>JAJOZX010004462.1:0-70000 GCA_023014485.1 Bathynomus jamesi | reverse complement strand
AAATAGTGATAGGTGAAATGTGAAAAGATAGATGTTTTTATGGAATATAGAATTTAGATTCTATGTTTGCCTTTTATCCGCTATATTTATCTTCCATCTTGACTTAATAACTTTCGTTTATTGATATTATTATTAATTGGATCTTCTTCAATTTAACTTCTTTTTCTATAATTAAGAGATAACTTTACTCGTTTGTTTGTTTTGTATTTTTTTACCCTCTTTCATTTTGAAGTTAAATTAACATTTGTTTAATAGGAAAATATCTAGTATTTATTTATATAATAAATGACATAAAAAAATATTCCATAACTTTATACGCAGTTAAATTTTATGAATTAAATAGTTTCTCTAATGTACGGTGTATTCGAAAAGTCCCTACCCAATGAGAATTACATTAATTAATTAATTATATTAAAGTACTTTGAAATGAATGGGAAACAGTTTGAATATTTATGATATGTTTCATAAATAAGTGTATCTTTCATCGGGTAAAGAGTTTCAATGTATTTTTTATTGGGTAAAGACTTTTCGGACACACTGTATAAAGACGTTTAGAAAAACATACCTGCCTCTCTATCCTTTTTATGCGTGCATTTACCGTCTATTTATCTATTCATCTATTTATTATTCTGTCTATTAGTTTGTATATATATATATATATTTATATATATATATATATATATATATATATATATATATATATATATATATATATATATATATATATATATATATATATATATACTTTCGTGAAATAATTTTCATATATATATATATATATATATATATATAATATATATATATATATATATGCTTATGTCTTATGCAAAAGTAAATGCGAAATAAAAATAGCTTTATCTATGACTCTACGTATCTATCTATCATTCTATCTACTAGTTTATCTATGTTTTATCATTATATCCTGAAGGAGTTCCGTATATAACCACAATATTAAGAAAATTAATTAAAAAAAATAGATACCAAATAATATTTTACATTTTTCACGGCGAAGTACATCTGTCCAATTATCAAAACATATATCACTTTATCAACTTATTTTATATATATATATTTATATATATATATATGTATATTTACGTGTGTGTGTGTGTGTGTGTGTGTGCAATCCAACTATCCATAATCTTAATTGCAGTCATTTCACGAACTTATTTTTGATACAAATGTCATGAATTAGATAATAAAATTATTATAAAAATGCTAAAATGATTCTGGTGTAGTGTTTCAGTCGCAGATTATCAGCTGCCGGAAATAGGGTGGGAGGTTCGAATCCCCACGTAGTTATGCGCAAAAACATATCAAAATAATACGTTACATGTTTGCTATTAAAATGCGCTTCTAATTGTATATATATATATATATATATATATATATATATATATATATATATAACACGCCTCGGTGGTGTAGTGGTTAGCGTTGCTGACTACGAATCCATCGGCTCTGGGTTCGAGACCCGGTGACGGCGGACGGCGCGCAGCAAAACCCAACTGTTCATCCTTCCACCCAACAAAGAAAGTGATTGGTAGATAAATGGGTACCCTGGATGGCCTAGTGGTTAAGACGCTGGGCTGCTGGTGCGGCGTGATTCGGATTCCACGTTAAACTGTAGGTCTAAGGTGGAGTGAAAAGCTTGACCTTCGTCAGAATGAACAATTCGGGCGGAAGCTAACCAAAGGTGTGTGTGTGTATATATATATATATACACACACATACTGTAGTTATTTATTATTTGTTATAATTTTGCTTTATTTATATATTTATTGCCATTATTAATTTTATTTTAATTTAGTTTGTTTATCTCCTTCTATTTTTAATTTAATATTTTATTTATTTATTTATTTATTAAGGATATAATAAATAAATCCTTTAATTAATAATAATTTTTAATTATTTTAATTTTTTGTATTTATTTATTCATTTACTCGTTTATCATTTATTTATTTTTCATTTAATGTAATTTTTATTTTCTTTATTTTTAATTTCCTATTAATTATTTATTCTTATTCTAATTTAATCTCATTTATATCATTTAATATTTTATTTTACGTACGAGAAATTACTATCTTATTTTCTAATTATCATTTATTAATTTATTTATTCAATTAATGTCCTTTTGTTCTTTTTCTAATCGTAATTGGTCAATATTTACAAATTAAAATTTCCCCCTTAACGTCTTGATTTTCGATGGGTCGTTTTTTAACATATTTTAGGAAAAAGGTCAAAACATGTTTAATACATGTTTAATTTTTTAACCAATTATATAGGAGTGAATCATTTATATATATATATATATATATATATATAATTATATATATATATATATATATATATATATATATATATATATATATATATATATGCTCAAGTAAATGAAATCAGAACATAAAATAGTATTTTAATTAAAAAATAAATTGATATTCAAAATTTGTAATTTATTTCAGCTTTCTTTTAATTAAATTTTGATGGAAATTGATCGCAGTTAATTTCCAATTAAAGGGAAAGTATTTTTCAAATAACTCTATTAGTTTTTCGGTATGAAAATGCATTTTACACAATTAACCTCGCTCTAATACCGCGGAAAGCACGAATAATTAGCCTGTAATTGACATATATACACAGTACACGAGTATATATATATTATATATATATATTTTTTTTTTTTTTCTGATAATAATTTAAAATGGGATTGTTTCTTTGTAGTTTAAATACAGATATTATTTCAATATTATTTAAAAAATAGTTATTTTTATAGATGATAAATCCATTTCTTATAATTATTAATTAAAAAGTAATTATTTTCTTTACATACAACTGTGATTCTTCAGGGATTTTCATATGAAATAATGGGGTACCAATATATATATAGATATATTCGTGTGTGTGTGTATATATATATATATATATACACTAGACCGTTTCACGATTATATGGTAATTTTTCAAATTGAATTTTGATAAACGCGCACACTTTTATTTTTTTATATAAAGGAAGAAAAACAAATAGACAAAATATCATTTTATTTTAATGATAAAAAGGCACCCCTCAGATGGCACTTCTTTTACATTAATGAATAATTAGAGCAAATATAAGACTGAACGAAAAATATGTTTTAAAACAAAGCGACTTAAATTCTATTTAAGACATATATTGATTAAGAATATAGGGATTTCAGTGGCTGAGGGACCTCCTTTCTCTGATTTTCAATGATTTGAAAGGCCAGTTGTCTCTCTTCCTCACTCTTTGTGAGCTTCTCATTAAACTCTGTAGCCAGTTTGACTCCTCGTTCAGCACAGTCGTTGATTACTTTGACTGCCATGGCCCGATTACGGTGCTCCTCAATGTCTTCAAGTTTCTTGGGAATTTCTATTTTCAAACACTTGAAGAAGTCTTGTGTTTGAGTTGTGACAAAACTAGTAATCTTTAAGTCATTGGGGTTTTGCAACATTCGGGGGTCCACCTTTCTTGCCCTCACTTTTCGAGGAGGCGCGTGGTGAAGGTTGTGGAGCATTAGAACCTTATCATCTTCAGTCACGAGGTTTGAGAAAAAGCCAAATCCTACAAGATCCTCACTCAAGTACCAACCATGGTTCTGAAGTTTTTTGAGGGCTGTAGCACCCACTTCCTTATCAACCTGGATCTTGTAGATATGTAGCATCTTGAGGAGGGCCAAATCATTTGCTGGAGCATCAATTCCAACTGGAGATGTATACCAAGCTTGAAGATAAACTGTCACTGAAAAGGCGTTTATTCGTATCAGAGCTTGTTTTTCATGAGGGGTGAGAAGGAATTGGTTCCTAAATAAGTAAATTTTTAAGGAATAGATGCCCTTTCCCATCCATCTAGCTCTGCTGTAAGCTCCTGGGTAGTGGAATCTGCTATCAGAGCCTTTATTTGTTTTAGGCATTGGACAACCAAGGAAGATAAGTGCAAGTTCTAAGTATTCCCTGTAGTCACCTCGAGTGTGGCCCTCTTGAAGTTTGGAGTTGATGAAAGATATAAGCTTGTCTCTGTGCTTCAAGATCCAATGATCTAAAGATTCTGAGGTGAGATCATTGGGTTCATAGGGCTTGTAATTCTGCTGATCAATGTTATCCCAACAATCTCTGAATCGATTGAATAAGGGAATTTGTGGACCCGAAGAAGAGAAAAACATGTCAAAAACTGCAGTGATAAGAAGCTCGTGGATATGGTGGCGGCATGCCAGAAAAAGGAGTGATCTCTGAAGGGCCTTTTGGATGATGGTACAAGCCCCAGCATGGATACCTGTATTGCTTGCAGTAGTATCAAAACAAAGGCCTGCTACCCACTCATTTACTTGTGGCCATTGCTTCAAGACATCTAAAACTGCTCTCCCCATTTCTTCTCCCGTTCCAGAAATAAGCTTTGGAATAGACAGTAATTTTTCTAATTCGCCTGCACCAGTCACAACAATGGGCATTACATCAATCTTACCCCCATGCATGGATGGAAGAAGCTTTCCATCAAAATGAATTATTAAAGGGGTATTTGGTTGGAAACTGGCTTTAACGTCTTCTCCCATCTGCATCCGTGTTGATCGCCGAGACCTGTAGATAGAGGATGATGAAAGTGTGATCTCTTCAATTTCCACTCCAGCAGCTGAAAGGGCAGGTGCCACAATGTGCATAGCAGCTCTTGCAGATGTTCCAGTGCGGTCCAGAGCAGCCAAGAACTTTTTATCCCTAACAATTACACCTGGTTCAAGCTTCTCCTTTTTTGAAGATGATGATGAGAGTGCTCTGTAGAACAATTCATCACCAGATGATTCTTCACTTCCTCCTGAACCGGAATTTTCACATTGGTTGAGATCCACAACCTTTGTCAATTGCCTCATTTCTTCCTTTGATTTCCTGCGAAGTTTTTCCATTCTTTCCATGCTTATCTGTCGTGCTTTTGCCTTTCTTGAAAACTCCTTGTCTTCTGGACCCATAATCATTTTCCGATCGTTCCTTTGATCCTTAAGAAAATCTTTATCCTCCTGCAATTTTATTTCTGTTTCCACTTCTGAATGAGCTACATCGAAAAGCTCCTTTAAGCTGGTGACAAATTCTGCTTCATTCTTCTCTTGGGTAGGAGTTCGTCGAGTTCGGTTCTTGACCAGCCCTTCATGCTTATTGTAAAGCCTTTTAAGCTTTGAGACAATATAAGGCTTGTGGGATGTAATTAAGGAGGCTTTTTCCCACATAGCAATAACTTCGTTGGCTACAGTTGCGCAAGCTACAGAGACATTTTGCTTTCCCACCTTAATGTGATAAAAAAGACGTTTAAGGACATCACTGTTAGTTGGAAGCTGCTTCTCAGAAAAACCCTCTTCCAGCACTTGTCCGACCAACCAGGCTTCACACTTGTTTCTGGTTTTTGCCATAATTCTGATGGAAAAAGTTTTACCACCTGTTAGTCTTAATAATAATATAATATAATCATTAATCACTCACCTAAATTATATTATGACTTGATTACTGTAAGAAAGTTGTAAAGTAACATGAAGTAACCTTTCTAGAACAGTAAACTTGTGAAAATATTAGTAATTATAGATGAAAAAGCAAATAAAACCATATAATCCATAAAGGGAAAAAATGGAAATTCTAGAATAGTTATCCTGAAGGAAGAATTTTCTAGAATTCTCTCTAAAGAATATAGGGGGGTTACTGGACCATTCCTGAAAATGACCTACTTATCTTCCAATTTTATTTATGAATTTTATATACCAAATTTAAGAGGACATCACAAAAAAATAAATATATTTGCCAGAAAAATGAAAATTTTCTCATGAGGGGTAAAATAGATATGCATTGAGGGGTGGGATAACAATAAGCTCTTGTCTTAATATTTTGCATGAAGTCTTTATTCATGACATATTACTTTTTTAGTATGTGTGCGTTGAGCCATCATAAATTTCGATTTTTCGAAACGGCCTAATTATACACACATATATATATATATATATTATATATATATAATTATATATATATATATATATATATATATATATATACACATACACTTGTAAATAATAATTAAAAATTGAAGTAATTGTTAATTATAGTAAATAATAAAATTATTATTTACTAATTAATGATGACGTTTACCCATCTTTTATTATTATAATTATTAATTAATTAATATATATTTATCGCACTTAATAAATTAAGGAGAATTTTCATTTTTATATTGACGCGTCTCATTATTTAATATTAATTGGATTATACGTCATTTTTTGTTCACATTATAATAATAATTACATATAATGACAAAGTTCGTGTGTGTATATATATATATATATCATAGTTTCGAACAAATGTTAAAGGTCGACCTGCGTTCTACACCTTTGTAGCAGTATTCTTCATTTGGGGAATTTGATGAAGGAGATAGTTGCTTTCTACTCTTACCCTGTCGAGTTATTCTTGAAATTATTTACGTTGGTGTGCTGAAGATTCCTCAGTTCTTTCCGCAGCTTGTTAAAAAGTTTTGGGAGTCCTGAGGGTATTTTCATTTTTGTTTTCATACCCTCATGTCCTGCCGCATCTGGGACAGTACAGAATGTATATCCTTTCTTATTCTAATGTGTTCCTATTTCAGTTCTAATGTTTGGGGCATATCCCTCCAGTATTCTCTATATGTATATTAATGTGTATCGCTCACGTCCTCTTCCCAAGGAATAGAGTTTCAAGGACTGTAGTCGTGACCAGTAGTCTTCATCTTTCGTTTCCTCTACCTTGAAACCCTTTGTATGGCTTCTGTGTTTGCAGTTTCTCGTTTTCTGTATGGGCTTGTGAGTAGTGAGCAGTATTCAACTTCTGGTAGCACTTAACTCTTCCATACCTCTAGCATAATGTTTGCTTTTCTGTTGTGAAAGCAACTCCAGACAATTCCTATTATTTTTCTCGTTGTTATAATTCATATGTTATAGTGTTCTCTGAATTCTGTATCTGATAACATTATTACGCCAATATCTTACGAGTTGATATTTCTCTTCATTGAACTTCATATTGTTGTCTTCCGCACACTTGAATAATGCTTCAATTTCACTTTGTAATTTTTCTGTCATCTTCATTTGATATTTCCATTCATATCTTTGTGCTATCGGCGAAGCACGATAGGACATTTTCCTTTAACGTCTGTATCTATATTTGCACTCATTATAATAAACAGCAGGGGAGCTAATACTGTACTTTGTTGGACACAGCTGATGACTTCTGAGATTTCAGATTTAATTCTACTTGCTTATAATTTTTGTTTTATTTGGCTCAGAAAATTAAATATTCACTCTCTCATCTTTCTTGTAATTCTTATTTTCTTAAGTTTGTGTGCTATAATCCCATCATGACATTTACGGAAGGCTTTAGTAAAATTAATATAGCCTATATTACCATTATTTTCTATTGGTGGTCTATTAACTGTGGTAGGCATGATCTTCCATCCTTGAATACATGTTGGTTTGTATTGAATAATTCCTTTTCTTGCGGGTAGTAAGAAATTTTCTATCTAATTACACGTTCAAAACAGCTTATAAGGTGGGAGATGAGCACTACTGGGCGATAACTTTAGGCATTGCTCTCTTGTCTCCTTTGGATATGGGAAGAATGTTTGCGTTCTTTAATGGGAGTGGGAGTGACCTGTGTCGATTAATTTTCTCCATAGTAAATAGTTATATAATGTTATAATGTTTCAGACCAACAAAGACCCTAGGATCCACTCATGGCTGGTCTACCTAACTGTGTTCGTAATTGTGTATTGTGCATGTCCTCCGTGGTGATTGAGGGGACCTACAATTTTACGTGGGTTCCGAACCACACAGCCTTAATTTTACTACCTTAAACTATACCCAATCTATCAACATATGCGTCTAATCGATTTTTAAACATGTTTATAGACGTGCTACTAATTACTTCTACCAGCAAACTATTCCACCTATTTACTATTATATGCGTAAAAAAGTTTTTGGCAACTGCTGTCTCGAACCTTCTACTTGTCAACTTACACCCGTTATTTCTAGTCCTATTATATTGAGATATTTCGAAAAAGCTATCTCTATCTACGTTATCGAACCCATTCATAATTTTGAAAACCTGGATTAGATCACCCCTTAGCCTCCTAGTCTCGAGTGTAGTCAATTTTAACTCCTTAAGCCTATCATACACTCTCTTTGCATTGCTACAGAAACCTAGCACTCCATGTGTCTGGCCCTGGTAATGAATGTTCTCGTATTTTGATAGAGCCTTAAATATGTCACCGTCCGGGAATTAAAATCAGTTAACAGATTCGTGTTTGTAGCTGTTCTTAACTACACTGTAAAAAAAAAGGAAAATTTTCCTTATATTTAGGTGGCATTTCATCTACCACCATCAAATTATGGTGTAGTTATTTCTTTAATAGCATAGAAAAATATTGCATATCTAATGGCGTAAACGAAATTTACTTAGTTTCGCTTGATGTAAAAGCAATAACTACACCGTAATTTGGTGGCAGGAAAAACTCTTTAATTTTTACATCAAAGAATTCATCTGGATTTCCAGTTTTCATCTCGGCCTTAGGGGTGTTGAACACAGTTAAATTGTTCCTAAACACTTCGCTCAAATTTCTTGGTCATCTTTGTATTTGTTTACTCCATCTTTTAACGGACCAACACTTTCTTTACATTTCCTTATCCTTTTCGCAAAGGTGTTTTAGGTTTTTTTGTTTTGTTTTATGCTAACATTTAATTTTCTTCGTTCTCTTGCGGATGAATGTGTTTTAGGTCTATTTATATTGCCCGTACGTTTCTTTTCATCGTGAGTCCCCTGTGTCCGCTTTGCATCCGTGGGTATTTTTTTTTTTACGATTCTTTTCCATTGTTTAAATAACGTTTTGATTTTTCTCTTGAGTGTGTATATATTATATATTATAATATTATATATATATATATATATATATAGAGTATATATATATATGACAAAAAAATTAGGGTACACGAGATCCAAGTAAATTCTTACATTCATTTTATTCCTTTTTTGGGGAGGGAAGCTGTCATTTCTTTGAAATCTTCGCTTCTGACTTACGTCATAGGGTATATTTATATGCTTGTCAGTTATTTCCTTTACTTTTTTGGATAAGATCTGTAGTGCGTTTTACGTTCGTATATATACAGTGGCGCTTATCAGTATTCGTACAGAGAAATGTTTCACTTATATTCGTCCTTATCTTTTGTACCATGCATAGGATAGTTATGAAAAGTTTACTGTTCGTTTGGAAAAATTTAACAAATAAAAAAATTAGTTTAACTCCAACATACTGGATACTGTTAAACACCAAAAAATTTGAGGAAAATAAGAAAACAAGTTAAAATGCAACATTTTTCGTACATTTACTCGCAAAATTATTTAATAATTTGTGTGTCCACCTTTTGCTTGAATGACTTCAATGATTCGTTTGGGGTATTTTTCTACAAGGTTTCGACATCTCTCACTTGAAATTTTAGCCATGCTTTTAAAGAAAGTGATTGCAATTCATTCAGATTCGGAGGGTTTCTCTAGTGTACACCTTTTTTCAAATCAAACCATAATTTTTCAATTAAATTGAGATCTGGGCTTTGACTGGGCCACTCGAGAAGATTGAAATTCTTTTGTTGAAGCCATTTCATGATGCTCTTACTTTTATGTTTTGGATCATTATTTTGTTGCAGTACCCAGTTGCGAACCATTCGCAACTCCCAAACAGAAGACAATACATTTTCTTTTAAAATTTCCTGATGTTTCTTCGAGTTCAAAATTTCACTGATGACAACAAGCTTTCCTGGACCAGAAACACTAAAGGATTCCCCAAAGAAGCAAACTGCCACCACTATGTTTAACCGTAGGAAGAATTTTTTTTCTCGAATGCAGTATTTGATTTTTGCCAAAATACCGTTGCTCGTTGTTCCCGAATAATTCCATTTTGGTCTCGTCTGTCCAGAAAACTTTATTCCAGAATGCAAATCCATCATTTTGATGATCCTTGGCATACTTTAAACAAACTTCTTTGTGCGTTTTCCTAGCAGAGGCTTTCTTCGTGCAACTCTTCCATGCATATCATTCTTTCTCAATGTACGACGTACAGTAAAGGGATGGACAGCGATGTTCGACAGTCTTAATATTTGCCAAATGTCACCCGCAGTCACAACGGCCATTTTCTCAATTTGTTTAGCTGTACGTTCTGAAATCTTGCAAGGTCGTCCGCACCTTGGTAGAGTTTGATTGTTCCGAAGCCTTTCCATTTCTTTATAACTACAGCAACCGTCGTAAATGGAATTCGAAGTTCTTCTCTTATCTTCCTATAACTCTTTCTAGACTCGTGCGCATCCATAACAGATCTCTTAAGATCTGTAAAGAGCTCTTTACCACGATGACCCATTGCTTACTAATGGCTCGTACAGTCATCCGTCTTCGATGAAGATTCACAGCGAAATTCTAGAATTTAGAATTGCTAACAGTCTCTAATCAATAAACAGCCAACTACTGATAAAAATTTTAAATTCTTCAAGAAACCAAAGGTGGAGAGACAAAGTATTAAATAATGTTGTAAATAAATATACGAAAACTTTTGCATTTTAACTTTTTTATTTTCGTAAAATTCTTTGATATTTTACATTATTTGTTGAAGTTAAATTCATTTTTTTATTTGTTAAATTTTCCCAAACGAACGGTAAATTTTCATAACTGTCCTAAGAATGGCACAAAAGATAAGGACGAATATAACTGATATATTTCTCTGTACAAATGCTATGAGCGCCACTATATATATAATATATATATATATATATATATATATATACACACACACACACACACTCTTATATAGACATCTGCATTTCTAGTCTTGTAATTAATGCGTTGATATTTTATGAAATACATTTGCGTACAAAGTACTGAAATTTATTACAGTTTCATCATACAGAACAACAGGACAGCGCAGATGTCGCTATATCGTAGAAATTCTCTCCAAATTATCGCATGTTGGAAATCAACATTTATTTTCATTTTTTCTTTTGTCAGATATTCATATATATATATATATAATATATATATATATAATATATATATATATAGAGAGAGAGAGAGAGAGAGAGAGAGAGAGAGAGAGAGAGAGAGTTCGGTAATTACTGTTTAATTACTGTTTTATCTCACTTGCGGGACTGTACTTTGTAACATATGTTATATAATCAGCTGCACACGGCTGTATTGTATGTTTAATATTATAATATATATTTTAGAGATTATTTGGAATGAATTAAGATGTAGACCTACTCAGTTTTCCCTATATGCTATTTAATTATATATATATATATATATATATATATGGGCTACGTCGGTGGCCAATGTCGTTACACCGCTTCCCGGAGATCAGCGAAGTTAAGCGACATTGGGTCTGGGTAGTAGTTGGATGGGAGACCGTCCTCTGCGTCCAGATTATGTAGCGACCCGTGGTTCGGATCCCACGTAAAGCTGTAGGTCCCCTCCGTCATATGACCTTAGATGTTGCGAAGGAGGTTAAAAACCCCAATAAAAAAATATATATACTGTGTGTATATATATATACAGTATATGAAATTTATTTTTATATAGTATATAATTATGGAGTTTATATTTTGTTGTCTTAAACTTTAATTAAATTTTAAATTCAGATTTAAAATGAGAAACTTAAATTAAAATTGAACTTTAAATCAGTGTTTTTAAAGGTGAGTGATATCGAGGTATGGAAGAATTTAAAAAGTGCAAACAATGATAATAATCTTTTGTTTCATTATTTTTAAAACGTTTAAATAAGTTCCCCTTTAAAATAACCTTCTTTCATTTAATTTAATAATTAATTAATATGAAATTCATTTAAAGTAAATAATTAAAATCCAAATGATTAAAATAAATCACCAGATAAAAACCACAATGAAGAGAATACCCAGTGAAGAAATTATCCATTCTAAGAGAATACCCACTCTGAGACTATACCCATTCTGTCCGTTGTGTATACTTTAGAACAAGAGTAAAAAAAGGACTAAATATACTCCGTAAAAAATAAAGTACTTGAAGAGTACAGGGTATATATTATTATAAAGTAAAGCGAGTGAAGAGTCAAATCCGATTTGAATTATATTAACGCGAGTAAACATGGACGAGTAATATTTATTTTACCTTTTTACTTTATAACAACTCTGTAGTCGATAGTAAAGTTTATAAGAGGCCTTGAAAATTAATTAAAAAAAAAAGAGTTGAAACTAGTTTAAACCAGTTCAAATCGGATTTGGCTCTTCACTCGCGTTACTTTATACACATCCGGTAGGTAGAGAGTAGATGAAACGGTTATATTCTTCACGAAAAGTGTCCTCGGAAAATAAGTGAAAAATATAAAAAGTACACTTCGAAGGAATAAAAGGACCTTTCACTTTATTCTTAGAGTACCTTCGGTCCGCCGAGTGTACTCTTTAAATATTTTCAATTCAGAGTACGTTTAGTCCTTGTTTTACTCTTATTTCTAAAGTAGACAAGTAGACAGTTTTTAGAGTGTGCACCCTAAATCCTGCCCGCTTCGTCTACTTTGGAAAATGGAAGTATAAGTGAGCTCAAAATATTTTGCAAATAATAAAGTATTAGAAGAGGACACGGTGGTGTAGTGGTTAGCGTCGCTGACTATGAATCCATCGGTCCTGCGCTCGAGACCCGGTGACGGCAGGCGGGGCGCAGCAAAAACCCAGCTGTTCATCCTTCCACACAATAAAGAAATTGGTTGGTAGATAAATGGGTACACTGGGTAGCCTATTGGTTAAGACGCTGGGCTGCTGCTGCTGCTGCTGGTGGGTTTGGTTCGGATTCCACGTTAAACCGTAAGTCTAAGGTGGAGTGACAAGCTTGACCTTCGTCAGAATGAACAATTCTGGCGGAAGCTAAACCAAGGACCAAAAGTAGATCGAAATTAGACCAAACTGTTTGTTTCTGGTCCAAGAATGTTCCTCTGAAGTTTAGAAAAAACATAAAAAGAACAATTTTGATGATTAAAGAAAACCTCTTATATTACTTTCGATAAACCTTCAAACTACTGAAACTACTCTATAAATATTTTATATTTAGAGTATTTTTAGACTCGCTTATACTCTCATTTTCAAAGCAGACGCAGTGGACACGATTTAGGGTGATCGTATCTCAGAAACACACCAAAATATTTCTTGTTAATTCAGAAACAAAATAAATTTGTTTGGATTTTAAACTAACAAATTATTTTGTTCAAAAGTATGAGACTCATTTTTGTTAAAATTTAACGGAATAAATGATGTTACTTCAAAATAAATTTGGTTCAGATTGATGATGTTCAATGACGATGTTCATTCAATTTTAACAAAAATGAGTCTCATACTTTTGAACAAAGTAATTTGTTAGTTTAAAATCCAAACAAATTTTTTGTTCAAATTAAAAAGTTTTCTTGGTGTATCTCAACACCAAAATGATTTGTCAGAGTGCATTGCGGGGCCGCTTTCTTAATCCGAACGGAAGGAATGAACCATTATAGACAACTAAATTAGGGTGGGTGGGGCTGCTGCTGTTTTATACTAAAAGGGATTAGGTAATATAGATCGGGGGCTTGGGGAAGAGCTACATAAATTTTGGGTAAACGAAGTAAAATTCAATAAAACCTTTGAATCCCAAACTTCTACAGTAATTACCGCACGCTCCGAATAAGGGAGCCATTTATATTCGTGAAATATTGCATTTCACGCTGAAATCTTGATTAGACGTCTCAAGTTTATCCAAACAAAATTCGTTAAATAGCAAATTTGTGAAGAATTTATAATTCGAAATATTTCCTCATTATTTATTTATTTATTTTTATGCCTAAATATCGCTTTATTTATTTATGTTTTTTAACATTAAATACTGCGTGTGGAACTAGTGTACAGTTTTTGACAGTATTTACTCTACTATAGTTATATTTTGTCATGTTTGTAGCAGTATTTATTGCTTCATTTTTCCGTTGGGAAGGGGGGGGGGGGTAGAAATGGCGTCAAAAAAAGCTCTCAAGAGTGGAAATGTTTTCAACAGCGGACGCATTAGTCCGGTATTATCGTATAAATATTGTATAAAAAGTATAGAACGTTGTTAATTAACTTGATTTTCCGCCACGTCTACATTTGAGTAACAAAAGTCTTTTTTTCTCTGGTTTGATATTATTTCGTTATGGGAGAATATTAATTAATGAAAGTATTTCTTTAAGAATTTGTTATATAAGTTTTAACAGCGTAGGTCATTTGATTTTTAAGCTTATCAGTAGTGATTATATAAACTATTTTAAAATAAATATATAACTCGAAATTTAAGTAAAAAAAAGCATGGTGGTTAACCTAGTGGTTAAGACGCTGGGCTGCTGATCGAAAGGTTGTGAGGTCGGGATGAGAACTTTGTAATATATACACACACAGTATATATATATATATATAATATATATAATACACACACACATTACCAAAATTATTCGATTAAGCTTCTTGCCAGTATTCGAATGTTGCAAATATTAATTGTTCTGTAGAGAGCAGCACTTTAATCCAAAGGCATAGTAAGCTAGTCTGCTACCTGTTACAATCAGTACTTGTAGTTATGACACGTGGATCTGACGAAGTCCCGCTACACAATGTTTACATTCGATGGCAAATTCTGGGTGCGTCAACAACCCAGAAAACACTTCGATCTTCAGTGCATTGTCCGACTGTGAAGTATGGAGGTGACTGTATGTTTCTCATAGTTTGGACCAGGGTTATTAGCGTGTGTAAAGGGTACAATGACTCTCAGGGTGTACTGTGACATCAAAAATTGGAAAGTGTTCATGGAGGAATAAAGCTGTCTTGAAGTCCAAGGTTGGGTCTACACCCTATTAAATACATTGTAAACAGTTATCCTTTGTTTTATTTATGTTGTCCCAACCATCACAAGATTTACTAGTACCCTATCATTTCCCAACTCCACGAACATCGTAAACTTAAAGGGCATAAAAATTTAAAAAGTTTCGTAAATGTACGAAATATTTTTATATCAATTTCCCAACCAACTCTTTGATGAATGCTCGTAAAATAACGAAGTGAGCAAACAGAAAAATTTTCTCAATTTCGGACACAATTTTTAATATTGCTAATATTAAGGCTTTCTACTTCTCTTCGCTAATCATTTTCACTGAATGTAAATGAATGTAAATTTAATTTAGAAATGCAAAATACAATATCCGGACCTTTTCCAGTTTGTGTACCGTTTTTCATATAATTTATTTTTGAGAATATTTTTGTTAAAACTAACGAAAATATCACGACTTAACCTAACCAATTATCAAGGGCGTACAGTGATCTATATTAATTATAACATTGTTTGTTTCTGGAATAGTCTTTACTATTTACTAATAGATCAACTGTACGCTCTTGATAATTGGTTAGGTTAAGTCGTGATATTTTCGTTAGTTTTAACAAAAATATTCTCAAAAATAAATTATCTGAAAAACGGTACACAAACTGGAAAAGGCCCCAATATCCAAAATAAAAATGTATAAAATAATAATGAGAATATCATTGGAACATATAAAAGTAACGGGTTATTATACCATTAACAATATAATATATTAATATGTCCGCAAAATTATACACATTTATGTATCAACAGGGGGGGGAGAGTGGGAAATACGGATATTTTCGGTTTGGCGGACTGCCATAGATTTTTACGAAACTTAGCAAATCAAGTAGTTCGCTATCTTAGATCAAGTGTACGCCTTTGAAGATTGGTTAGGTTAGGTCGTGATATTTTCGTTAGTTTACTGTCAAAACTAACAAAAATATCACAACTTAACCTAACCATTCGTCAAGGGCGTACAGTTGATCTAAGACAGCAAACTAATTGATTTGCTAAGTTTCATGAAAATCTGTAGGAGACCGCCAAACCTAAAAGACCCAAAAGTACATCATGGATAATGCGTTATTTTATCTTTTGTTGGAAATTGTATTATTTGTAACTATCAACTGGAATTTGAGAAATCCCATATACACATAAGCAAATGCATATTTAAGGGGTTAATGTGTGTAATTGATGTCAGCGTATATACATTATTTAATTATTGTTAATGCGTTAATGCAGTTTGTGTACAATGTCTTGAAAAGTTCTTTTCTATAGTAAAACAATAATCCAATAGTATTATTGGATTACTGCGAAAGGCGTAGCGTGCGTTCTATTATGTATATGTATTATATATTTCTAAAGTTCATGTTAATATACAGAGAGAATCGAAATTACGTCAGTTTTGATGAAATTAGTGTTTCGTTTCATTTACTGTTGAAGCAGTTCCTATAAATGATTAAAATTTTCTACAAATTTTGAACGTGACATACTGTAACATTCCACGCCATCTACAGTATTTCATATTCATATAATTTTGCATTTAAAGTTTTCTTCATTTTTAATATGATGGATATTTTTCATCAATTACTGGAAATTATGGAAATTAAATTATATTGTATTCATGGCTTATGGCTGATTGCTACGAAATGTTAAGGTCTCATACATTCATTATATGGCCCTATAAACAATCCGTCCATTTTTTAGTTTTTTAAAAAATGTATTTTTTATAATTATTTTCGGATCACCTGAAGATCAGGGCCCCCAGTTAGTCAAGGGCGTACAGTTGACCTAACGATTGGTTAGGTTAAGTCGTGATATTTTCGTTAGTTAGCCTTATAAGGCTAACTAACGAAGGCTGGGGGCCCTGATCTTCAGGTGATCCTTATTTTCCTCTGAATATAATTTTTATTTTAAAGAAAATATTAAGTTTCGCGAAAACCAGTCTTTCGGCAAAATTGAACTTTGCTTCGGAGATCTTGATTGGTAGAAACTAGTCACGTGGGAAATGACTAACAAATCCAAAACGACCACCTAACTAGTGTAATCTGATCTCCGCGAAATTTAATATTAGCGAAATTTTAAATGCAAATACAATTTGTTTTTAATTAAAATTGTTTAATAAAACTGCAAATGTTGAACAAAACTATAAATATCCGATATGTAAAGTCATCTTTCTAAAACCGAGTGTCGTAATGGGATAAGGACACTGTACGTTGCGTCAGAATACGAATAATGATAATGATAACCTTGAACATTATCTAGAGCGTGGAACTACAGTAACAAGTGCACCGTATTCTGACATGCTTCGGAATGAGTTAAAGCAAGCAATTCGCACAAAACGGAGAGTGAGAATGTCGGAAGGTGTTATTCTGTTACACGACAATGCGCGCCCTCATACCGCTGCACAGACTAGAAAATGCCTTCAAGAACTTAAATTTGAAGTTCTCGACCATCCAGCCTACAGTCCAGACCTGGCACCTTCGGATTTTTATATGTTTGGACCACTAAAAGACGCTTTGAGAGGTCAGCGATTCCAAGGCGATGATGACCTGAAGGAGGTAGTGCATGACTGGCTACGCACACAGTCAAAAACATTATTTTGTGATGGCGTTAAGAAGCTTGTAGATCGCTGGACTAAGTGTATTGAGAAAAAAGGGAGACTATGTTGAGAAGTGATATGTTTATAATCTATCAGATGCGAAAATAAAATTGTGAAAATAAAAAGTGCGGATAGTTATTGAATTACCCTGATGTGTGTATATATATATATATATTGATGACGCACAGTTGCTCGCATATGTAATGTTCCTCGCCTCACAGGCGACTCCGGACATGTGGCAACGCCGCAGCGAAAGTCAAGGTACCCCAACTGGGGGAAGGATGGGTGGAGGGGGGACAACCGAGTCCAACAATATATAACATTGACATACAGGTAAGGCGCCGTTAAAAAATTACATAACGCTGTTTTTTCCAAAACCTGAATCCTTCCCCCTTGTAACGTTCCATAACATGTGGGGTGTGGGGTGGGAGAAGTGTTACATAACATCTTAGGGTGTGTCTGGTCTAGCGTTACAGAACGTTCCTGGGGGATCTGGGGTGTCAAGTTTTAGCAAAAATAGTGTTATGTAATTTTTGAACGGCCCCTAATTATAATATAATGTCTGTGTTCATAAAGATGAACGATTAATATGATCGTGAACAGCGTTGAACGCCATGTTTACTAGTCTTATACAGTATCAAAGTTACATTATGATTATTGCAAATCTATATGAACAGATACCACAATACAACTTTTTATATACTAGTGAATTTGAACCAAAAATAGACATTACACAACAATCCTCCACACTCCCTCATTCCCCTTCCCCACCTACCAGTCTCGCGTATATTAAATCATTATGTAACAATACTAATAAAGCTGTTTGTAGAGTCCGTGTGCAGCTTTAAACCTTTACTAACTTACGAATCTACACGATTTTATATATATGCATTGACATTGAGCGAGAAAAAGATTGAGACAGTGAGAGAGAGCGAGGTCGAGGGGAAGAGTTAGTGGGAAATGGCTTATCGATTGTTACACAAAGAACTTGTTAACAGTTTCGATCTGAATAACAGTAAGTGATTATCATAAAAATCACAGAAGAATAATCAACGGTTATAGTAGCATAAACACGTTTATATACTTATAAATTCATACAATATTATACTAATGTTTGTGAAATGACGTTGATGGGCCAAACCGTGGTGTTGACGTGGTTACTTGCTGTCGCCGTCCAGGAGAGACTACATATGGGAGTGTCATTAAAAACCGTAAGGTAACGGTTGCATGAAGCAGGATATCACCACCGGTTTGTGGCTGATGCCTATTATATTAATGGTGTTCCCCAGAGTGTATTTGTATTCATCACTAACCCACTATTCGAGATAGGTTTTAACCCCTAAATGTAATTATGCGCCGTTATACAAATAATACAGTCTGCAGTTATCCAGAATAAAATCCTAAAGTGTTGTTATAGATTCATAGTACTGAAAGAGTTAAAGAACAATTTTATGACCATTATTCGTCCCATGTAAATGTGGAAACCGGACATACAAATGAGTAAAATACATAAATCTTACTCTAGTAATAGTATAATATTCTATAATACACAAATACAACATACCTGCATAAAGATAATCTGCTCAGGATAGAACAAGGCATACGCGCGTACAGAAGGCAGCATCACCTCCTCCATGATCTCTATATATTGATCTGCCGTAAACCTCCCGTGGATCTCAGTCAGCTCTCCTAGTCCTTGCAGATGCATCCATCCCCACACATTCGCCGTCACGTGCCCACTCCGTGCCACTTCGTAAATATTTTGGCGGGCATATCTCGTATTGTCCTGTTGCCAACACCGAAGACGGCCGTGAGTTGTAGACGCAAATGTCTTCTCGTTAGAGAAGATAACTCTGCTCCAGTATGCGAGATCATAATTTACTCTATATGCTGGCGAGCATTCTGCTTCATGCAACCGTCTCCTTACGGTGTCCACTGACACGCCCATATGTAGTGTCTCCCGAATAGCGACTGCGTTGTTGATAGGATCGCTCTGCACTTCGTTGATTATTCTCCAGTCTTCTTCTGGGGTGGTCTTTCTTGGTGTCCCACACTTAAGACGATCTAGCAGATTCCCATGCTCCTGCCACCTCTGCACCCAGCGTCGAACAGTAGGCTTCGAAATTCCCAGTTCCATGGCTATGTCAGCTACAGAGAGGCCTGCTTTCCGCATACCAATTATCCGGCCTCGCTGTGCAATTTTATCTTGAGCTGGATTCATTTTCAGAGTCGGTGTTCGTCATACAGTGTAGAAATATGGTATGAGCATAGATCATGCCAGTAACCATGTCAACACCTCGGTTTGGCCCATAAACGTCATTTCAAAAACATTAGTATAATATTGTATGAGTTTATAAGTATATATACTGTAAACCAGGTTAATTTCGCGGCAGCAAATTTTCGTTCTTTCATATCCTTTGACGAGTTCGCGGCATCATAATTTCGCGGCCAAGAGTTGCTAGTTATAATCTTACAGATTAAAATGATGTCATGAATGACGACATTTATTCTGGACTGTGATTGGTCGAGGTTGAGGTCGTGTATCAAGGCAAGTTTCACCGCTTGGTATGCGGATAAAGTTTCAGCAGCACTCACTGTAAATGAATCCCTCGGTAAGATAGATTTGAAGCTCTTCACATTGAAACCTATTCATGCTAAATGGCTTGCCTCTGCATGGGATAACCTACACAAAATGAGGGAGACCATTCGGAAGGGTTGGGAAATTAGCGGCATTCCTGACATTCTTGTTATACAGTAATATCAGTTTGTAACATAAATTCTGCTCGATTAGAAAATGGACGATAGACAAGAGAATAACTTCAAGATAATGTGAAATAGTTTTAGAAATGTTGCAAAATACACGCGGCGACAGGTTCGCACAGGTTTTATCACGATAAAGAATGATACAGAATGACTTAGACTAGTGTAGGCTTAGGCTAGTGTAGGATTAGGCTAATGAATATTTTCTCTGGTGTTTTTCATACAGTTACAACGCCACCCCTACGATATTACAGTAATTGAAAAAACATGGAACCCACGAAAGAGCATATTTGACATGTGATGCTGTATGAGTTCCATAAAGGATCTAACGCTAGTGAATCCGCACAAACATTCAAAGAGTTTATGGAAATGATGTTGTGAGCGAATGGATGTGTAGGAGATAGTTTGAGAAGTTCAGAAATGGAGACTTCAGTCTCAAAGATTATCAACGAACAGGACGACCAAATGAGTTAGATGAAGAGTTGCTGAAAGCAACAGTGGAGGAAAACCAACGGTAACTGTAAGAGAACTTGGCCTGCAACTCGACGTTAGCCATATGACCATTCATCGTCATTTGAAGCTGTTAGGAAAAGTAGTGAAGGTTGGAAAATGGGTTGCGCATGATTTGTCACAAGCGAATCTTCAGTATCGAATCGATATTTGCACATCACTGCATTCTCGGCAACTGCAGGCACCGTTTTTGAATTGGATCGTCACTGGGGATGAAAAATAGGTCCTCTATAACAATATTAAGCGTCGACATCAGTGGCTTAGCCGTGAAACAAAGCCTGAACCTCAGCCAAGGAATGGGCCCCATCCAAAGAAAATTTTGCTATGCGTTTGGTGGGATATGCAAGGAATTCATTTTGAGCTTCTGCCAGATAACCAAACAATCACAGCTGAAGTCTACTGCCAACATCTCCAACGGTTGAAGATGGCATTACAAGAAAAACGTCCTGCATTAATTAATCGCTGAGGTGTTCTATTTCACCAGAATAACTCACGCCCTCACACTGCTCGAATCACTACTGCCCAATTGGAGGCATTTGGTGGGGAAAAAAATTACTCATCCACCTTATTCTCCGGACATCGCACCTTCAGACTACCATTTATTCAGAAGTCCGCAACACCACCTAGATGGACGAAAGTTGCATTCCAGGGAAGCTCTCGAAAACGAAGTGATCGCTTTTTTTAACTCGAAACCAAGGGATTTCTTCGAACGCGGCATAAAAAACTTTTCTACAGGTGGGAGGAGGTTGTAGAAAAAGAAGGGAATTATATGATGATTAATTTGTCATTATGTCATTTAATTTTTGTTGTGAATAAACTAAAAATTCGAGCAAATTTGTCCTTATAAGTCCTTTAATTTTTGTTCTGAATGAACTAAAAATCGAACAGAATATATGTTACAACCTTATAATACAGTATAATTTAAAATGTTTTTACTGCTTTTACTTTACAATGTTTTATTACAATATACTGAATTTACTTTTCAAATAAAGCATTTGGGTCTTTTCCGTTTGGGGGCTAGCAGCGAATTTTAATGAAAATCGGTATACTAATGTAGTTTTTGGTCACTGATTTAAAAAATAACTTTCTTTTTTTTGGAGAAATGAAAAACAAACATGTTAGAGCACTTTAAATAATATTAGTATGTGTTTTAACTCGCTTAAACTAGTTACAGAGGATTGTGTTACATTTAGCCAGAGTCACAAACTGCTACTGTTTATGAAAAAGTGCTCTAAGTGTGGGAAAGTGTGTTCCTTTGATAAAAAATACCCATTCTTTTTCGTTGCCAAACGCGTCGGTCAAACGGTAAAAAGTGCAACTTTACGAAGGATACGTTTTTTGAAGGATCCCGACAAATCTGTAAAATTAGCAGAAAAAAAATCAAGAATTAATGCCCAGTTAGGTCAATTGAATGCCCGGTTAGGTCAATTGAATGCCCGTTAGGTCAATTGAATGCCAGGTTAGGTCATTGAATGCCCGGCTAGGTCAACTGTACGCCCTTGACGATTGGTTGGGTTAAGTCATTATATTTTCGTTAAAAACATTAATTATTTAAAGTGCTCTAACACGTTTGTTTTTCATTTCTCCAAAAAAAAAAAAAAAGAATGTTATTTTTTAAATCAGTGACCAAAACTACATTAGTATACCGATTTTCATTAAAATTCGCTTTTAGCCCCAAACGGAAAAGATCCAAGCATTTTAATGACCTAAGTTTTATTTTCTTACTATCTTCCAAAGCAGTGGTTCCCAAACCCGGGGTCGCGACCCCAAATGGGGTCGCAAGCCTCATCACAAAGGGTCGCAGGGAGCCAATGTGGTCGATGGGGTCGCAAGTGTCTTTGCAATGACAATGAGGCAAGGGTGAATTTTGATATCTATGATGACGTAGAAAAGTTCTGGATTACTTTAGCAGAGAGACATTCGACTGTTAAAAATCGAGCTATCAAAGTTCTGGTACAATTTGGAACCACCTATATCTGTGAGGCAGCAGCAGCAGCAGCAGCAGCAGCAGCAGCAGCAGCTTTCTCGTCAATGGTATTTATGAAAAATGAGTACCGTAACCGTATTTCAAACATCAACTTAGAAAATTGTATGCTATGTTCCTTAACCTCATATACCCCCAGGTACAAAAAATTAATCAAATCATAATGTACACATGTCAGATATGAAATATGCCACTGTTATAGCATATCAGACATATGATAGAGTAGGAACTTAGAATATTGATTGATATGTTGTTTTATATTACATATTAAACATGAGAGAGTTGTAAATAGTTTCTGACAATGTTTACTTTTACACTCTTGAGTTATGTAATACATTTCCTTATTTGTTTTTACAGTTAAATAAATACGTATAAAAATAATAATAAAATATGTCTATTTATTTTAAGATTCTTCCTCACTAGATAAAATTATATATATATATATATATATATATATATACTTGTTCTTCGTAATGACTTGGGGTCGCACTGGATAGGCAACAGCACTAGAAGGGGTCGCACTGGAAAATGCTTGGGAACCCCTGTTCCAAAGACTAGTTTAAATTGTCAAATTTTCGCCTACGCGAAAAACGCGAAAAGTTCCTGCAGGCGAACATTTCGCATTCGCTAGAGTATATAAAAAGTTCTATTGTAGTAGCTGTTCATATAGATTTGCAGTAATCATGATGGAACCTTATTACTGTATAAGACTAGTAAACCGCATGGAGTTCAACGCTGTTCACGATCATATTAATTGTTTCTTTATGAACACAGACATTACATTATAATTACCTGTATGTCAATGACTGCGCATTCAATTGTCCTTTAGATATACTGTATATGTCTGTGTTATATGTGGTTGGACTCAGTTGTCCCCCTCTACCCCACCTTCCCCGAGTTTGGGTACCTTGACTAACACTGCGGCGTTGCCACATGTACGGAGTCGCCTGTGAGGCGAGGAAGATTCCATATGCGGGCAACTGTACCTCGAATTGACAAGTCGTAAATGTTAAAACTTTTCTAAAATAACAAAACGAAGGGAAATAGTTTCGAGTCTGAAGTAAAATTGTGAGAGAATGGTTCATTTATACATGTGTGTGTGTGTGTGTGTGTGTGTATATTTAGTTAAATATGTATAAGTTAATGTATGTATATGTGCAAATAGACGATAATCGCCACGGCTAAATAAAATTAAGAAAAAATTCATTTTCACGGTTTAGTTAAATTATTATTAGTTAATAGCTCCCGTTGGTATATAACATTAGTTTGTTAAGCTTAGTTAAAGTTGAGTTTGGTTAGGTTAGTTAAATTACAGTTATAGCCTACTTAATTAATTAAATTATAATTCTGCTTATAATTAGATTGTGTTTAAAAGCTTTTCGTAAATCTTCCGATGACCACCGTTAACTTTTTGTTAATATTACAAAGAAATAAACTAAAGATATGGATAAAAGGAAGGCTTCAAATTGCGAAAATTCCGCGTTCTTGGTCCAGTCTGTGTACAGCAAGCCTCTAAGCCTAAGGTGATACGAATGTGCTCGCGATTGGAACGGATACATTAGTGTTGCCTTAGTGAGGAAAGACAAACTCGCAGTGCATCTTCCTCCTGATGAACCATGTACCAGAACCGATAAAGCCAGGAGTGTCCGTGTTACAAACTAACGCCACAAGTACGAAAATGATTATGAACTTGGCACCTCGTTCGATTGTGATAATGACGACCATTTTTGCTTCCAGTAATGATCAGACATGTAGCTCACGAAATCCTCGTTAGTAAGTTGACTATATCTACTTGGCAATGATGTTGCTAGCTGCTCGTACCTTCAATATGGGTATAGGCGGAACAGTGCTTTGTAAAAAACAATGAGACAGTGAAATGTCTTTTACTTAATCTATTAAAATATCGTGAAAAAGGCAATATATATATATATATATATATATATATATATATATATATATATATATATATATATATATATATATATTATATATATATATATATATATAGACGCCGTTTAGTGTCCCACTCGGTGCCAAGCCAAAAGGACACTATATCCGATGAGACACTATATCCGATGAGACACTATATCCACAGTTTGGTCTCTCGAGGGTTGCAAGGTTAAAAATAGTGAATATGTACTGTATATCAATATATTTACAACATAAACACCTTTATTATGCAGTTTCTCATTAAAATTATTTTTATTAAAATTTATTAACATTGTTTTTATTCAACTATGCAATTTCTCATTAAAATTGTTTTTACAATTCAACTGAAACATCAAAACTATGTTCATTTTACATTAAAACAAAACATTACATCAAGAGTTTTGAACCTGCTTCGCTTCTCGTTTTTGCCTCACTCGTTCCTCAATAGTGTTTATATGCAGCTTCCCATCCGACAAATTAATTCCTTCAATAGCAGAAAAACGGCGAAGAATTGTGAGAGCATTGACAACTTCTTTTGTGCTAGGTGCTTCCAGGCCTTCATCTTTTTCGTCCTCTTGTTCTTCTAAATCCATCTTGGGAATTTTTGCCACCCTAGCCATTGTAACTTCCTTGATCAATTCATCATCACTGAGTTCACCGTGAGTGTCAACACTTTTGTCCACATCTACGAGTTCTTCAAACTGCTTCAAAGCTAGTTGTTCAGGAATTGCAACTCCATGAAATGGATCAGCTTCACAGTCCGGCTCAACATTACCTGAGACTGGCACAAAGCCCCCTTTCCTGAAACAGTTTGCGATGGTTTGAACACTAACCTGATTCCATGCTTGAGCAATGTTGACAATGCCTGTCAGAAGATCAATCTGCTTTTTTAGTTCTTCAAACACAACAATGCAATCAGAGTCCATCTTGTCAATCATATGTTGCAAAAGAATGGACCTGTAGTGACCTTTCAGATTCCTAATGATTCCTATCCATGGGTTGCATAACAGATGTGGTGTTTGGCGGAAGAAATTGAAGATCTATGTTTTGTTCGGAAATGTTTGTAGAATGAATTGAACAGTTGTCAACAAGAAAGAGAATTTTTCTTTTTTCAGTTCTCAGTTCCTTATCCCAGCAACACAGCCAATGTTCGAATAAAGCATTTGTAGAATTTGCATACATGACAGGGAGTTTTGTCAGGTCCTTTGGAAAGCAACGAGGACACTTAGATTTCCCAATCACAAAAAGGGGTCTTTCTCAGTTCCTGTCTTGTTTGCACAGACAAGGATTGTAACCCGATCCTTAGCTCGCTTTGAACCTTCAACGACTGACCCACGTTCAACGTACCCACGAGTGTTCAAAAGCTTGAAGTAGAGTCCGGTTTGGCAGCATTGAAAACGTCCTCTGGTTTAAACGCTTCAAGCAATTTTGACGTATTCTGTTTAATCCATTGTTCTGTAGCACTTGCATCAGCAGACTTACTTTCTCCATGTTCAACTTTATAGACAATGTTATGTCTTGCTTTCCATCGTGTAAACCACCATCGCTAGCTTTGAATTCCTTAATGTTCATTTTTTATTTTGCTAAGTCCTCAGCTTTCTGGCGAAGCAAGATTCCACTGGGCAGCACACCTTGTGCGCGCTTTCCTTTAAACCACATAAAAAGAACATCTTCAAGATCTGAAAATTTGCCTGTTCGCATTCTTTTTTCAATGGCGTTTCTTTTTCCACTATGGAGACGGCATTCCAGCTCACTTTTTCGTTTCCATATTAAATTCACCATCTGTCTGCTCACTCCAAACTTTTCTGCAACTTGCAGTCTTATAACGCCTGGTTGCTTGCACATGGAAATGACTTCTACTTTTTGTGCCAGGCTTAAACACTTCCGTTTTCCTTCCATGGCCATCTAGTAATCCTGTAAAGCAGAGCAAGACGCGTCTGAACAACACGGCATCACAAATACAAGTGAGGCCCACTGTAAACTAGAGCTGCAACATAGACTATACTAGCTGAAAAGAGACACTATAAGCGTAATCAGAGACACTCTATCCATAGCAATTACTATGTAAAAGTAACTGTTTCCTAGTTTTGAGACACTATAAGCTGCGAGACACAATATCCGGGGACACTAAATCCGGCGTCTACTGTATATATATATATATATATATATATATATATATATATATTATATATTATATATATGCTGTTATGTCGTAAGTAAGAGTTGAGAGATATTAAGTATATCTGCACGACATAAAATGAATGGATAAATAACGTAGTATTAAAGCGTACAAAATTACAGCTTTACTTCGCAAAGATATACGAAATCTGATGCTCTCTCTCTCTCTCTCTCTCTCTTTCACACACACACACACACACACACTAACAGATTTGCTAGTTTCCGCAGTTCAGTGGGTAAATCCGTTTCTCTGTAGGCGAAGTGAAGACACTGAAATCGGGGGTTTGACTCCTGATGGTGCTCGTAATAATAATCCAGGAGTTAGGGCAATGGGCCGGAGCTCTGTGCCAGTTTTTGGCTCTCTTGACGGATGATTATATTAAGAGATTTGCTGAAAAGACGTATTCGTTAATAATCTGCGTAGATATTAAATGTAAAAATATGGAAATAAGTTAATAAATTAACCGTTTAAAAGTATTATTTATGTTGAATCAAATTTAGCGTTGGTAGATTACGCAATTCTATCGGGGATTGTAATCTGTATAATGAATGTGGAGTTTACTTCCGTTATAACACTGTTATTATCCTCTCCCCCAACCCCAGAAAGATACGTAAGCCGCATTCAAAGTATACATACTCTAAGCGACGGTAAATTACAGTAGCTACTGGAATATATAGACATTTTTTATTTTGTTAACTCTACACTGACATATACTTTCTGGTTTCGATTATATGCATATTATACAAATTATGTAAATTGTATTGAGTGTACATGTTTGCAGTATATGTACTTTTACTGTACAGTTCGAAAAAAAGTTTGTATACAAACATAAAGTTCTTAACAAGTATAAGAAATTATCAATTGATAATATTATTATGTTTCTGTTTGGATACTTTATTCGTTTTTGGTGACAGTAATAAAATTTCAAAAACAAAACCAAGTCATTACTAATAAGTAATTTTTTATGCTGTTTAGAAATTTTATATTTTAGGCGAACTCATTTCTGAAAGTGTACATATTTCCCGAGATTTCTGGGATTACACAATATGCCAGGAAAACTTGAAGCGAAATGCAACATATATATATATAGAGAGAGTATATATATATATATATATATATATATATATATATATATATTGGTTTAGTATACGCTATACCCACGTATACCCAATATCTGTAGTCAAAGACATAATGTTGGTTATAACTGGTTATTGGTTGTTACAATAAAGTGACTCCAAATACTATGGCGGTGTTAGATACAGTCTCTGAGGAAATTGTTTATTACAGTAAAGAGAGACCACCTACTTTGGAGGTGCTATAGCTATAGTCTCGTAGGTAATTGGTTACTACATTAAAGAGAATTCAAATACTTTGGCGGTATTAGATGCAATCTCGGAGATAATTGGTTGTTGGAGT
The DNA here is from genome assembly GCA_023014485.1 of Bathynomus jamesi. Classification (NCBI taxonomy): domain Eukaryota; kingdom Metazoa; phylum Arthropoda; class Malacostraca; order Isopoda; family Cirolanidae; genus Bathynomus; species Bathynomus jamesi. Next base: position 41,714 of record JAJOZX010004462.1, on the reverse strand, counting down.
GAAGAAAGTTCAAATACTAGGGCAGTGTTAGATGCAGTCTAGGAGGTAATTGTTTACTACACCAAAGAGAATTTGTGCGGCAGTGTTGGATGCAGTCTCGGAGGTAACTGGTTACTACAGTAAAGAGAATTCAAATACTTTAACGGTATTAAATGCAGTATCGGAGGTACTGTAATTGGTTATTACAGTAAAGAGAGTCCAGATACTTTGGAGATGCGACATATATAATGTCGGTGGTAAAAAGTTTGAGAATTGTCTTTAGTTAGGACTTGAAATTTCTAAATCACTGTTCATAGTAGCCATAGCGACAGATCTAATGAAGGAACGGGTTTTATTTAACGTAATTTTGAATGTTAATTTAGAGATATTCTTTTGTCTTTATGCAGTTAAATCGCTCGTTAGTCCACGTTTGGAATATGCGATTTAGTTTTGGTCACTGTATATATATATATATATATATATATATATATATATATATATATATATATATATATATATATATATATATATATATATATCCTAAGCTAAGCAAGGATGAAGAGAAGACTCAGCATCGAGCTACGAAACATATTCGAAATCACTGTACCTAATAAACCGAATAAGCATACCTTCGAAGAGCTGAATTGGCTAACGGCCAAAGCTGTAAACAACCATGCCCAAAATTTTTACATCACCGTGTATATATGTATATATACACGGTTGATATATATTATTTTTATTTAGGTGTAGTATTAAGGTTAAGTTTACTTTAAATAGACTCGGTAATTATAGAAATAATAATGGCCTATTTAGACACTGTCAACACAGCTACAGACTTTTTCACTGTAGGTTGCAGTGGTTTTCAGATTAAATATATATATATATATATATATATATGGGATGAATTCACAATAAAACACGTGAAATGAATAAATGCTGCAAATCCACAAGGAAAAAAAAAAAATTCCAAGGCCTTTCGTGTATTCAAAGCTACACCTCGTCATTCCGTGACGAGGTGTAGCTTTGAATACACGAAAGGCCTTGGAATCGTTTTTCTTTTTCCTTGTGGATTTGCAGCATATATATATATATATATATATATATATATATAGGTATTGACAGATATTACGTATGAACATCATTGAGATATTTTGAGTAGTGATAATGTGTAGTAATAATTGTCAAGCCGTGTGATCTTGTTTCAAAAAGATTTTGTGTAATTTTCCTAAATTATATTTGTTATATTAGTTTTAATGTCTTTTTTATTAACTTTTGGCAGTTTTATGATAAATATATCAAAGGTACAAAGTGGATGGAATTCAGTACATCAGTGAAACTCCATTACTCAAAAACATCACGTTTCATTTGGCTTTTAAGGCAAGCTGAAAGACTTCTGGTCACAGTTGCTGGTAGACGTTTGAGCTGCGAGTATTAATTCAGGTTTTTAAAATGTTAAATGGATTTTGTGTAACATAAATTGAGAGTCTTTGTTTTTAACATAAATAACACTCGTATAACGATAAATAAATGCTTTAAATTTAATGTGTTGCTTCGGAATTCGATTTAAGTTTATTTTTTTTCAATTTTTCATCATGACGCCTATTAATATTTCAATACCGTAATAAAATATCATATTATTATCTATTTGGTTTTCATTATTTACTTTTTATGTTTTATTCAAAATATCAATTGATAACTTTTTAATAATAATAATAATAATAATAATAATAATAATAATAATAATTTTGAGGGAATCCATTATATTAACTTTGTTTTATGTTATTCTTTTAATTTCCTTTTTATGAAACAGATCCCAGTTGAAAAATGCTAAAATGAAAAAGTTTTAACTTACGATTTAATATAAACGAAAGAAGTTGTCACCATGTTTTTCAACGAGGAAAGGTATTTCTGAGAATAATATACGTAATGTTATACAGTATACCTTTTCAAATTTAAGGAAGGTGGATTTAACACCTCTTCTTAGGTTATACAACTAATACACTTCACCTCGCAACATTACAACACAAATATAAACATAACAAAAGTCATAAACACTTCAAAATTGAACATAAAATATATCGTACAAATGAAACTGTTGAAAACTTCCGCGTAATATTTACAACTGAAAATTTTTGCAACCTAAAAATAGCGGAATCCTTAATGACAAAAAAAAATATATCAAATTCAATGAAATGGCATATTTTTTAAAAATAATTTTTAATTTAAATGAGACATACTGTAAGAGGAAATTTCGGTAAAGGAGAAATGCTTTTAAAAACAAAGTGGCATTTTTATCTACCAATAATTTGTAACTATATTGTATATCTTAACTTTATCTAAAATACTTATGTTTATTTTAACGTTCTATCTGTAAATATTAATTTAACAATAACAATTTCGACTATCGAAATTTTTAATTTTCACTCCAAAGCTATAAACTGGGAAGATGTTGCAGCCAGCATGGAAGTAATAGAGTGGAAAACCATTTTCGAGGCCAAGACAACGGAAGAGATGCTAATGACTTTAGAGGAGAAGACGCTGGAAATTGTGGAAAGACATGTCCCAAAAATACAACAAAGAGGAAAGAGAGACAAAAGAGGTCATAGTTCCGAAAGAGAAAAAGAGTGACTGCCAAATTAAGTAACTGTAAAGAAAACAACATCAGAAAAATATTAAATGATTAACTGCAGAGTATCGATGACGTCATACAGGAACTAATTAAGAAGCATACAGAAAAAGAGGAAGACGACGCTACAGAAGCGATAAAGGTTAACTCAAAGTACTTCTATAATTTTGCAAAAAGAAAGTCGAAAAACCATGCGACTATCGGACCTCTGAAAAACGAGAACAGTGCTTTATCTGATGATCTAACAGAAATATCCGAAATATTAAGAGCTCAGTACGAATCATCTTTCAGTATCCCAAAAACTGACAAACTGATATGCGATAGAAACGCGTTCTTCGAAGAAGAACTACAAGGGGAAAGCATAACGGACTTCGACTTTACGACGGACAATATTAACAAGCTATAGGGAAACTAAAAGCACACTCAGCGGCAGGACCGGATAAATGGAATGCCATACTGATCAAAAACTGCAAGAATGCAATCGCTGAGCCCCTATATTGAATATGGAGACCATCACTAGACACGGGAGAAATACTGGGCATCCTGAAGAGCGCGAACATAGTCTCAATATATAAAGGAGGAGATCGATCCGAGGCCAAAAACTATAGGTCAGTGTCGCTTACATCTCATCTCACTAAATTATTTGAAAGAATAGTTAGACAGAAAATCTATGACTTTTCGGAAACTCGGAAAAAATTCAATGATAACCAACATAGGTTTCGGTCAGACAGATCATGCCTATCACAACAAATGGAACACTACATCAACATTATTGATTCACTGAAAAGTAATGAAAACTATGATGTACTATACACAGACTTTGCTAAAGCGTTTGACAAGTGTGACCACGGAATCATAATACATAAACTGAAATATATGGGAACAACAGGAAAAGTAGGGAAATGGATATATAATTTCCTTAGTGAGCGGCGGCAAGTCGTTACAATACAAGGAGTATCTTCATCAGAATCAAAGGTCCTCAGATCAGTACCACAAGGAACAGTATTAGCTCCACTACTCTTCATAATTATGCTGACATAGATGAGGACATTACCAGAGACAGCACAGTAACATCCTTTGCTGATGACACAAAGATCAGTAGAAAAATAAGAAACCCAGAAGATATAGGATCCCTACAAACCGACATGAACAGAATCTACAAGTGGACGGAAGACAACAATATGAAGTTTAACACTGAGAAATTTCAGCTGTTTAGGTATGGAAAAAGAGAAGACCGAAAATCCATGGAATATTATATCCCAAATGGACAAGAAATTCAGAGAAATTCTAGAGCAAAAGATTTAGGGGTTGTAATGACTGATGATGCGAAATTTGAGACACAAAATAAGATAGCAGTAAACAGAGCAAAGAGAATAACTGCGCAGATACTGAGAACCTTTAAACGAAGGAATAGGAATATAGTGATTACTCTACTGAAAACACTGATCATACCCAAACTGGAATACTGCTCGGTCCTAACATGCCCATATAAAAAAGAAGATATTAGACAGCCAGAAAGGATTCAGAGAAGCTTTACAGCCAAGATTAAGGGGTGCAAAGCGCTAAATTACTGGGAAAAGTTAAGCGAACTAAACCTATATTCACTGGAAAGGAGAAGAGAGAGATACACCATTATTTACACTCGGAAAATAATGGAGAAACTAGTCCCTAATCTTACTCTGAACCCTGTAACTCCCCAAACAACGGTGGAAAGTAGAAAAGGAAGACTGTGTCGTGTTCCCAAATTAATGGCGAGACAGGGAACGTCGTTAGCCCTGAAAGAAAATAGTTTTGTTGTGAAAGGACCAAAACTGTTTAATCAGCTGCCCAAAGACCTAAGGAACACGAATGGTGTTGCAGTGGACATCTTCAAAAGAAGATTAGACGCCTGGCTCAGAACAACCCTCGATGAGGATGAGCCGGGCGTACCTGGCTATGTGAGGTGGAGAGTACAAGAAACCAACTCACTACTTCATCAGGCCAACTCGAGAGGAGGGGCGACAAGCTTGACCTTCGTGAAATGAGGAATCATCGCGCGGAACCTTTGAAAGATTGAAAGGTATCTATTTAGTTCTCTGGAAATGCCTGAGGCGCACGGGCGAAGCGTTACAGATATCATAAGCAAACCAATTATATTATTATACTCAAGGATTGGTTTAATAAAATTACTAGAGTATCAAGGAAAATCTTGAGAATTATTATTATTATTATTATTATTATTATTATTAGTAGTAGTAGTAGTAGTATCGTCTGTGTGTATATATATATATATATATATATATATATATATTGATATGTATGCATAGATATAGGTATGTACATTTACGTATGTATGTACGTGCATGTGCTTGTCATATGTACGAGTATGTATATATGCTTCCTGTTGTACCTGATGTGTTATTAACACGTATAAATACGATAATAAAGTGTAATATTAAGGTTATTGTTGTTGTTGTTGTTACTCTTGTTTTATATTGTTGTTTTACTACGCTACGTATGCTTAGGAACGCCTTAACTGTTGTAATATATATATATATATATATATATATACAGGGGGGCACAAAAGTCAAGAGTCAAAGGAGCCACAGAGAATGGATCTTTTCCGTTTTATGGCCGCCACTATTTTTGGATCTTTTCCATTTCGGGGCTATCAGCGAATTTTAATGAAAATCGGTATACTAATGTAGTTTTGGTCACTGATTTAAAAAATAACATTTTTATTTTTTTTGGGGAGAAATGAAAAACAAACATGTTAGAGCACTTTAAATAATTAATGTGTTTTTAACGAAAATATCATGACTTACCCTAACCAATCGTCAAGGGCGTGCAGTTGACCTAACCGGGCATTCAATTGACCTAACATGGCATTCAATTGACCTAACTGGGCATTAATTCTTGATTTTTTTCTGCTACTTTTACGGATCTGGCGGGATCCTTCAAAAAACGTATTCTTAGTAAAGTTGCACTTTTTACCGTTTGACCGACGCTTTCGGCAAAGAACTGGGTATTTTTATCAAAGGAACACACTTTCCCACACTTAGAACACTTTTTCATAAACAGTAGCAGTTTGTGACTGGCTAAATGTAACACAATCCTCTGTAACTAGTTTAAGCGAGTTAAAACACATACTAATTATTTAAAGTGCTCTAACATGTTTGTTTTTCATTTCTCCAAAAAAGGAAGGTATTTTTGAAATCAGTGACCAAAACTACATTAGTATACCGATTTTCATTAAAATTCGCTGCTAGCCCCCAAACGGAAAAGACCCCTATTTTTAAATAAATATTACACTTTTAGTTTAAAAATTTATAATTTATAAATTTTTAGTTAAAAATTTAAAATTTATAATTTTTTAGTTAAAAATTTATAATTTATGTAATGATGACCCTTTGACTCCTAACTTTTGCGAGACCCTGTATATATACACTATATGTTTGTATATATTATTTTCTTTATACCTATTTTATGCCTTATAATTGCAACTCTGAACAATAAAAATATTATTATTATTATTATTATTATTATTAAAGGGAAGATTATTTGGAGATTTGGTTAGTCTAGGTCAGAGATGGCCAGCTTGCGGCCCGCGGGCCACAGCCATCCCACGAGGCAGGTTTGCCCTGACCATAGTTCCCAAATATTTATCGGAAAACTCCCACAAATAATATTGAAATTGAAGTTAACATCTCTGTTCTGGCCAAGAAGTATCACGGTTCGCAACATTCGTAACGTTCGCAACATTTTTTATTATTACTGGTATTTATTTCAGCATTATTAATACGATTACTAATGTTTCAGCGTCATTTGTACGATTTCACTGTACCGTAATAACATAATTTGTTACATTTTTGACAGGTATACATTTTATGAGTCATTATTATTTTGAATTATTTTTTGTTCCCCAATATTTTACTATGAAGGTTCGCCCGCTCCCTGGACTCATAGGAGTGAAAGAAAATGCCTTTAAGTAGTCAAATTTTGGCCAGCCATGGTCTACTCTATAGGTATCGGAAAGAGGGGAGGAAACCGTAGATGAGTCTTTTGGAAGGGAAAAAGTTTCTTCTGTCCTTCATGTAATCGACGTTTACTTCGCTTAAAATCTGTTATCACTTTTTAAGGGGTCCTGCTGGTCCTCTCGTGGAGTTACTAGCCTACAATTTTCGGAGAGAGAGTTTGCTCGCAAACCGAGCACACCTGGTTAATTCCCAGCATCTTTCTTCTCTCACTCCTTTACCATTTATTTTCTTTGTTTACTATTGCTTATTTTCTTTTTGTTTTCTTGTTTCTCATTTTCTTTTGACATTTTCTTTGGTATCTATGTCTATGTATAGTTCAGGTTAGGGAGTATAGCCCCCAGTTTTCCTGTCGTGTCGTAGTAAATGGGAACTATGGATAGTAGAAACCTTTGAATAGTAATTCAAATTTAAAATGAAGCCGCTCTGCAAAAAAAAAGAGTCTTTACTTTTAGAATCAGAAGTCCATTTTGTCCATAAATGCAGTAAGAGTTTGCGTCGGGTCTGGTTTCAGAGCACTGAATGTTGCCATTATGAGAACGATGGGGAATTACACCCTCCGAAGAAGCTTATCTAAGGCAGGGCTACAGGATAAATTGGTTGAGATGAAGGTGAAGGTGGTAATGTTCCTTTTCACTGGTAAATGTAGTAGGAGGCGTTGGTCGGGTCTGATTTGAGAATAATGGGAGTTCTCAGATGATATCCCCAGTGGTAGAGACAGACAGCTTGAAGGAGATTCCAGGAGTCAAAACATGTTAACTTCAAGGAAAGCCACTAAGAGATACAATGTTGAATTTCATGTTAAGTGTTAGGAAAATTATAACAGTTCGCATTTAGCCAAATATGTAGAGAAAAATTTACAGTTCAGTGGCATATACGCATAGGCGTAGGAGCCCGATTTTGTCCGAGGGGTGGGCAAACAAGTTTTGCCCCAAAAAAATAAGCGAAAAAAATAAGTTGCAGCAGGTTTTATCAAATGGTGTACTTAAATACTGCCGTTTTGTGACAGGTTTTCCTTTCTATATTCAAATATTACATGGTTCAAGATCTTAAGACATACATTTCGGGCAAAGAGACGATATCCTATATAAAAATCATAAAAATTTTCGGTTGAAATCGTGGTGATTGAAAATATATGTGGGCTTTTGCCCGAATTTTCGGGTGTAATTGCCTGAAAAAAATTCAGTCGGGCTGAATTTGGGGGGTTAATTGACCCCCCCCGTGACTCCCCTGCCTCCTACGCCTATGCATGTAAGAGTATATACTGGAATGCGAAAAAGATTCATAATACGTTTTTGCTGTTCTCGAGAGATGGTTATGTCTTGGAAGAGGAATTTGTCTATTTTGCAGGTTTTTAATATAATCTTAAAACACACACACACACACACACACACACACACACAGTAACACGATGCAAAATATTGTTCTCTGGCGAAGAACGATACATAATAAACTTACTGTTGATCTTTGTGGGGGCGCAGGGCGTAAATTGCTGTGCCTGGCGAAAGATTGTCCAATGTCGTAATTCCGATGATCCTTCTTCATGATGCAATAAATGGAAGAACGGTTCTTCTACACTTCCATTTTGAATAATGCCGTAAGGTCACGACGGCATGTACGAGCTACTGATGTAATAATGTAACAGTGAACAATTTTTATCTATGATATTTCTAACTATTTCTGTCTATCTATTCTAACAGTTTTCATCTATCTCTCTTTCTCTCTCTCTCTGCCTATATATATATATTATATATATATATAATATATATATATATATATATATATATATATAACCTTTGGTTTGGTTTGCTTTCGCCCGAATTGTTCATTCTGACGAAGGTCAAGCTTTTCACTCCACCTTACATCTACAGTTTAATGTGGAATCCGAACCACGCCCCACCAGTAGCCCTGCGTCTTAACCACTAGGCCACCCAGGGTACCCATTTATCTACCAACCACTTCCTATATTGTGTGAAAGGATGAACAGCTGGGTTTTGCTGCGCGCCGCCTGCTGTCACCAGGTCTCGATCCAGGGCCGATGGATTCGTAGTCAGCGACGCTAGCCACTACACCACCGAGGCGCATAACATATATATATATATATATATATATCGTATAACCTATATACAGTGTATATATATATATATATATATATATATATATATATACTGTATATATCGTTTACGTTAGTGCTATCATTTCTTTTATTTTACACTTTCCTTTTAAGGAATGGGACGTTTTGGCGCCGACGTTCTGGCGCCGACGTTTTGGCTCCGGCGTTTTGGCGAAGGGGCTTTTTGGCGTTAGGACGTTTTGGCGATTTGGCACCATAGCAATTTTTAGCGATTTGGCACCGCTGCATTATTTTTATTTTATTTTATCTTCATAAGTTTGATTATTCGTTGTTTGTTCCATTTTATTGCTTTTTTTTGCGTTATTAGATTCCCAGTGTATTATTTCCTGTTCCCAGTTTAATATGTTAGAAGTAGGGTTGCCAACTCCATGAAGTTTGAAAAAAAGGACAAGAACATCAATTCCAATATACTGTCTACAAGGTTAGGGAAAGAAGTAAAATTTTATTTATAATTTATTACAATTTATACTGCATGCTTTTTTATTGCATATTTTCTTAAAGTAAATATTTTTATTGATATACAGATATTGACCCATTGAGTCATGCATTGACAAAATTTATGGTAACAATATTTATTTTTAAATTTATACTTTTCCGCTACACGGAACGTTAACATTTAAGTGAAGAAATGAATTTATAAAATGTTACTCGACTTAAGACTTTATACTTATTTCCTTTTAAACAAAAGTTTTGTTATAAAACTGTTGTTTGGAACAAGATTGTTATCAGAAAAGGACAAATGGCGTCCTTTCCGAACTCAAGAAAGGACAAGGACAAAAATCTACAAAAAAGGACGGTTGGCAACCCTAGTTAGAAGACTGCGGTGGGAAGCAGCCGGGTGTTTTGAGTGATTACGTCATATTGTAAACATATTTTCATTGATTCGGCGTCACTGCATTATTTTTATTTTATTTTATTTTATTATTTATAAATGTTTATACTTATTTAGAAAATACTGTAAAATAATTTTAAATTACATGTGTATAATTTTAAGCGAGTAACTATTTATACATCACTTTGAAATTAGAAAATGATGTGAAGGTCACTTCCAGAGCTTATGTCTTTTTTTCGAATGGTTTAGTTTATAGTCTTAAGTTATCCTCTAGTCTGGCAGCATAATTCGCTCTTATAAACTAACTGTGTTTGGCTCTTACGTTTGTGAAATTGTACCCCTGAAATGTCTGAAGAAATTTTAAGCAAAAAAGGCAAAGAAAAGTTCACTTATAATGGTTATATATATGTGTTTGATAAGTGCAGTAAGCGAGATAACTCAATTATGTTTTGGCGATGCGAAAATAAGAATACATGCAAAGGACGAATCCACACAAAAAATGGGGAAGTAATTAGTGAAATCAATCAGCATTGCCACACTTCCTCGGCTGCATCAGTCGAAGTTGCCCAAGTTAAAACCAGCGTGAAACGCCGTGCCGAGGACACGTTAGAAGCACCTTCAACAATTCTCAATCAATGCTTAGCAGATGTGTCGCAAGCAGCCCAAGGAGCCTTTCCTCGTCGGGATTCCTTGAAAAAAAATTCATTCGAAGGAAACGCAATGATATGCAACAGGCTCCTTCCAAATCCAGCAAATTTGTTTGAGCTCGAAATTCCAGATTCTTATAAAATTTACAAAACGTGCAACGAAAGTGTAGAAGAATTTCTACTCGGAGATAGTGGGCCATCTTCTAACAGGATTTTAGTTTTTGGTAGGAAAAAGTGGTGTAAAGAAATACTAGCGGATTCTGATCTATGGTATGCCGACGGAACCTTTAATTTGGCGCCACCATTGTTTTCACAAGTGATTTTGAGCAAGCTGCCATATCAGCAATGAAAGAAGTCTTTCCAGGGGTGGAAATTAAAGGATGCTTTTATCATTTGAGTCATAATCTGCATAAGCATCTTAGGAGTATAGGAGCCAGTCATTCTTATAATAACGACGCAGACTTCGCCCTCAAAGCTAAAATGATCCTATCTCTGAGTTTTGTACCAGTGAATGACATGGAAACCCACGTTGATGTGCTTTCTGACTGTTTGCCAGATCAATTTCAGGAACTCTTAAATTGGTTCGAGGATAATTACATCGGACGACCAAATAGAAATAGAAATGGAAGACGCCCACCAATATTTCCTATGGATATGTGGAATCTTTATCAGAGAACCTTGAATGAAGAGGATAAAACGAATAATCACGCAGAGGCAGCCCACAGGCGAATTTATGCAGAGTTGAGCATGCACCATCCAACCATTTGGAAGTTTATCGACGGGATTAGAACAGTGCAAAAGGGAAGAGATGCTTACCTCGAGCAACTAATAGCTGGTCACTCCCCGCAACGCGAGCTGAACAAGTATTTGCGTGCAGAACAAAGAATCCTGAGAATAGTGTCATCATATGGTGCGAGGAAACCTTTACAATTATTTAAATAAAATTTTACTTCATTTTATTTTTATCAAATTTTTATAATAAAATTTTAAATGTTTTGGTAATTATTCGTTTTTTGACCCAGTCTCTTTTTATAATGAGAGCAAAACGTTTCTGGTCAATTTTGAGGTGTTCTGCACGAATGTGCCATCCGTTTCCTGTGCAAATGCGTAGTTTTCGAGATATCGTCATCTTGAAAACTACGCATTTGCACAGGAAACGGATAGCAGTTTCGTACAAAACACCTCAAAATTAACCAGAAAAGTTTGCACTCGTCATTTTCGTTTAAACTAATGAATTTAAACGAAAATATCATGACTTAACCTAACCAATCATCAAGGGCGTACAATTGACCTAACTGGTGTAACGTACTGAACTGTCCGCAAAACATTAGGACCGATCAATTTGTGATGCGTGATCTTTACGGGGGCTCCGCCCCGTACCCCCGAGACCTAAATTATACAAATGATAATGTAATAACATGTGCCAACCTTGCATGGGTAGTCCGCTAAATTTCGCGTGCCCTTAAATTGAAATGACACGGTTATTTTTAAGATTTTTTTACGGCACCTAAAGACCTTCTGGTCTTTTGTTAAAATATAAGCACTATTGTATTTAGGGCAGGTCACGGATGTCTTAATTATTCTGTGATTGAAAAAAAGGTCTAAACTCTTGTCTTCATCGAGGGCAATATGGCGGATCACGTCTTAAAAATCAAATATGCATAACTGACACGTCATACTTCTAGTCACAAAAAACCAAACTGAACAGACGAAAAATTGCTAAAAATTATTTACTTGTAAAACAGGACAAATTGAATTACGAAGTAGCCAGAATCACCAAATATAAGAAATATTCACCAAATACTCGATATATATATATATATATATATATATATATATATATATATATATATATATATATGAAAATTATTTCACGAAGGTAACACGTGAAAAATATTTATGATGAATAAAACCACGAAGGAAAGGAAACACAAAATGGTGCTCAAGCGCTTTCGTCTAATGACATCCTCAGGATGTCATTAGACGAAAGCGCTTGAGCACCATTTTGTGTTTCCTTTCCTTCGTGGTTTTATTCATCATATATATATATATATATTGAAAAAACACCAAAAATAGGAAATATATTTTAATAAAAAAACACATTTTATACAAATTTGCACAAGATAATATATATATTTTCTTATTCAGTTTTGATTGGTTATTCAATATATATTGCTGTTAAAGCTGGGTGTGACTGGGTCAAAAAACGAATAATAACCAGTTTTTATTAAATTTTGAGATTAAATTAATAAATATATACTAGTTTCGGTAATTATTCGTTTTAGTGCTTTTCCTCCTTTCTGAACCAAAACACATTTTCCTGGTGTTTTGTGGTGTGATTTGTTCAAATCTGAACTTCGTTTCTTTGGGAAATGAGCCGTTTTTGAGAAATTTTAAAATTGAAAATTTCTCAAAAACGGCTCATTTCCCAAAGAAACGAAGTTCAGATTTGAGCAAATCACACCAAAAAAACCAGAAAAATGTGTTTTGGTTCAGACCTAACCTAACCCAAACAGACCTAACCTAACCTAAACAGACCTAACCTAACCTAAACAGACCTAACCTAACCTAAACTGATTGGGTTTTGTTGCCAGACCGTAATATCCAGCTTTTCACGTCTTTCCAACAACGCTCAATATTTTGAATGTGAACGGTGTCTTCCACGAACCGCTGTGAATGGTTGACTGTCCGGTGAATGTAGCCTAGATTTCCAAGTTGAGAATACGCACGCCACTCGTCGGAATAGATTGTAGTCCCAGGCCTAATATGTTGCTGGATCAGGCGAACAAGAGTTGTTGCGTCTCTCTGAGGAACCGCAAACAACAGTAGTTTTTTGGAACTGCGTTCCAAGGTACCAAAAACCCAGGCAATCACAACCTCTGCACACCATAATGAAAACCAGACTGAAAAAGCATTCTTGAATGAGTATGCATTATGAGAGATTCAAAATGTACGTCTCTGATTGGTCGGATAAGGTCACGTGAAACAAAAACGATTTTTAATTAGTTGTTTTGACCTATGTTTCCTAATTTTGCCATGAGATGTCTCCCCATAAAACTGGAGAGGGCGACGTTCGTTAAAATTTTAACAGCGTTAAAAGCTAAATACTCGGTCAATGGCCTATAATGGCTGCTTTTTACGTCTAAATTTTAAAAAAAAATTTTTTTTTCTATAAAAAATAATTATTACATTTCCTTGATTTTTATCAGTTTCCCTGAGGTTTCAAGGTGTCCTGAATATGAATTTATATGTTAAATTGTCATAGAATGTCTCCTTCTATCGAAAACGAACAAAGCATTAAAACGAATATTAACCCTAGTTTCTTTTAATCATTATTTAAAATAAATTTCCTGGTGCCAAAACATCCTAGCGCCAAAAAGTCATATTTTGTCGCCAAAACGTCCTAGCGCCGAAAAGCCCCTTCGCCAAATGGCCGGGGCCATAACGTCCAGCGCCAAAATGTCGGCGCCAAAACGTCCTAGACCGTTCCTTTTACGCGAGACAAGTGATGTGAACATACTCAGTACAATTTCTTTTTTAAGACTCTTTTTTCCTAATTTTCCTCTATCTTGTTCTTTAATACCTTTTTTGTCAGCAAAGGTTGGCGGAAGAAGAATATCCCTGTCTTTCTTACTATTATTATTATTATTAGATGGTAAGAAGTTAAATAAAAAAAACTACAAGGGAATTCTCTCCTACATCAAATCGCCGAAACCAGTCATTTCCAGAAACAACAAGCATTAATACACAGCAAATGAAAAACCGACAAGTTAACCTAAATTAACTATTCTAACTGGGGTCTCTGTTTACTGTTAAAACTACTCAAGATAACATATTTAAAAGTTAAGTTTATTCTCGTCACTTGTTGTTTTAGCTATTTTTAAAAGTCATAAAAACTTGACTAAAAATCATTTTGGCCCTGAATGCCTAGTCTTGGTCCGGTATCTTTGTTAACTCATTTAGTCTTTATGTCTACTTTTCATGGGTTCGAATGGAAGAATGTGTTTTGAAAATTAGTCAAACATTATGTGATTTAATAGGATTATAAACACGAATGGTCTGCATGACTTATTGCTGCAAATCGAGAAAATTACTTTTTTTTCGCAGTATTCAAACATTTTCTTTTGTACATTAAGTACTTTCGGGAAAGAGAGGATAAGGTTGAATGCCAGCAAAATACTGGACACTGCATTTGAACTATTAAAGATCATAGACAGGGGGAAAGATGGGTTGAGAAAGATTGTTCCAGAGTTCACCGGTTGAGTAGATGAAAGATTAAAAATACCGATTAACCCTTGCGTCAGAGTCGGACAGAAAAGGAATGAAAATGTGTCGAAAGTCGGGTACTGCGTGCTCTCCTTAAAGGAGGAGGCATACACTTAGAGAGTTTCCAAGAACGATCATGAAAAAAGGAAATGCCAAGAATGTTAAGAGAAGAGGAAGGATTGAGTTGTGTATTGTTGACGGTAAGGGGATTAAAGGAATAGTCGTGTGGAAGATTATGACGAGTAGACAGATGGAGAAACTGAGTTTTTGAGGCATTGAAAGTCACAAGGTTTCTCCTCTTGGAAGGATCCAAAGGCCGAACTGGAGCGATAGGAAAGGAAACAGATATAAGATTGTGATCGAAGGAGCCCAAAGGAGAAAAAGTTTGACAGAGTAAGAAGAAGGATGAGTGTTGAGAAGTAAATCCAGAATGTTGGGTCTATCTCCAAGGCGATCGGGAATACGAGCAGGGTGCTGTACAATCTGCTCTAGGTTATTCAGGAGAGAGAAGTTCAGGGTGTCAGTAAAATGGGAGGAAATCCAAAGGGGGTGGTGAACATTGAAATCTCCTAAAATAGAGATTTCAGCAAAAGAAGAGCGGGATAGTATGTATTCCACTTTGGAAGTGAAGGAGTCAATGAGTTTTGAATAGTACAATCAGGAGAAAGGTAGACAGCGCATATGTATTTAGTTTGAGATTGGCATGTAAACTGTGGCCAGAGGGCGTAGAATTCGAAGGATTCAAGTTCGGGAATACAAGAGCAAGTTAGGTTGTTCCTTACATATACGCAACATTCACCTTTGGAATAAAATTGAGTATAGAGGAAATAGGAGGGTACAGAAAAGTGGTTCTCTCAGTTGTCCCAGATACAGGAGTTTTAGTGAGGAAGAGAAGATGAGGTTTAGAGGAGGAGAAGTAGTGTTCAACAGATTGAAAATTTGAGAAAAGGCCACGAATGTTGCAGAAGTTTATGACAAGTGAATCAGGCAGAAGCCCAGAACATCTTGAATGGGCGGTAGCAGAACCAGCCCTGCTGACCTGGTCTGCGTTCCTGATATCGGCAGCGGGGGAGCGATAATTGGGGACATTTATTGTCCCCTCCCCATGGGACTCCGAGGCTCTTGAAGTCGATGCCATTTTGTTAGTTTTTTAATTTTGAAAAGATTGTATAGTATGGAAAGATCACATATACTCTCTTTCTAAAATAGCTTCTAGAGGTTAGGTGTGCTGTACCGCCTCCGCGGTTTCTTCACCCCCACTCAGTTGCTGTCTCTGTACAGGGGTTTTGTTTGCCCCTGTATGGAGTATGCGTCTCATGTGTGGGGTGGTTCAACCCACACAGCCGTACTTGACGGGGTAGAATAAAGGCTTTTCGTCTCATCAGTTCCCCTCCTCTTACTGAATGTCTTCAATCTCTCTCTCTTCGCCGCAATGTTGCCTCACTCTCTCTTTACTATCGCTATTATAACGGACATTGCTCTTCTGACCTCTCTAACTGCATGCCTCCTCCTTTAACCTCTTAACACCGCAATTTATGTGTAGGGTTTAAGTAATGAATGAGTGTATTTGAAATGGTACAAATCCGACCCGGTCGTCCATAAGAGGTTAAGGAGAGCACGCAGTACCAGACTTTCTACTCTTTCTCATTCCTTTTCTGTCCAACTATCTAATGCAGGGTTCTCAAACTTTTTGTCACTGCGTACCCTCTGACTCATCAGACAATCAGTTAGTACTCCCATTAGTAATAATTCACGTAAGATACAGAAATATCAATAATAAATGCTTTATTAAATGAATAAACAACAAACTACATATGTAAATAAAATTAGGGTAGCTATAATTTTTAAATTTTAGGGTGAGGGATGTGCCTGATGTGTGGAAACTAGTTTCTCAATTTCAGGTGTAGTGCTTGACAAGGAAACTCGAAGATCATGTTCCACGTTTAGTCGAGAGCGATATTAGTTTTTATATTTAACAAAGCTGAAAATCCTTGTTCACATAGATAAGTACTACTGGGAAAAATTAGCAATGACTTCACCATCACATTAGCTACAGCAGGATAAGACTCGCTCATTTTGGACCAGAACTTAGTCAGCGGAAGAGTTTCAAATGCAACTCGGGGGGCTGTGGAGTCATTCACCAACTCAATAAATTGATCCTTCAAGTCTTCTACGAGCAAGTGCACGTCAACGATGAATGGATTTCTTATCAATTTTAAATCCAATTCGTTCAGTTCTGGAAAATATGACTGGAACTCCAGCAGCAGACAGGAAATATGCTCCAACACTAGCTGAGTCATATGAATTTTATCATTTTCCTCATTATTCTCAAGCGCATCACTAAGATGCTCAAACATACAAAGGTTTTTGTCTTTCACTTTTGTTTCCCACCGTTTCAGTTTCATAATGAATGCTGCAAGTTTGTCCTTGAAATCAATCACGGTGGTGTGCTGACCTTGAAGCGATTTGTTCAACGTGTTTAGACGTAAGAATGTCATTTAAGTAGGCTAACTTCATGAGCCACTGGTTATCTGACAATTTTTTGGCAAAAATTAAAGACTGTTTTGCCGTCCCGTTTGAAGAATTCAGTCGTTTTTCAATGACTCAACTCTTGCTACCACATTTTCCCGTGACAGCCAGCGTACCTCGGTGTGAAATAGCATGACTTCTTCATTGCACCAAACTCCTTGCAAAGTAGGTGGAAGAGACGAGTATTGAGGGCATTAGACTTGATAGCATTTACCATATGAACGACATCATCAAGAACTAATCTTAGTTCTAGTGGGAGTGTTTTAGATGCCAGAGCATATCGGTGAATCATGCAATGAAGATGCTTTGAATCGGGGCTCGCTTCCTTCCCGAATGCTTGCCAAGCATCGCAGGTGTTCCATCCGTTGTGCAAGCACATACATTGTCCCAAGTCAGTCCCTCGGTTTTGAAAAAATTAGAGACCTCTAAGAAAATGTCTTCTCCTCTAGTAGTAGATTTGAGAGCATGACAAAACAGGAATTCTTCTTTGAAATCTCCGCCATTTATACAGGGCGTCCCAAAAAAATGTATACACACTTTAACAGCTGATAGCTCAATTGATGTTTCTTTCTTTCCAAGTTAAACCCATTAGAATTAATAATGGCAGTCAGACTAAGCTTTGAACAAAGGAAATTCATTCTAAAATGCTACTGGAAGTGTGTAAACGCAGTTGAAGTGCAAAGACAGTTTAGGAGGGAGTTTCAAACAGATCCACCAACGAGACTTACCATCACTCGAATTAGAGATAAGTTTGAAGCCGATGGAACTGTCAGAATGTCCACAAGAAGCGTTCCGGAAGACCACGGACATCGACAAGCCCCACAAAGCAAGAAAGAGTACTGGAAACGTATCACCAAAGTCCAAGAAAATCTGTGCGGCAAGCGAGTCGTGAGGTAGGAATTTCAGAATCGTCTGTCCAACGCATTTTGAAGCGCTGTCAATGGAAAAGTTACATTCCAAGATTAGTCCATGCTATTAATGAAGATGATCCGGACCGAAGAGTGGAGTATTGCGAGTGGTACTTGGCACGATGTGGATGTGGATTGGACGAAGGGGTTTCGTAGAATACCCTCCGCGTTCACCAGACCTCACACCACTAGACTTTTTTTATGGGGATACTTAAAAGACAAAGTCTACGCTATAAAACCTGCAACAGTCGCTGAATTGAGAGCAGCCATTGAACGAGAATGCACACAAATACCAAACGAAATGTTTCGTGATGTTTGCGATTCCATTGCTTCGCGTTATCAGCAGTGCCTGGACCAGAACGGACGTCAGTTTGAAAACAGGCGTTGACAAAACAATTAAATAATGTCTGTAGATTCTATTACATTTTGAAAATGAAATGTATTTTAATAAACACTGCCTTTATAAGTATTTAAAGTGTGTATACATTTTTTTGGGACGCCCTGTATATCGCGCGAAGGCGAGTAGTTGGGCACAGCTGGCCACGTCTGTCGATTCATCGAGCTGAATTGAAAATTTGCTTAAGAGAGCTTCACATATTTCAGCAACTACTTGGTGCTTGATGTTCTCCGACATCTCTAAGATTCTCCGTTGGACAGTATCGTTTGAAAGAGGAAATAATGCTACCTTATTCTTGGCAGAGTTTCCGATCATGCAACGAACTATATCTTTGCAGCAAGGGATAATCAATTTTTCGGCAATGCTGTGAGGTTATTTTTCCTTTGTTATTCTTAACGATACCATGTATGACGCGCGTAATGCTGCCTCGTTTTGTTGGCTAATGCTCCCGGATTGATCAAAACGTGCTCGCTTCTGTCCCGTTTCTTTCGTTTGAAGAAGGGAACGTCCTTATTAACAAGTTGCCGCGGCAAGCGCGAGTCTAGCCCACTTCACCTTTTAGCCAATTGCAGCGGCGCCCTCTCGCGCCGAATGGTGACGTCAGCGGACATACACTTATAGACGAAAATGGTTTGTCTTGGTGTTGCCTATCTCCCATTACAATTTGTACAGAAAGTTTTCAAACACCCTGTATATATATATATATATATATATATATATATATATATATATATATATATATATATATATATATATATATATAGGGCCGGATCTAGAAGTTGCGAGGCCCTAGGCAGATCTAGAAATTGCGAGGCCCTAGGCCTATATATATGAAAATATGAACTTAATTATCGGTACTATACCAGCAATATTAGAATCCCGCATAGACAGAACTATGCCAGCACTTAAAAATTAAACCAAACCAAAATAATCACGCATGGAAATTGTATAAGAAATATAAATAAACCATACAAATAAGTATAAATTATAATATGAATCAAGATTTGTATCGAAAATATAAGACAATGATTTCTAAGATTTATATAATATTATAGGTAATGACTTTCCATAGTATACAAACGTTTTTCATATGTGATGTATGAGATGTTGACATTTCATTTTTATAATAGTGAGCGATCGACTTATCAGGCTAAATATTAATGCTTTAATATTTGGTTCAGATGCTCCTTGAATATTACAGCAATGTTTTTCTACTTTTCTTCGAGCTAAACTCTTCAATTAATTGAGAATAATCTAATGAATTTGTTATATCGTTTTCTATTGATAACATAGCTAATGATTGCAATCTCGCTTGAGACATGGTGGAACGCAAATATGTTTTAATAAGTTTGAGACGCGAGAAACTTCTTTCAGCCGAAGCAACAGTAACTGGGATGGTTAATACTATTCGAAGTGCAACATAAACATTAGGATAAATCTCACTTAGTTGTTTTTGCACTATATAAACAAGGGCATTTCCGAGATCTGTTTTCTCAGGTATAAACCTGCAAAGTACTTTAAGTTCTTCATAGAGTTCTAAATCATTAATATCACTTCAACAGAACGCGCAAAACGGCTTGAGCGAGGCCCCCTTTGGCGCGAGGCCCTAGGCGATCGCCTAGGGCCTCGCGCCTATAGCTAAATCCGGGCCTGTATATATATATATATATATATATATATATAATATATATATATATATCACAATGCCTGTAATTGTAATAAAATTAAAATTACAATGCAGTAGTTAGATTTTTATGTAAGATGCATGTGTGTGTGTGTGGTGAGGAATAGTGAGAGAAGTGTGTGTTTGCATATTGGACTGCTCACAGGTTAGATGAAACACGGAAAAAGAGCAGCTAAGGAAGACATTGACAGGAGAAACGGGTGTTTTAGCACTCCTGCCTAACGTCCCCCCGGAGTACTTCCCTGGTCGATTGGTGTCTACAATCTTCTCCTTTGCCAGTCTTAACAATAAATTACTCCAAAATAATAAGAAGCTTAGTCATCCAGACTCCGTACTGAGCGGACGCATTTCCTAAGCTCTCTGATATTGCTTCTACTTTTGGATATTACCAATAACTTTACTTTTGGAAAGTTCTGAATTTAATATACTTGCGTTTATATTCACATTGTTATAGTTAAGTAATTGAATATTGGTGGTTTTTAGCGATTTAGAAGTTTTCATAGAGTGCCGGCTTAATTTAACTTAAACTTGTGACGGTTATAAACTAATTTAACTTGCGCGATGCCGTCGCAGAAAGCGTCGAGTGTTAAGTGTGGGGTAAATCGGTGGTATACGGATTTTAAGGATTATAACGGCGGTCCTATGGCGATTACAGAGAGATCGGTTTGTTTCTTTTGCGATTTAAGGGAGGAAATAGTTGACATAAAACGTAGTGTACGTGAGGTAACGGAAAGACTTGCAACGCTTGATGAGGGCAGAAGAAGGGCTACAGTTGACGAAAGCCGAACCAATACTAACGTTGAAGACGTTGGTAATTTGAAGGGTGAGGTGTGTAACCTAGTTTTTAGTTTAGGTAGCTTATCGGGAAGGTTGGATAGAGTTGAGGAAGGGGTTAAGGTTGGTCCGAGATTAGTAGATGGGGAGGGATTTAGAGAAGTTAAGGGTGGAGTTAGGCCACGTACGTTAGGTGATAGGAATTCTCCCCCCCCCCCCTATCGAGGTTTCGAACCCTTTCGCCCATTTGGATAGGGACGTGAACGAGGGGGAAACTATTTTAATTGGGGTCTCTTTAGTGCGCCATATGGATAAAGAGTTCGTTAAACGGCATACAACCAAGAGGAGGAAGGTCTGTCTCCCAGTGGCCAGAGTTGACAGAATTAGAGACGAAGTGGATAGGATTGATGATGCCTCCCGTCACTCTATGTTGGTGACATAGAGGATGTACCCTTCGTAAAGCTGTGGTCAGAATTTAGTGATCCTAGCCTTTTTATAAAAGATGGGGGTGCATTTCAATGAAATAGGGAATGCTAGGCTAGGTAGGTTAATCGATGAGAACGTTTGAAAGCTGTATAGGTCGAAGCCCTTATTAAACGCTGTTGATCCGGGAAACGTCGGCCCGACGTGAAAAATAGGGGTGAAAAATAATTTAAACGTCTTTTATTGTAACGCACGTAGTATTAGAAATAAATTGAACGAATTTAAGGCGATAATTTATTCCTGGAACTACGATATAGTTGCTATAACCGAAACGTGGTTAAATACCGTGACTCGGGACTTGTTGGGGGAACTTGATATAGCGGGTTTTAAGCTCTCTGCTAATGATAGGTTACATAGGATTGGTGACAGCGTTTTGCTGTACATTCGTAATTCCCTTAGGACTCTCGAGATTAAGATAGATTTTCCGGCAGCAATTAATGCGATATGCGTTGAAGTTAGGGCGCGTAGTATTAGTTTTAATTTTGTTGTTGTGTATAGACCTCCCGTTCAACCCCTCTCTACCGTTACTAGATTTTACTCACTTCTTGATAACTTTATTAATAATCGGAATAATATAATTGTCGGAGACTTTAACTGCCCTAATGTTAATTACGAGACTTTTACTGGTAATGAGGAGGGTTTGAGATTGATTGGGTTCGTGGAAGATAACTTTTTACAACAGATGGTTACTGAACCAACGCGCGGTGACAATATTTTAGACGTGGTGATGTACGAACGGCGAAAATATAGTCGAAGGTTTAAAAGTAGGCGAGAGTTTCGGATGAGGTGATCATCAAATTCTTAGGTTTAAGCTATTGATAGAAAATAGTAAGGATAGTAACGTAATAGAAGTCCCTGATTTTCGTAGGGCCAATTTTGATAGTTTTGCGGACAGGATGAGAGTACTGGACTGGGATAATTTATTTATGGGTAATGACACAAATTTGCATTGGGAGGCGTTTAAAGATAGTTTCTTGAATATCGAAAGGGAGTTTATTCCCCGTAGGCCCAAGCGCGCTAGAAATCATGGTAGGCCCAAGTGGTGGACTAGGGAAATAGGCGAGTTCATAAACGGGCGTAATAGAGCGTATAGACATAATAAGCGCAATGGCACGGTAGCTAACTTTAATAGATATTTCGAGCTTCGACGTCAGGTTAAAAGATCAGTTAGGAATGCTAAGCGTAATTTACAGATACTTATAACTGCGGATAGTAAACAAAACCCAAAAACGTTTCTCGATTACGTGAATAATCGTAAGCCGATAAAACATAATGTAGACCTTCTCGTGGACGCTAATGGCGCTTTGGCTTCCGACGCTCAGGCGATGGCGGGCATTTTTAATAACTTTTTTGCGACAGTTTTTACCGTAGAAGACGTCAATAATGTCCCCGACGTGGACGATATCGTTCCATTTAGCAGCGAGACTACTTTGAATGAAATAACTATTTACGAGGATGAGATTGCGCATTATATCGATAGGCTAAAAGTTAGCAAGGCTCCAGGCCCTGTCGAGTTGTATCCTAGACATCTGAAATATTTGAAAGACGTTATCGTAGGCCGCTTAACGAAGATTTTTAATGTCACTGGAAATCGGGATTATTCCTGAAGACTTCAAATTAGCTAAAGTCACGCCCATTTTTAAAAAAGGCGACCGCACAGTAGCTAGCAATTATAGGCCCATTAGCTTAACGTCAATTGTCGGTAAACTTTTGGAATCCGTAGTTAGGGATCGTATCATCGATCACTTAGAAAGTCGCGATTTGATTAATAGTAGTCAGCATGAGTTTCGACGCCATAGATCTTGTTTAACTAATTTGTTAGAATTTTATTACGAAGTAGTGCGCGATTACGATAGGCATAGAGCGGCTGACGTTATTTATTTAACTTTAAAAAAGCGTTCGATACAGTTCCGCATAGAAGATTAATTGCGAAGGTCAAAGCGCACGGTATACGCGGTCGGGTAACTAACTGGTTAGAGGAATGGCTTCGTGCTAGGAAACAGAGGGTCGTTGTTAATGGTAGTGAATCGAGGTGGTTGGATGTAGGTAGCGGTGTCCCACAGGGTTCGGTGTTAGGCCCATTGCTATTCGTAATTTACATTAACGACATAGATGTAGGATTGACCAGTAACGTGTCAAAATTCGCGGACGATACTAAAATAGGCGGTAAGGTTGTTAACGAGGACGATAGAAATAGGCTCCAAGACGATGTAAATAGGATTATGGAATGGACGGATAAGTGGCAAATGCAATTTAACGTAGCCAAATGTAAAGTTTTGCATATAGGTTCTCGTAACAATAATTACACTACACGATGGATGATAGAGAGCTAGCGACCGGTGACGAGGAAGTAGATTTAGGCGTACACGTATCTAAGGATTTAAAAGTTAGGAACCAGTGCCTGGAGTCTTGCGCAAAAGCTAATAGGATGTTAGGCTTCATAGCGCGTAATTTCGAATTTAAATCGAAGAATATTATATTGCCCTTTGCAAGTCCCTGGTCAGGCCTCATTTAGAATATGCCGTTCAGTATTGGTGCCCGTATTTACGTGAGGATATTGATAGATTAGAAAGGGTTCAGCGTCGCGCCACGAAACTAATTCCGTCATTGCGCAATAAGCCTTATGAAGATAGGATTAAAGAGTTAGACTTGCATTCACTCGAGACTAGGAGATTAAGGGGGGAGCTTACTGAAGCTTTCAAAATCGTTAACAAATCGATAATGTAAATTTTGATAAACTCTTCACTTTCGATAATAGCAATACTTGTAATAACGGATTTAAGTTGCGTGACAGACGTTTCATTACTAATATCGCTAAAAACTTTTTTACGTTTAAAGTAATTGACAAATGGAATAATCTTCCTGCGCCCGTCGTGAACTCTACCAGCGTTAATATATTTAAGAACCGTTTAGATAAGCATTTTAAAAATATTAACGTTGTTTAAAATAAAAAAAAACAATTAGCAACAGGAGCTCTGGGAGTGGTGGTCGAGGATGAGTCTGTTGACAATTAATGCCAGCTTGTGACATGCCAGCGTGTGATGCCAGCAATAAAATTATTTAAAAAAAAAAAATTTAGACTAACACGAATGAAGATGTAGCTCGTAGCGTAAACTAACCCATTTTTTTGTTATACTTTACCTACCTTTTTTTTTCCTTATCCTCTCCTTACTTGCATGTCTGTACTTTGCATGGTATGACAGTGAGTTAAGACTGTGTTTGCATGGTTTGTAAACGTTCTTATTTTACTTCTTTTCATCTTTCACCCCTTTCCTATTCTCTTCGACTATTTTTCCGACTTGTCGCCAGTGGCCGGCGGATGATGATGGGGAGTCTTTCTTTCTCTTTTTCTGAATGAATTTTAACCCACGAATGATAGGTTTTGCTACTTAATTAACCCTTTATTCTTCTCTTTTAACCCCCTCTTCTTTCCTTTCTCTCGGGCTAACCTTAGAGTGGATCTTAAGGTCTTTGTTAGCCTTAGTTTCTGTAGATCTTTTCAAAATGAGTGGAAGTGAAAACAAAGTACAGAGAAAATAAAGACTTCCTGCAAATTTCTGTACATAGAATTATTATCTTCTATTGTCTCAAATCACTAAAAAAAGAAGTTTTGAACTCCATTTCTTCTATCTTAAGAAGTTATGTATCAATAAAAGAAGTTATTATATCATCTGACAAGAAGAATCTTTAATACCCAAAAGAAGGAAACACTTCCCCTAGAATGCCCCCTCAAAATGAAGCTATAAGTTCTAAAATTAGAAGGTTTTATTTCGAGTGTACCCACTGAAGTAAACATTCACTTTCCAAAGATGGTGAACACGACTAAAACTGCGTAGTCAATCGCTAGATGTAAATCTTCCTCGAATCATATGTAGACCTTCAGTTTGCTGAAGGAATCTTGATGGTGATAATATAAATAGTAAATAAAATTATTAAAAAGAAGAGGAGGAGGAGGAGGAGGAGGAGGGAGGAGGGAGGGGAATGAAAAAAGAAGGAGGAGGGAGGGGAATGAAAAAAGGAGGAGGAGGAGGAGGAGGGAGGGGAATGAAAAACGGAGAAGGAGAAGGACAGAGGAGGAGGGAGGAAAGGGACAAATAAAGATTAAGTTTACAATTAAAACAGCCTAAACAAACAACACAGCTCATTTAAACTCTAATGTGGTGGTACAAACTTTGAACTGCAACGAAGCCCATCCTGAATTGTTCTGCAGTTTTTGTTGAGAATAAGGAGGTTAATACTTTTTTAACTGTAGAAGAATAAAAATAATTAGTTTGAAAAAACAAGGCCATGAAGATTGCTTCGCCTACCAACTAGAATTAGAATAATATAATAAAGTTTTCAGTATGTTCATCAAGTCCCTTCTTAAAGCTATCTTGAAGAGACTTGATGAATTTTTTTAATAAAAGATAAATTTGTAGAAAGTAAAAAGGTTAAGTTTAGTTCGTAGTGTGACACTAGGGCCCGATCCAATTGATGGAAATATAACTGATTAATTTAAAACTAATAAAAAAGGTGGGGGAGGATCTTGTAAATAACTAGTTTTTTGGCATGGATTTTTATAGCAATTTCGTGAAGCTAAAAGTGGTTTGAAGGGAAACCTTGTAAATAGCTGGAATCCTTTTACGGTTCTAGCGTTATTGAGTAAAACTAATATTAGAGTATATATTTAGGGTTGTTTGGTTCTTATTTTGGACAAGGATAACCTAAAAAGGATTTGAGTTATCCTTATGTTTCTTATATTCTTATAAATATTTCTGCAGTTTTAGGGTGGTGAATAGCAGTACCTTGAATAGTTTTAAAAAAGGACTTGATGAATTATTTACTCAGAGAAAAATTTTGTAAATAGAAGTTAAGTTTAGTTGTGATAGTACAGACCTGTCAAGTCTGACGCATTGAGCGTGGGACTCACGAAATATTCTGGTGCTGCTAAATACAGCAGTAAATTCAAGAAAAAGTGGTTGGTGGAATACCCCTTCATCAGCGCTGTGAGTGCAGACAAAACACGATTTCAAAGCAATGTTTGCAGTTGGACGCAATTTCACACCTTGGGAAAATATCAACGTGATTGCTCTGATAGTGACACACTCAGGTAGGGCGGGTCGTACTCAGGTGACAACATGAATCTGAAGGAAATCCTACCATCAGGGGTGTCTAAATTATGTGTTTTTACATGGGGAATTCAAATATGAGCTTCTTTTTTGGATAGGATAACTCTAACCTACATCATTTTGTATTTCTAAATTGCCAATTTTACCCTTTTGAACCCCTTTATAATATATTAAAAGATATAAGGTAAATCATTTATATTGACAAGGCCAAATCAACTTTACATATATTTATTAATAGGTGAACTGCATGTATATCACTGGATATAATTACAAAGATCATTCTCCTGACATCTTGAACTTTGCCAGGTTGCACAAATCCTGCTTTGACTCAGACTTGGACATCAGCTTCCTGCTGGTCTCCTGAGCCCTGATCCCTCCATCCCTCTTTTCCTGTGAGAAGTACTTAGCAGAAGCCTCAGTCACCATTTTAACAACCCTCTCAATGCTTTGTGTGTGGCAAGGCCAGTTGCGCACCTCCATGGGGGTGTTGATGAAGTTTTTCACCTCTGAGGTGCTTAGAGAGCAGGTGAGAGGTGGCTCTGACACACCTTCTGACCAGCTGATCAAGTCGCCGATGCTGGAAGCATCACAATTGATGTCAGGTGTCCTTCTGCTCCTAACAGAGGAGTCCCCCAGCCGAGTGTCCGGGTCCCCCTCTCCCCTGATGGCCAGGATTCTCTCCACCCCTTCAATCCTCTCCTTCTGATCCTCAGAGCAGAGTAGTGTTTGGAGGATGACTTCACTGTGGGCATACCAAGCAGATCTTCTCACAGTTGGCATCACAATATCCAGCACCTCCTTTCTCTGGGACTTGAGGCAGTCCAGCTGAAAGAGGATGTGCCTAGGCCCTTCGATCCAGGAGTGCTTGACCTTCACGTTGAACCAACATGGGTAATACACTCCAATGATGAATTCCACAATGAATTGCAGAATCTTCAGGTTCTTTCTTTAAGTCCGTGCTTTGACACCCAGAGCCTGAGAAGTCTGTTCGCTGTGGTGAGCCAGCGGCTGTGGTTTACTGGTCCTATCTCTAACAGAGCCAGCCCTGCAGGAAGTACTCCATCCCTGACTGCACAGACAATTTTATAGCCATAGTATTGATCAGTTGAGAGATCTTGAATGACCTTGTCAGGAAGCTTGATCAGTGGAGGGCCAACAGAGATTCGGGTGAAGTTTGGATTGATATCAAAGTCTGTAGCAGAATCAAGGAGCTTTCCTATTGGCCCGGATAATTTTTTGTCTGACAGAGTAGGGCCATCAAGGTCAACAATGAGATGACGCAGGGGAAGTTCAACAGTGTGCAGGTTGCACACCAACCAGACCAGCTTTCTCCCCAGGTGCAGCTCCAGCTTCCGCATTACTCCAGCTTTCACACCAGTGTTGACATTTGTTGAGTCTCCTCCAATGGCCAACAAGGTCTTATCATAACCCCTCTCTTTCAGCCAGGCAAACAGGACCTTAGCAATCTTCTCCGCATGTGACTCCTCTTTAGTTGCTTTCTCTGGGGTAAAGTGGAACAGATAGTAGCTGCCAGGCTCACTAACAACACTATAGTGTTCTTCCTTGATCTTTGCGGAAAAGATTGGTCACTGCCCTCAGCTTCCATCATCACATTGGTCAGGTCAATCCGCCCATCAAAGAGGATGCAAGAGATCCCCCCCTCCTCCCTGCACTTCTTCTCGAACTGTTCCCCCAGCTCTCTCATCAACTTCTCCTGTGCTCTCTTGACCTTGCTCTTATCAATCACTTTACTTGTATTGTCTTCTGTGATGATTCCTGCGTCAATCAGAGCTGCTGTTGCTATCGCTGCAGTTGGCCTCAGCCTATGCCATACCTTACACTAGCAAGGGCAATGTTTTGAATCCATCATAGTTTTTCTGTACCTTTGCCGAAGCTGCTGGCTCAGGGTCAGTTTGAGGGAAGAGCTCAACTTCAGGAACAAACTCATCTTCATCACCACTTCTCTCCAATTCCAGATCCTCATCACCATCTGCCAAAAATCTCTTAACATCCTTCCTGGCTGCCTTCTCTGCTACTGCAGCACTTTCCTCCTTGCTCCTTCTCCTTTTCTCTGCCTTCCTTTCCATCCACTGCCTTTTCAATGTCCTCACCTGTCTCTTGTGCTCTGGTAGATCAGGACCCCCTATTTGGTGGGGTCCCTTACTTCCAACCTTCTCTTCTGTCCCTTGATGTAGGCAAGATCTTTCACAGGAATCTTTTTCTCTCTGCTGCAGGAACAGTTAATGGGGGCTTGGATAACACAGCCCTCACAGCCTCCCCCCTCACAACTGGTAATCTGACACTTGCAAGTCAAAATATCAAAGAACTTGTCTAACTTGACAATGAACCTCTCTTTGGCATCAAGTTTGCCCTTCCCAAGAGAAAACTTCACTGCCTGATTCCAGACCTCCTTGAGCTTGGACATGATGGTCACTTTTTCATTGATAACAGGTGGCTTGAAAAGAGCATTAGCTTTGCTCCACTGACAAATCAGACCAGGGTAGATGTCACTCACCAGCTTGTCCACTGGGTAGTTCCTCCTGTCATCTTCACTTTGCTTCCTCAAGTAGATGCCATACCTCAGGATATCCCTCACAGTTGGCAGTTCAGACACCAACAGCTCCCGGCCAGTGCCAACAAGATTACTCAGATGAGAACTTGATTTCGTCCTTGTTCTGACTTGAGCCATTTTCTTAATGAGTTCACACTGAAATAAAAACAATAATACAACAGTTAAGTATCCACTACAGACAGGTATTAACTCTTTTCAGCGCAAAATTCTTGGTTAAAAAAAGAGCTGAAATGGGCAAGAACAAATTTATCTGCAAATGCTAAACACATTATGCTTTTTTGGTTTCAAAATGTTATAAAATGCTAATTTATCTGTTGTCTGTAATGCAAATAATTTGTTCATGTACTCTAAAAAAACTAAAGAAACACATCCTAAAAATATTCTTTAGAACATTGAAATAGGCCTCATACTGCTCAGTTGTACTAAAAATGAACCACCTAATTTTAGCTCAAATCAAAGTTGTTAATTAAATTTTGCTCAATGTATCACTATAATATGCGTAGAAATAGCTTTTTCTAAAATATAACAGAATAATACTCACATGTGAACAGTAACAAAAAAAATATCAGTAGATAATCACTAAATCTATCCCCTCACTGCAAGCCGAGGTGGTAAAATAGCTTCATAAATCATGAGTCACTTCAAATATTTCACAAAACGTTTTAGAATGTTCTGAAACGTCACATTCTATCCTCTGAGAAAGGTGGCTCAGAAAATGGCCTTATGCGCGCCAGAAAACCGTCAAAATATTTCATATACCAAACTGTATGATAATTACAATTAAGTGGAATGGCACACCTTTTTATTTGAGTATTTAAATATTATTATTATTATATGAATTACATTATATGTGTTTATATGAATTAGTTAGAACAATGCTCTATGAGAGATAACGTGAGCAGCCATGATAGAAAACGTGAGAAGACATATTCTGGGGTAACTACAATAGTAAAATAATCAACAATTTAATAATAATCAACTGCAAAATGATGTAGGTTAGGGTTATCAGAATTAAATATTTTCTTCAGAATTGTGTTCTATACACCAAAATATGTCATTTGAACACCCCTCTCCATTGATTTAAAAAAAATGCATAGTATGACCCGCCCTAGACTGACACAGTCCAATGGATGAAGACACAATTAAGACAAATTTATGGGTAAACTCTCAAGAATGGCAAAAGAAGGGAAAAATGAAGTTGGAAATTCAATATTCAGTTTTTGAACTAGAAAATTTAGGGTACTACTATAGTATGCGGTCTACTTACGATTCGGCGGTCTACCTTTTAATTATAGCTTCTTATCTTGTTTACTAATTGCTTGTTTACATCCCAATGTCAATCGCCCTTGACGATTAGTTAGGTTTAGTCATGATATTTTCGTTAGTTTTAACGAAAATATCATGACTAAACCTAACTAATCGTAGGTAGACCGCATACTATAGTAGCACCAAGTTTATCCCCAGTACTTTTGCATTATCCTCCCAACACTAATTTTTTTTTATAATGGAAGGAAAATAAAGTACGTTAGCAAAACACTTTTAATTTTTAATCGTGAAAGGGCATGAAAGCATTAGTTATATGAATAAATATTCTTAACCTAACCTAACCTAACTTAACTTGAAGCCGGCTAACTACGGCTAACGCCTGCGGCGGGCTGTTTTTAACCTAACCTAACCTAACCAAACCTAACCTAACCTAACCTAATCCCAACACTAATTTTTTTATAATGGAAGGAAAATAAAGTACCATAACCAAAACCAAACCAACATTATATAAAAAAATTAGTGTTGGGAGGATAATGCAAAAGAACCGTCATCTCTTTCGAGTGGGTCTAGTCTGAAAGTTTTTTTGGCTGGGATAAGAAATTAAAAAAATTCGCTACTTTAGCCGCTCGCTAATCTTTTAATCTACCATATGAAGCCTACAATAATCATGAACTTCAAATAGGCGCCAGATGTGATGTGGTAGTAGTAAGCCTACTTTTATAGGGGACATCTTAGTGATGACTGTAGAACTGAAAAAGAAAACACTTCGATACCCTGAGGAAATATCCCATCTTTTTACAATTTTTTTTTATCGAAAATTGACAATCTAAAGTACAAATTAAAAGTTTAATAATATAAAATATTTAACTAAAGACTAATAGGTGTCAGAATAAAAAATAATTAAGTAACAAATCACTGTCCGAAGTAGTTAATCCTTCACCAGTGGTATCATCTCGCTCGAGTGCAGACTAGTTTCTTTTTTATCTTTTTAGGTTTGGAAGAGTGCTAAAATGTGTGTGTGTGTGTGTGTGTGTGTGTGTGTGTGTGTGTGTGTGTGTAGTTAGATAAATAATAATTGAAGTAAAATGATTATTTACATACAAACAACACGCGTGCTCATGCGTGCTATCCCATATATATATATATATATATATATATATATATATATATATTAATATCACACACACACCATTTTGTCAAGTCAATTTGGTTTTGAAATACTGTATATAGCGGCGTTACGAGTAACACCGGTGATAAGACCATCAAAAGAATTAAACTGTTCTCAGCTGGTCACCCTAATATTGTCCGTCCGTTTCCCATTGTATCAGTTTCTCGGAGACACTAGCACCGGACCTCCATAACACAATTATGGACGCTAAAAGTTGTTATGCCTCATATGATCATTCTTTTTAACCTTTAAGAAAGTCAAAGAAAACCCGCTCATGTCAGGAAGAAAACTTATATAAATGGTTATTCAGACAATTTAAGGAGTCAAAAGATTTTGAAGAGCGAGAAACATGTTCTCTTCACTCATGATTTGTTCGTTTTCACCGTTTCTCATTTTTTGTGGACATTTTTAACGCTTTTTATCATTTGTTGTTACTTATTTCGTAAAATAAATAAATAAAGTAATCGCAGATAATCAAATTCCTACTACATACAAGTTTACATACACACAGACCGTGCATGGAACAAGGAACTCTTCCGGGAAAATTAAATCCACTATAGTCCGAATAAGTAATGGTAAATGACAACACTATCGTTTTTCTTTTTCATGATGTTAGCCCTCAGGGGACCATTCAGAGTTTAGTTCCATCATAAAACGGACATGTTATGTGCCTTGAAAAGTGGACGCTCAATTTTGCCAGTTAAGTTTTAAGTTTTGGTTTTTGGCTAAAAATAAAATAGTTACCCCTTTTTCTTTGATGTATTCAATCCGACGCGAATGCAACGAGTCTTTTGCTTATATTGAGGTTCTGGATATAGTAGGCTAGGTGCAGCTGTAACTCCTAGATCCTGTCCGAAAGCTGGATCCTGTCTGTTTTGCAGAGAGCTGGTGAGGGAAACTATATTTTTGGGGCCTCTTTGCGAGTGACCCGTTGCCCACGTCTGGCTAACATCATGAAAAAGAAAAACTATAGTGTTTGTCATTTACCATTACTTATTCGGACTATAGTGGATTTAATTTTCCCGGAAGAGTTCCTTGTTCCATGCACGGTCTGTGTGTATCATGAAAGAGCCTCAGGAGACCATTCTGAGTTCAGTCCCATATTATATAATTATATATATATATATATATATATATATATATATATATATATATATATATACACTCGTATAGGGTATCCATAAAGTTCAACATAATAGAGAAATAAACAAACTGTAGTCAATAAACTTTGTTTCTGGACTCTATGAACACTGTAATATATATATATATATATATATATATATATATATATATATATATATATATATATAATCATGCGGGTTGCTTCTACAGAGCTTCAATTTAATATTTAGGAGAAATCCAATGACAAGGAGAAATGTAAATGCCATGAAAAGTCTTCTTTAATGCGCAACGTTTCGAGCAAATACGCTCATCTTCAGGCTGTATGATAATGTGAAATTAAAATCAATAATTGAATGAAAAACCAGACAAAAAAAATTTCTATAACCTATTCATAAAGGCAAACTTTAAAAGACTGAAAAAAGAGGGTTAAATTCTAAGTTATACAGATTTACATTTAAAATTAAGAAGCTATTTTTAAATACATATAGTAAATGTGAAATTAATACACTGGAAAAATTAACAATAGTACACTGGAATAATGAAACTAACTAACCTTTCACTGCAATTTCCGAGGCTAGACTGATTTAAGCACAAAACGAGAAAACATAAGATAAGGTAAGGTAAGATAAGATAAGATAAGATAAGATAAGATGGTGAGGGCGATTGGGGAAGGGGGGATTATAAGGAATTGGGGAAGGAGGAGGGATTATAAAAAGTTTAAAGGGACGGCTGATGAGTCAACATTTAACGTCGGGGTCAAAGTTTTAATATAAAGCGATTCCAGAATTCTAAGTGAGTTGGGACAAGTATTACAACCAAGAATTTTAAAATTTTCTAAAGTGACATCAGTTTTACATTTGATACTGTGTTCCCGAATGCTAGAAACTTCTTTAGTTTTTAAAATTTTACCTGTTCGGCCACTTATTCCCATATGCGAATAAAATCTAGCCCTGAGAGAGCGAACAGTGCTGCCAATGTAATTCCCAAGGAGACACCTAGGGCAGGTAAATAAATATACAACACCGCTACGCAACGAGTCAGGGGTTCGATCCTTCGCTGAGAAAAAGCTACCTAAAGACGTTTTATTAATAAATATGATGCGGAAATCAGTATGATAAAAAAATTTCCTTAACAACTTTGTAAATTTAAGCTTAAATTCCTTATTCAAAGGACCCATTTCAGGTACCAAGAAATATTTTATATCCTTCGGCACTGTAATACAAGGAAGTTGAGGGCTATAAACTTTATTTAAGAAGGATCTAATTAGTTTATCTACATATTGAACAGGAAAACTATTATTGGTAAAGTATGATCTTAGATTATTAAATTCATCATTAAGTAAGGTAAAACTAGAGGTCAAATTATATCCTCTGAACAGGAGAGTTTTAATACAAGACATCTTATAGTTGAAATCAGTAAAACTAAAAAAATTCATGCCCAAACCAGTGAAAGTGGGTTTCCTGTAAACTGATGTAGTAATAGAATCACCGTTTTTCGAAATTAAAAGATCTAAAAAGGGAAGGGAGCCATTTTTCTCAGTTTCCATTGTATACGTTATATTGGGGTGCAAAGAATTTAGGAAGTTAAAGAATTGTTGCGCTTGTACCGCATTATCAAAGACAGCTATCGAATCATCAACGAAGCGTCGATAGAAAATTGGCTTGAGATGAGTTGGAGATTGACTAAAAATTACACTTTCTAAATGAGTCATAAAAAAATCAGCTGCTAACGGTCCGACAGGTGATCCCATCCCTACACCATCAATTTGTTGGTAAACCTTATTGTTGAAAGTAAAATAGCATTGTTTGAAGACCAATTCTAAAAGTTCCTTAAAATGAGACAATGAAAAACCATGAAAAATATCAACCGAGCTAAAAACCCTATCTAAAATAATGGCAATAGTTTCAGATACAGGTACATTTGTGAAAAGCGACTTTACATCAAAACTGACAAAAAACTTTTTTGAATCGAAGTTCTCACCAAGAAGGTCTTTTTGGAATTCAAACGAGTTATTTATAGTGTAAGCATTTTTCGCAAAGGGTGACAGGAGACTAACAACAAATTTTGCCAATTGAAAGGTGGGTAAGTTATACGAAGCTAAAATAGGACGGAGAGGTGTTCCAACTTTATGGATTTTAGGCAAACAGTATAATTGAGCCAGATTAGCACCAGATGCGAACAACTGAGAGTAAGTATCGTTTTTTATTATCTTTAAGGACTTTAGTCGTGACAGAAATCTATTAACCTGGTCTTCTAACCTTACAATGACTTTATTGACAGGTTCAAGAATTTGTTTGAATTTAGTAAGATCACTTAGGATTTCATTAGTTTTGTTTATGTAGTCCGATTTATTCAAAATAACCACTCCGTTACCCTTGTCCGGTCTAGTCACGACAATCTCCTGGTTCTTTGCCAAATTCTTAATACACTGCAAATCACTCTTCCTAAATATGAAAGATTGAAATTTAAGATTTCTAAGTTTATGAAAAAATTCTTGAGTTAGATTTGAGAACTGACATTTGAAATTATTGAATTCACCCACATGGGGAACATTTTTCAAGCCATTAAAAAAATTTTCAAAGTAAAGAAAAAACGAAGGCTTATATATTTGGAACAACGGAAGCTTAAATTGCAAACCAAGTGACAGTAAAAACTTTTCCCGAGGTGAGAGTGTGTAACTAGAAAGATTCGAAATTACCTTATCTGAATTGAAAAAATTTGGTGAATTCATTCCCAAAGCCTTTAACTTACGTTCATGTGTTTCCAATATATATATAATATATATATATATATATATATATATGTAAAGAACGACGCTTGTGTAGAAGAGCGTTCCGCACAAGATGAGGAGGGAGAACGAACAAATGAAAAATGAGGTACCATCCGGGAATCGAACCCGGGATCATCCGATTGCCGGTCAGATATGCTATCCACTACACCATGGACCTCGATCAATCAGAAGTCGTAATTCTCCTACATACGAGCAGAAACCAATGCCCTGAGGGGGCACCTTCGCATGCCGTACATATATACATTTTAACTGCAAACAACAAGTATAATTAATGTAAAGAACGACGCTTGTGTAGAAGAGCGTTCCGCACAAGATGAGGAGGGAGAACGAACAAATGAAAAATGAGGTACCACCCGGGAATCGAACCCGCGATCATCTGATTGCCGGTCCATGGTGTAGTGGATAGCATATCTGACCGGCAATCGGATGATCCCGGGTTCGATTCCCGGGTGGTACCTCATTTTTCATTTGTTCGTTCTCCCTCTCCATCTTGTGCGGAACGCTCTTCTACACAAGCGTCGTTCTTCACATTAATTATACTGTGTGTTGTTTGCAGTTAATATATATATATATATATATATATATATATGAACCACAATATTTTATTTGCAAAACTAGAAAACAGGAAGGTTCCCATGTACATATTAAATTTATTGAAATTTTGGTATTCCCACCAATCTTTCAGTTAGGTGGGGCAATGTACTATCCGAGTGTTTTGGCTCCTCTTGCGGGTTGAGACGAGGCTCCTTGCTCTCCCCTATGCTGTTTAATGTGTATATTGACGGATTAATTGCTTCGCTTAACGAGGCAACAGTGGGATGTTGTATAGATAACACAAGGATAAATAACTTAGTTTATGCCGATGATATGGTGTTAATAAGTCCCTCTGTTAAAGGTCTGGATCGGCTACTAAAAGTCTGCGAAGAGTATTCGCAGAAACATGATATTCTTTTTAATGTTACAAAAACTAAGGTCATGCAATTTCATCCTAAAAGCTGTAATCAGCCAACTGATATAAGGTTTAAAATGAATGG
The DNA here is from genome assembly GCA_023014485.1 of Bathynomus jamesi. Classification (NCBI taxonomy): domain Eukaryota; kingdom Metazoa; phylum Arthropoda; class Malacostraca; order Isopoda; family Cirolanidae; genus Bathynomus; species Bathynomus jamesi. The sequence goes on along the minus strand of JAJOZX010004462.1, from coordinate 5,381 downwards.
TGAGGTAATTGAGGAAGTACAAGAGTTTAAGTATTTGGGTCAAACTATTACCAGCTCCTTGAGTGATGACTTGGATATAAGAAAACAATCTCGAAGCCTGTGTGCTAAAGCGAATATGACCATAAGGAACTTTCGATTCTGTACAAGTGAAGCTAAAGACACTCTCTTTCGTACTTTCTGCAGTAATATATACAGACAGCAACTCTGGATGAATTATAAAAAAGGTTCTTGCAGAACCCTAAATTTGCTGTACAACAGGTCTTTTATACTCTTACATAAATTACCCCCGAGATGCTCAGCTTCGCAAATGTTTGCTACACGCAATATCCCGAGCTTCCCGGAGGTAACAAGACGTGCTCAATACAGTCTAATGCCAAGAATTAAAAAATCAACCAACCCGATCATCCAAGCTATCCATGAGTCCTGCCATTTATCCTCTAAGCTATGGACTTCTGGTACGAAAACGTCTGTCTAGCTCCACTTAACTTCGACATTACAGTATTATTTCTAATCAATTGTATATATTCTATCCTTAGTATATGAACTGTCATTGTATTAATAATATTTGTCATATGGACTATAGTCTGCCAAAAAACCTTTACATTTTCATTTCATATATATATATAATATATATATATATATATATATATATATATATATATATATATATATATATGGTGTTTCAGGTCGACCCTAGAAATATGGAAATCTGCGGAATTTGTAGCAACTAGGTAGTAGATCCCTCTATCGGCCATTTTCATTCACCTGCAATAAAAAGGAACACTTCATATTAGTTATGGAATTACTATGACAAACTTCAAATACCAAATACAAACTACAAATTCCGCCAATTTCCATATTTCTAGGGTCGACCTGAAACACCCTGTATATATTATTTTTTACAATGTCCATATGTGTATATTGGTGTGGTTGATGCGGTGCAGCTCATGATGTTGCTAACGTGAAGGCACTATTGCGACCAATTATCTTCTAACTGTTTGCAGATAAACCAGAACTGGACGGTGTGAGGGTGAATGGTAAAGGGAAGAAGATGCGCAAACCACGAACCATCTATTCGAGTCTTCAATTGCAGCACCTCAACAAATATTCCAAAGGACGCAGTACCTCTCTTTGCCCGAGAGAGCAGAGTTGGCAGCCTCCTTAGGTCTAACTCAAACTCAGGTATGTTACTGGCATCAACCACTCTGTGGCAATTTTTTTTAAGGTTTCTAGGCAGGGGTTAGAGGGGTTATTTATATATTATATATATATTTATATATATATATATATATATATATATATAATATATATATATATATATATATATATATATATCAGGGCCGGATTAAGACCTTTAGAGGCCCTAAGCACTTAAAAGATTTTGGTGCCCCATATATATGTAATTCAAAATATAAACAAAAATAAACCATAAAATAAAATTTTATTTTTTGAAATGAAACAAAACTTACAGTAAGATGGAAAATAATATTTATTTTTGTATACTTCCACTTCATTTATATTTGAAAAGTTTTCTCCTACTTTTTTTAATTGCAAAGTCTTTGATCAGATCCTCAAAACTAATCTTACGTAACACATCTGCTTCTATACTTAGTAGAGATAAGGCATCCAGCCTGCCTTGTTGCATAGTTGTTCTGTTGGTATTTTTAATATACTTCAACTGAGAAAATGAACGCTCAGCTGAGCAATTTGTGACCATTAATGTTAAAAATATACGAAAGGCAATTTCTACATTTGGGAAGGCACACTCAATATTGTCTTCTACAATTATTTTATAAAGTTCAGCATGACTGAATCTTGTTTTTACATTTACTATAGCACACGAAAATATTTAATCTATATGTATTTTAATATGGTGCTCAAAGATTTGATATAAACAAAATAATAACGCAAAGCGTAAAGTGTGTGATTACAACGAAATATATTTATTCTCTCAAAAGGGTTGTTGTTCACTACAAATTCAAACAATGAAAAAAAATAAATACTATATATGAATATATATAATTCAGTTTTCAACAGCTTAGCTAGGCTATAAGCCGCGATTATAATAGTATAATAAATCCATGGTAAATCCGACAATGGAAAATTTCTGTGGTGCCCCCCTTCCCTTGATGCCCTAAGCACGGGCTTATTTTGCTTAATGGTTAATCCGGCCTGATATATATATATATATATATATATATATATATATATATATATATCGGGTGATTTTTTAAACACTTGGCGCTTTAAAAGGTTTGTATTTTTTTTTATTAACATGCTCTGTGTAATGTCCTCAGCTCACGATACTTTTGAAGGAAGAGTCCAATAGATTTCCTGCGGTTTATGATAAAGGAGTATCATGGTCATCAACATCACTGGATCTATACCCCTGTGACTTTTAACTGTGGGGTTATTTAAAAGAGAGTGTGTTTAAACAGAATCTACTCACAATAGAAAAACTGAAAGCATTAATTGAACAAGAAATTTCTCAGATTTTATCAGATACTCTGTCCAGAGTACTGCAAAATTTTATTGTTCGTGTGCAAAGAATTAATGAGCTGAGAAGACATACAGAGAGCATGTTTTGCACTAGGGGACTAATTCCCCATATATGTAATATAGATTAGAAGAGAGAGAGAGTTACAAGGAGTTACAAGGAAAAGAGTACCTCAAAAGGCCTTGCGGGCCATACCGAGGAGGTACCAATGGCAACAGTGCCAGGGAAAATTTTCTACACACTCAATAGTGTGCAAGATTTGGTCTAACCTTTCCTTGAAATGATCCACAGAGGAACTGTTCACAACTTCTGAAGGTAACCTGTTCCACGTGTCACAGATCTTATACGTAAAGTAAGTCGCACACACACTAGTCCTAAACCGTTTCAAATACAACTTCCAACCATTTTTGCGAGTTAGAGAGAGAGAGAGAGAGAGAGAGAGAGAGAGGAGAGAGAGCTATGGCCAGACGTTTTGTATCGCCTTAGAATTTTGTTTTTGGAATGAAATTAAAATTAACAGAAATTACTTTTGAACATGAGTGATGTATTTTGAGTACCGAATATAACTGTAGCAACGCTTGTCGAGGTTTGCGAACTTCCTCAAAAAGATTTGATGTAATTTTCATTTGCTACATTACATTTAATATGTATAATTTTTCGTGTTTGGAGTTTCTTTGTAAATATAATTAAACTACAATCTAGTATGGAATTCTATAGCGTACATCAATGGTACATTATTACTCAAAATTAGTAGACAAATTTTATTTGAGTTTTATCAGCCAAACTTAAAAAGTTGTTGGGTGATGCAAATCTTTAATGATGTCCAAAATCTTCTCAACATATTCTTAACTTTAATGATTATAAAGTCGTTGCTCATATTAACAATTATAATAGAAAATAATATAGAGTCCTTCTTTATTGAAAACACTGATAATTTCAATGGTAATAAAATAGCTTTTGACTCACCATTTTACGTTTGTTCCTTTGCTGAAGGGTAACAACCACCACCTTAGTTTGCTGGTCGTTTTTTTTTTTATTTTACAATTTTCATATATTATATTTGATTCAGTTTAGTCCGATTAGCGACCACTTCGGTTTTCTTGTTTTCTTCCAAGTTTGAAAAAGGGACAATTATATGGGCTGAAAAAACGTTTTCGGATCCTATTTTATATTTTCTTGCCGGTTTTTAATTTTTTCAAAATAATTTTCTGCGGTATTGCAGCTATATAATATATATATATATATATATATATATAAATATAATATATATAATATATTATATATATATATATACTCGTATAGTGATCTGACGTGTATTTTTCGTTTAGGTTTTTTGTGCAAAAACATCGACCCTTTTTTTAAAATTTGATTAATAGTAATTTTATTAAACTATAAACAGACCTTCTTTTGACATATCTTTGAATCATATTACCTTTTACTGTTCAATGTACGAACTCTATTAGAGCAGAGTCAAAATGCTCTTGTGGAATGATCCAGTCACCCCTGTTTCTTGATGAAGTTCTGCCAGATTACTGCATTGTCACAGTACGTAAGTGTTTTTAAACATACCCCATAGTAAAAATTCCAAGAGATTGAGTAATGGACTGAGTGGTCATGCTATCGGTCCCCCATGGCCTAATCCTACGCCGAGGATAGGTTGCATCTAGAAAGATGCGAACATCAATGGCATAGCGGGAAGTCGCCCCATCTTGTTGAAGATTACACTTCTCATGTCAACTCCAGTAGCTCTTAATTGGGAATAAAATGTGTGTAACATGTTACGTATAGTTTGCGTCAGCCACGATACAATCGTCAAAGAAAAATGGACCGATTATTATGTATTCCCGTGACATAACAAACCAAACGTAACTTTTGCTAATCCTGTTCATGTTAATGTGTTTGAACGCTAAGTGTCCCATCTCGATCACCCGAATTAACCTCTTTGGACTCTTATCTATGAGGTTTCGTTAAAACGCTTGTGTATCATGATAAACCCAGGTATTGGCAGAACTCCGTCAAAGAATCAGAGTTGCTGGATCCATTCCACGAAAGCTGCTTACCATTGATCTACTGAGTTTGAGCGTCGATTACGCATTGCGGTGACGGATGATGGTCATCATGTTGAAGTGTTTCTAATTTAAGAGTTTTGGAAATGTAAATAACCATATATATATTGTGTATATATATATATATATATATTATATATATTAATAATAAGAAAAAATATTACTAATTATTTTTGATCATTGTTTCTGGACACAATGTACTTTAATTTTCCTCGTACTACTAAGACAAATTGTACTTTGCTAACAGTAAAATGTTAAGTACAGTAATTTACTATTGCATAGTGTGTGTATCTAGAGTACATTATACAATTAACTTCCCTACAGACATTGATTAACTGCATGTCAATAAATACTTTAATATAGCCATGTGAGCAGTCCAGCATGCTCTCAAACACGCACACTTTTCACACAAAGCCTTTTTCTCAGGAGTGTAACTCACTTCTATATTAGCCAGTGTGTGTTAGTCTACCTGCAACACAAAAAAAAGGTTCCAAAACAAGACATCAGTTTGAACATTTGTTTTAGTTCTAATGTATTACTTGTGTAAATTTAATTTAAAATAAATTTTCCAAAGAAACCAGACTTATGGGACACTCTATATGGAATTTTTTGAAAGTAGAATTTTGTCCGCAATTGTTAATTTCAACGTTGTTTTGTACCGGTATAAAGATGATGCCTTTGACTTGGCTCATAATTTGGATGTTGATGCATTCGTTTGTAGGTTCAATAATTTAGTTAAATTTACTGTTGAAAGGAAAATGACGAATGTTATTATTTCTGGATCTAAAAATTCAGAGATGCTCAAATCAATTCAAATT
>JAJOZX010004461.1:340000-394324 GCA_023014485.1 Bathynomus jamesi | reverse complement strand
AAAAAGTTCGATTCGCACTTTAGTGCATAGAGCTTATAATATTGCTCAAACTTTGCTCTGCTTCATAATGAGTTTGAATTCCTTACTGATTTTTTCTTTAAAAATGGTTTTCCACGGTTCTTGTACAAGGTATTATTGGTAAATTACTTAATAATGTTTATTCCCCAACCTTATCCCAACGTATGATGTTCCTAAGAAATTGTAAATATCTTGTTTTACCTGATCTCTACCAATTTAAACACTTTTGTGAAAAAGCAATTGTTGAGTGTGGTGAGGAAATTTATTTTCACACTGATTTTAAGGTTGCTTTTGTGAATAATAATACCCTTGAATGTTTTTTCCGTTGTAAGGACAAAATCCCCCCTGCGATGAACTGTTCTGTCGTTTATTTGTTTACCTGCCCTGGGTGTTCCAGGGGAACTACGTTGGCAGCACAGTTCGTTCTTTGCAGGCAAGATTTTGCTCCCATATGGTATTAGCCATAGACAGGGAAAGTTTATCTAAAAAGGAACAGTCTGCCATTAGAAATCATTCTGTTAAGTGTAAAGTTGATATTCCGTTAATAACTTTAAAATTCTTAAATCATTAAAATGTCGTCCTCTCTCCGTATTTATGAATCTTTGTGCATTAAATTTCTGAACTCCAGCTTAAATATTGATTCTAGCTGTTACCCCCTTTATATTAATTAGAATGCTACCAACTAAATTTTCTGTTTTTTCCCCTTGACCTGTCTCCTTTTCGCTCAGTGTTGTGGATGTCAAGTGAGCATGGTATGTTTCGTGCACTTTTGCGTTTTTCATTTAACTTTTTATTAGTGAAGTTTTAACTATTTGTTTGAATGTTTTTTAGTTTTAAAGTTTTACTTTTATCATGTATTATTTGTCATGTATATAATTTTAATTTTGTTTTTTGGCTTATGCTTGTTTTACGCTTTTTAATTTTATTCTTAAGTGGTTTTATTCTGTGCTATGAATAGTTGTTTTTGACATTCGTATATATTTTTTTTTTGTCATGCATTAATTTTAGCTTTTATTTATTAGGCCTTGAAAATGGGTAGAGTTGCCCGAAACGTCGGCTGCAGCCAAATATAATGACTTTCTTGCTCTACGTCTTCGTTTTTATCCTAAATATATATATATATATATATATATATATATATATATTGTTGTGAATAACAATTTTAATACATTTTCTAAAATATGTTATTTAAATATATATATATATATTATATATATATATATATATATATACTGTATGTTGTGTGTGCCATTGAAATTTTACTTCAGTCTTGCAATATATTATGGTTTTAAACTCTTTGAAATATATTTGCGAAAAAATATTCTAAAATGTCACGAGTAATCGTCAAGATTCAGAGAATCAAAGATTGAGAAATTCAGAGATGCACCGACTCAAAGAATCAAGGTGAAAGATTCAGGGATTTTAAAGGCTCAAAGAATCAAAGATTTGACTGTTTAAAAATTATTTTTTGGAAAGTACAACATTTATTCTCGTAAATGTCAATTTAGTACAAATTATATAAAATTTCGCGTCCGTAAATACGAAAAATAATGGAAATAAATTTGTAGATAATTATATATATATATAATTAGGATAAGATATTTGGAATAAAAATATAAATAATAACTTTAAAAATGTTTTTTTTTCCTTTGTCGATAGGCCTATATAACAAATACATAAAGAAATAACTCGAGAGGTTATAATAATTCAAATTTTCAACCGTTGTTCTATAAACAGAAAGAATTCAGACTACTGAAAGAAGAAACGAACTTCTTTGAAAATGCGTCTGATGGTTATTATGCTCTCCTATACCCTTAATGGACGTTATTTGTATGAGTAATTGATGATATACGTCATGTTATTACTATACACTCGCAGGAATAAAATGAGTTTGTCTTGTTTTAAGTACTTTCTTAACGATAAGAAGTATTAAATCACAAAAATGTTTGAAGCGAAGTGAAATATAATGTTTGATAAAATATTTTCGCCATTTTGAGTCCAATGTGAGACTTACAGAGACCATAGCTTTATCATACATGTTCAAAGTATGACAAGAGAAGCGCTCTCATCTTCTGAATAACGTATAAAGCCTGGTAAATTACCCAACAATGGTCGCTTTTAGACTTGTTTTGAGTTTTACGAGTTGAAGCCAGACAAATACTGAATAAATGCTATTTGTATTGCGTAGCTAAGACGGAGGTACAGCAACAGAGCTAAGCTAATCTGCTCAAAAACTGCGACTCGTAAAAATATTCCCTGAACATTTCCCCCAAAATATCCTTTGGTGTTATAGATAGAATATAATTTTTTTTGAAGGATGTTCATAAGTGCAGTTTTTTCGTAACGAATTAAAAACATAATTTTTAGTTTACTTTTTAATGTAAAAATTACATTTTTTTATTCTGTGGTTTTCATTCGAATATCGTGAAATTTAGTTATAATTTTTTATTATTGATTAAAACAGATCTAAAGCTGCTGATATATCCGTTGGCTAATCCACAATGCAGTACATCTATCCTTTCGAGGGGGTTTAGCTCCATTTTTTAATATTAAAAAGAGCTTCAAAAATAACACTAAGGCTATTTATATATGTACTATAACTATACATGTACAGCTTGTGTGTAAATAGAGGGGGATGGACATGAACTGAGCCATTCAAACTCACAAAAGTCAAATAGTATCCGGTTTTCTAAGGAATTCTACCTTTCCAAACTAAACTTCACCGTAAATCTACTAGTAGATTTTACACTTATTTTATTCATTTTCACATTCATTTTAGCTTAAGGTCTAAACTGGAATGTTTTTACATTGGAGACACAGTTCGTAGGATTGGTACACTTTAAATTTGGTACATCAGGATTACTTCAAGTAATACATGCAATATTTTTGTCCAGTTGTACTCTTGGCACCTGATGTACATCAACTGCAGTGCCATTATTTTAGATATGTACATATTGATATAAAGTTTAGTGATAAACTGTAAGCTATTTGCATTATCTTATGTATATACATACAGTAAAACTTATATAACTCGGACTCTGAATAAGCCGGAATCCTCTATGATCCCGAAAAAAAAAATCTTCTCGGGAAAAACCTGTGTTACTCGGAATTCGTCCGCGTTGTACAGGTAAAGTCCGAGATGACCACATGGTACACTCCGATACAGTACTTTATTAAATTATTTTCATTACATTTTACTTAGATTATTCATATTTACACTTTTACTTATATAATTTTAATTTACTTATAATTTTTTCTTTAACAAACATTGTTTTAATACACTTTATTGATTTAAACACTTTAAAATATAGTTTTACAATACTTTAAATTTTACCTCAATAACACGGAATCGTTTATTTCTCCGGCTACTCCACTCCCCATTAGTTCGAGTTATACAGGTTTACTTATATACATAAAATTATGGAATTACATTATAATATGTACTTTAGGTGCCAAGAGTATACTGTAAAATTAGACCAAAATTCTAAATGCATTACTCAAATCAGTCTTAAAGTACTAAATTTAGAGTGTAGTTGCAGACCCTACTACTAGTGTGTTTTATGTTCAAAGACAGTAACGTTTCTCTATTTTGAGCTTGATTAATTTTTTATTTATGGATTAAAACAGATCTAAAGCTGCTGATATACCCGTTGGCTAACCCACAATGCAGTACATCTACCGCTTTCGAGGGGGTTTAGCTCCATTTTTTAAAATATTAAAAAGGGCTTCAAAAATAACACTAAGGCTATTTATATATGTGTTATAACTATATATGTTACAGTCTGTGTGTAAATCAGTGACGTGCACAGACTTTCAGAAGGGCAGGGGCTCAGTTGAAAAAAGGGCACTCCCCTAACATTTTTAAAAATGAAATCCGCAATGCCATATACACACACAAAGAAAAATTTTAAAATTAAAATATATTTCCCTTCACTTTTATTATCTTAGGCCTAATCTAATCTAATCTAGGCAGTAGACCTAATTAAGCTTTTGTTAACCAAATTCACAATATTTAATAGCATGCAATTTCTAAATAGTTACTTTACTTATAACTTTTATAAGTATCAATCAGCAGGATAAAGGGCAGAAGGATCTACCGTAATTGTCGTCCTTGCGGAAAAATTGCATCGTTTTATAATAAATAATCTAGGTATTTTTGTTCACTTTTAATGAAAATTGTATTGTTTTTAAAAATCAATTTCATATTAAAAATGAAAAGGTTATGATATGTTGTTTAATAAATCATTCATTAATTTAATGAAATTCATGCCAGTATAAAACCCAAAATCCATCGTTTGACACACTGGTGTACTGATGGGCCTAGCCTAGTAGGCCTAAGACTAAGTAGGGGACGTGGACGTTTTTATCAACTTTACGAGTAATGTCACACAATATTTTTTGGAGTAATGTCACACTGCTTTGGATTCCAACTTACCATAATTATCAGTGAGAAATCACTAGTTAGCTTAGGTTAACGTAAAATAAACAAACAGTAAACAATACACCCACATACCCGAGAGACGCAATCAACAGTGAACAGCTGCAGTCAGTGTTACCACTAGGGACGCCCTCCCTGATTGACAAAATAATAGTAACGGTATGTTAAGTTTATTATTCTAATAAAAAAATCATAGATCAAAGTAATTCCAGTTTTGAAAATCTGTTGAAGTAGCAGTAACTAAATAAAAATATACTAATTAATTCAAATTTATGTCGAATCAATATATTTATGAATTTTGACTAAAAGGGCAGGGGCTCAAGCACCCCAAGCCCCCCCCCCTGTGCACTCGCAGAAACCAATGCCCCAAGGGGGCACCTCCCGCATGCCGTAACATTATATACATTCAACTGCAAAGAACACGCAGTTCTCTCTATCTCGTCTTGCGCGGAATATCTCCTATACAAGCGTCGTTCTTTACGTATTTATACTGCGTGTTCTTTGCAGTTGAATGTATATAATGTTACGGCATGCGGGAGGTGCCCCCTTGGGGCATTGGTTTCTGCGAGTATGTAGAAGAATTACGGCATTTGGAAGGGTGAGGTCCATGGTGTAATGGTATCGCGTCTGACCGGCAATCGGAAGATCCCGGGTTCGATTCCCAGGTGGTTACCTCATTTTTTCATTTGTTTCGTTCTCTCTATCTCGTCTTGCGCGGAATATCTCCTATACAAGCGTCGTTCTTTACGTTATTTATACTGCGTGTTCTTTGCAGTTGAATGTATATAATGTTACGGCATGCGGGAGGTGCCCCCTTGGGGCATTGGTTTCAGCGAGTATGTAGAAGAATTACGGCATTTGGAAGGGTGAGGTCCATGGTGTAATAGTATCGCGTCTGACCGGCAATCGGAAGATCCCGGGTTCGATTCCCAGGTGGTTATCTCATTTTTTCATTTGTTTCGTTCTCTCTATCTCGTCTTGCGCGGAATATCTCCTATACAAGCGTCGTTCTTTACGTTATTTATACTGCGTGTTCTTTGCAGTTGAATGTATATAATGTTACGGCATGCGGGAGGTGCCCCCTTGGGGCATTGGTTTCTGCGAGTATGTAGAAGAATTACGGCATTTGGAAGGGTGAGGTCCATGGTGTAATGGTATCGCGTCTGACCGGCAATCGGAAGATCCCGGGTTCGATTCCCAGGTGGTTACCTCATTTTTTCATTTGTTTCGTTCTCTCTATCTCGTCTTGCGCGGAATATCTCCTATACAAGCGTCGTTCTTTACGTTATTTATACTGCGTGTTCTTTGCAGTTGAATGTATATATATATATATATATATATATATATATATATTCTTTTTTAAAGAAAAACCTCTATATATCCAAACTGTCAAATGAACGTTTTCCTATTTTGCACAAAAGTAGGACTTACGATCATTTTGAAGCTGATATAAACGCTAATAATATTTCTCTCTCTCTCTCTCTCTCTCTCTCTCTCTCTATATATATATATATATATATATATATATATATATATATATATATATTAGTGGTGGACCGGATATCCGCGTCATTTTTAACATCCGCATCCGCACTTCTGACTGCGGATGTTATGCGGATATTACCTCTAATAAATTATGCAATTTACAATTAAATTAGCTTATAAAGTAGCTTATAAGGCCCAGTCATGCACATTTCATGTAAAGTATTAATTATTAATGGACAAACAAATATATAAACCTCAAAATATAAATACCTGGTAACACAAAATTGAATGAAACTTGTTTCACTGAATTTTCTGTGGCTGAAACTCTTGAGAAAGTTATTATTTTTATCATAATGAAAATATTAATATTAATTTTAATTCTTACGCATTGCCTGCCATAATAGTAATATCACGAAATTTGAAAAATTATATCATATATTCATAATTCTATATTATATTGATAGATTAACTAAATATCCGCGTCCGCATCCGCATTCGCAGATGTTGAAAAACTGACATCCGGTCCACGACTAAATTATATATATATAATAATATATATATATATATATATATATATATATAAATTATATATATATATATATATATATATATATATATATATATATGAGAACGAGACTGTAGGCACCAATCGACCCTCAGGGAAGTACTCTGGGATGGACGTTAGGCAGATGACAGGGAGTGCTGGAACTCCCATTTCTCCTGTCACTGTCCTCCTTAGCTAATCTTTTTCCGTGTCTCATTTACCCTGTGAGCAATCCAGCATGCTTTCAAACGCACTCTTTTCCTTTTATTCTTCGCTACACATACATGCATTTTACACACTACACAATCTTTACAAAATTTATTAAGAGCAAAAAGAAATATAATGGTATCGTGGGCCTCAGAGCCCTTACTGTTGGCCCTCTCTTTCTTATATAGGGGAGGGGGGTTACGGGCGTTCGCCCTTGCCCCCTACTTCCTGCATAAAAAAAAATATATATAAGGTAAAAGCAGAATATATATATACATAAATATATATGATACACACAGACCGTGCATGGAACAAGGAACTCTTCTGGGAAAATTAAATCCACTATAGTCCGAATAAGTAATGGTAAATGATAAACACGATAGTTTTTCTTTGTCATGATGTTATATATATATATATATAGAGAGAGAGAGAGAGGAGAGAGAGAGAGAGAGGAGAGAGAAGAGAGAGAGAGAGAGAGAGAGAAAAACAAAATAGGTCATCCCATAAGTAATGCGGCATTTTTTAATTTTTTTTTTTTTTTTCCATTTTTATCATTATTTTACGGATAGAAATCAAACAACTCTTTGAAGTTATTTATATTTAAATAACTATTTATTTAAATATAAATAATTTCAAAGAGTTGTTTGATTTCTATCCGTAAAATAATGATAAAAATGGGAAAAAATTTTTTTTTTAAAATGCCGCATTACTTATGGGATGAACCTAATAGTTTGGAGTGGTTAGCAAAAAATTACAAGGAAAAAGGTATTTTAACAGGATATGGTCCATTTTCGAAGTTCATGAACTGCGATTAAAATTATTTACAAAGTATATTTTCATATGTTTAATTGTGAAATTTATCCCATATTTATTGTTTATATATATATATATATATATATATATTATATATATATATATATATATATATATATATATGTACAGGGTGGGCGGAAAGTAGCTCCCTATTTTGGATTGGTAAAAAAATACGTATATTATCCATTTATTTCAGAAGAAATAATATGAAAAGGTAGGCATACATGGTAGGTTTTCTCTAAAATTCAATGTGGGCTCCAACTCTTTCCACCAGCTTCTGGAGTTGCCCAGGAATGGCGTCCACTAACTTTAGCAGGAGTTCGCACGGAGTCCACGAAAGTCACTCGCCAGGCAGCTCGGGAAAGTGGACTCTCCCGCTACTCAGTGCGAACTGTGCTGAAGAAGGAGCTGAACTGGCGTGCGTGGAAGCCGCATTACTGCCAATCTCTCTCGGACGAGGACTGCGACATTCGCATGGAGTTCGGAGAAATCATGCTGGCTTGGCATGAAGACTGGCCCCATCTCTTCCGCAACATCCTCTGGAACGACGAGGCGGTGTTCCACGTCGGAGGCTTTGTCAACCGCCACAATTGCCACTACTGGGCAGGAGAGGATCCCATGGTTACCGCTGAAAAACGGCAGAATCGGTTCAGTGTAACGGTGTGGTGTGGTATGACCTCAGATCAGGTTGTGGGCCCATTCCTTCTGCGCAACACACATGAATGCTGAGCGGTACCTTGCTATGTTGCGAAACGAGGTCTGGCCGGTTGTCAGCACATGGGAGAACATCGACGATCTGATATTTATGCAAGATGGCGCCCCTCCGCACTTCGCTCTTGTTGTCCGTGAGTTGCTGGATACCCACTTCCCTGGGCGTTGGATGGGTCGTCGTGGTCCACATCAATGGCCAGCCAGGAGCCCCGACTTGACACCGTGCGACTTCTTTCTTTGGGGGTGGGTAAAGGAAGAAGTCTACCGCACCAAACCGAGGACATTGGAAGAACTGGAGGACCGAATTCGGGAAGTAATGTCCTCCATCCCGCCGGAGTTCCTGCTAAAGTCAGTGGACGCCATTCCTGGGCGGCTCCAGAAGCTGGTGGAAAGAGTTGGAGCCTACATTGAATTTTATAGAAAACCTACCATGTATGCCTACCTTTTCATATTATTTCTTCTGAAATAAATGGATAATATACGTATTTTTTTACCAATCCAAAATAGGGAGCTACTTTCCGCCCACCCTGTATATATATTATATATATATATATATATATATGGTGCTTCAAAAAAATGTTACCACTTATATGGCGCTAATATGTTATTGTTTACTACTTATAGTTTGTGAGGGGTTTTGTTTATATATGTGTTTGTGTGTTTATTTGTTTGTTTTTTTCATAATAATGCCATTGTTTTCAGGGGTTGTGTGAGTGATTAATGAGTGAACCCCATTCAATGGAAATGGCTACAAGGTTTACATTAGAGCAACGCAGATTAGAGCAACGTTGCTCTAAAGTAAATTTTGTAACTATTTCCACTGAATGGGGTTCACTCATTAATCACTCACACAATTCCTGAAAAAAACATTATTATTAAAAAACAAGCAAATAAACACACAAATACTTACAGAAACAAAAAAAAACTATAAGTGGTAAACAGTGAAATATTAGCACCATATAAGTGGTAACATTTTTTGAAGCACCCTGTATATATATGTAAAGGATGATGATGATAATGATGATATCTGTTCGTTTGTACACGCCAAAACGTCTAAGGTAAAGGTAATCTGCACCAAATTTGGCATACATATTATGGGATAACCAGGGAAGGTTTTAGTATCACACTCGCCCCTTCCAGTCCAACCCCGTTGTGGTAGGAGCCGAGAGGGGGAGTGATCTCCTCAATAGCTAAAGTACGCCAAAACGGCTAGGGTAATCTGCATCAAATCTAGTATACACTTTAAGGGATAACCAGGGAAGGTCTTAGTAACACAGTCCCTCCCAGTCCATTGCCTATAGGTTGGATCCTGGTGGTTTTCTGCTGCGCAAAGCACACAGGCATTCCAGTATATATATATATATATATATATATATATATATATATACAGTATGTGTATATATATATATTATATCATGGCCTTCACAAAATAGTGCTTCGATATGTCCTTAAACTTCCTTTTGTGCTCGGAGTCACGGGGTATAAGTATAGAGCACTTGGGAAATGGCGGGCAGCCAAAGAGGACATGTAAAAGGAGGTCGCTAATTTTGGAACGTGGCAATTGTAAGGGCATGCATATCATTTGTTAAGTGTGTGAATCAGAAAGTTGTTTGATGTACGCGCTGGCATATCATTTAAAAAGGGGACAAACTTATTTGCGAGTAGGCTAGTGACCTAGTGAATAAATTGTAGAATTAAAGACTTATTTTTTTCACTTCACTACGCACTCGACCACACCTGTGTGTGTGTGCGTGTGTAGTGTAGTGGCTAACGCTCTCAACTTCTATTCAAAAGGTTATGTGTTCAAACCCTGTTGGGGGTGATATATATACAGTATATATATATATATATATATGGAAATGAAAATGAATGATATATATATATATATATATATATTCCTATTTCTCCTGTATATTAAAAAGTTGTGGACCCTATTTCGTCTGGATTGTAGTCTTCAGAGTCTCATGATATAACCTACTACTCTTATATACGCTATGAACTTTCAAATTTATTCCAGATAAAAAAGAAATCTCGCTCGACTCTCTCCTTTTTAACACATAGTTCAGAGTAGGCTCAAAAACAGTGTAAAAAAAAACCAAAAAAAAAAACCCAGACTTTTTAACTAAACAGATTTTTAACTTTAATATAAAATGGTTCTTCTGCTTGAAAGTTCGCCTTGCAAATATTTCAGCATTCAAAGTTTTACTTCAAAAAACTCAGTTTTAATTTGCACTCAGATCTGAAGGAAAGACCGAAGCAATTTGACAAAAGGAACTTCAAATAACTTCACTGCAGAACAGAAGAGAATGGTTCTAAATCTTCGAGAGTTTATTTTTAGACTGTAAATGTCCACGGATGTAAATGTTACAGTTAGAGAGACTATTCGCTAGCAGTTCAGTGAGTAACATCAAGTGGAACGCATGGGCGTAGCCAAACATTCAAAAACTATACGGACGAGGTCGCGAAAATCGAAAATACATCAAATGTCACAAGAAATTGTGTTTATTCATAAACAAATAAATAAATAATAAAGTAAATAAATAAATAAATAAATAATAAAGTACATAAATAAATAAATAAATAATAAAGTAAATAAATAAATAAATAAATAATAAAGTAAATAAATAAATAATAAAGTAAATAAATAAATAAATAAATAAAACGTAAAATACTAGACTTAATTTGAAATTTTAACAATAATTCTGGAATAATTATTAGTAAAAGATGAGTCGAGTATAGTTTTAGGTATTGTTCAGTTATTAGTTATATAGAAAGCAATATGCAATAATTAGTATCAATATAAGGATCAAAGTTAATTACAATATTTCACGTTCTCGCGTATTACTATTAATGCATAGCGATGAAATGATATACAATAATCAGTTCTCGCGTAATACTATAAATACTGTAATAACAACTAGTGACAAGAGTTTTGTCTCGGGATAAGGCACGCACCAACCGTTATTGTGAGAATGTTTTGCTGCCTAATGTTGTGCGTATAAACACGTATGGATGTTCGTATACAATGGTAGAATCGAGACGCAGTGATTCTCAATGCAATAATATACTGTAAATGAAAAGATATTATCCGGTAGCCGGTTGCGAAATTTGTTGGTTTTTAATATACGCACGTGCGTATAACGCGTATGTCTAATTACGCCACTGGAACGTGAACAAGATCATAAACGGAAGATCATGAACGAAGAATTTAGAAGGAGTTACGGATTTACATTGATAAAGTACAGAGAAAAGGAGGATAGGTTTATACCCTGAGTAAAGCAAGTGAAATCCTTTGGATGGGTACTCAACTGAAGTTTGAATTAAAGAAAGAAAATCAAAATAACGACAAAAATTGTTTGACTTATAATACGACTCTTTCCACACCATAATTTAGCGAAAAATGGAAAGACTGTGGCGCAGATATGAAAATGTTAATTTAAAGAATTTTGTTAAGTTTTGGTTAGAAATGTTATTTTCAGTATTTTAAGTTGTTGTTTTGTAACTGCCTTTTTAATGTCATATTCAATGTTTTGTATTTTAATACGATTTTTGTAATTTTGCAGCCACAGATGACGAACAGAAAGTTCTTGAAACATTTGGATTAAAGTTTGCTAAATATGTTTGTACAGGGTGAACGAAAAGTCCCTGTGCACCTGCAAGAAGTGTAGTGAACCTGTACCTGCACTGTGTTGGAAGTGGAAGGTGCACAGGGACTTTTCGCTTACCCGGTATGTGCTGTGCCATCCATCCTTAGATTCATTAGATTGACATTCCCCCATATACAGGGTGTTTCAGAAGGAAAGGTCAAAACTTTGGGAGGTGATAGTATCGGTCATTGTGAGAAAATAAGTTCATATGAACATGTGTCTAATTCTGAATGGTTACGGAGATAGAGCTGTTTGAATCTGATACGCGCGCAGCTCTTCCTCCCCCTTCCCTCCCCTATAACCTTGAACCATGTAAGCTGTAATGTAAGCATGTAACATAAGCCAATCGACAGCTGACTGTTGTGAGTGACATTGTTTGGTGTTTGAAGCAGTGTTAAGAATGCCACACACCTTCACACATGCCGAATATGCAGATATGGTGTCTACAGTTTTTGCGATGGAAGTGCAACAGCTGCTGTTGCAGAATACCGTTGACGGTTTCTGAACCGCAGAATTCCGGATCGAAGAGTGTTTACCAGGGTTTTCAACACATTGCGTGAGATTGGTACACTTCCCAGCGCTCATGTTTCATCTGAACGTGAAGGTCAACAAGATGTGGATGAAGTGGAAAACATTCTTCAGTTGGTAGAGTGTAGTCCTACTACTAGCTCACGAAGAATTTCTACGCTCACAAAGAATTTCTACACGTCTCGTTGTACCAGACACAAGAGTATGGCGAACATTACGTGAGGAAGGCTTGCATCCATATCATGTACAGCGTGTACAACACCTTCAACCAGGAGACGCTGCCATGCGACTGGAATTTTGTCATTGGGTAAATGCTAATCGCCGATTGCTTCGATTAATACTATTCACCAATGAAGCTACTTTCACCTGTGACAGTATCAACAACACTCGTAACTCTCATCGGTGGTGAGACGAAAATCCAAATGCTACTGTGGAAACAAATTTTCAACATCGCTTCCCTGCCAATGTGTGGTGCGGTATCATCGATGATCAGCTGATTGGCCCTGTTACTTTAAAGAATCGTCTTACAGGACAAAGTTACCTAGAATTTCTGCAAAATGAATTGCCAGGACTATTG
The DNA here is from genome assembly GCA_023014485.1 of Bathynomus jamesi. NCBI lineage: Eukaryota > Metazoa > Arthropoda > Malacostraca > Isopoda > Cirolanidae > Bathynomus > Bathynomus jamesi. The sequence goes on along the minus strand of JAJOZX010004461.1, from coordinate 381,356 downwards.
GAGGATGTTCCTTTGGCTACACGCGCTGGTATGTACTTTCAGCATGACGGAGCTCCTCCACATTCTACCCGTCTGGTGATGCAGTACCTAAATCAAACGTTCCCTGGTCGATGGATCGGCCGCGGTGGTCCCATTCAATGGCCACCAAGGTCTCCAGACCTCTCTCCGTTAGATTATTGTTTGTGGGGGTGGATGAAAAGTCAAGTTTACAAGAAAGGTGGATACACGAGACGAGTTGCTCGCGCGCATTTTGGATGCTGCTGCTCGCATAAAGGAACGTCAAGATCAACTCAGACGAACAGCACGCGATCTTCGCACACGAGTTGCAAAGTGCATTGAGGTTGACGGTGGGATTTTCGAAAACGTATTGTAAACTGTAACAAATTTGTCATTTCTGTATCTGATACCATTCAAAATGCCAATGTTTGTTTAACCATTAAATGTTAGAAACAGTAATTGGTTTCTCTTTCTTGATTACCATTAACAATGCTTTTGTATTTGTAGATTCAAACAGCTCTATCTCCGTAACCATTCAGAAGTAGACACATGTTCATATGAACTTTTTTTCTCACAATGACCGATACTATCACCTCCCGAAGTATTGACCTTTCCTCCTGAAACACCCTGTATACACACTTTTGTTATTTTTGGAGTACGTAACTGTTCAGGATTGATCAGAGTTCAACCCCTCTGCAGCATCGTGCCTCATTTGGGGGATTTGATGCAGGAAAGAGCCGCTTTCTACCCTCATCCTAGCCTTGTAGCCAGCTACGCATAACTGGACATAGACTTTGCACTAAAACTTATTCAGTTAATTCTTGAATGCATTTAAGTTGGTGAGCTGAAAGTTCGTCAATTCCTTTGGTAGCATGTTGAAGAGTTTTAGGTATCGTATTCCGAGATTATTTTTCATCTTCGATTTCATGGTCCCCTGTCTCACCGCAGCTTAAATAGTAAAGACTCTGCCTGTTGTCTCATTTCACTGGGATTTTATTTCATTTTAAAATATGGGACATGTCTCTCAAGTATTTTTCATATGTATAATATTATTATTATTGTGTATATATTGCTCACATCTTCTTCTTAGGCAGTACAGTATATACAGAGTTTGAGAGACTGCAGTGGTGACCAGCAGTCTTTACATTTTGTCTCTTCTCTCTTGGACGTAAAAGTCTTTTGTCTGGTTTCTCTGTTTGCCATAGCTCGTTTTCTATATGAGATTGTGAGTACTGTCAATATTCAGTTATTAGTAAAACTAAACTCATCCTTATATGCGTAATGACGCACGGAAGGAAGCAAAGAAACAAATAGAATGCATACTTGCAAGGAAGCAAATAGGATGTATATTTGATTACGTGGAAATATGCATCATATTTGCTTTTTTGCTACGGAAGCTCCTCCAGATAATTGCCCGTTACTTTTTCAGCTGTTTTAATTTTAATGTGATAATATTCTCTGAATTCTGCATTCGATGACATGATTATACCAAAATTCCTGATTTGTGGGTTCATTGTTATTTGTTTGGCGTGTTGTGTTTTGCTTCCATTATTCTGTAGTTCCTTATTGTTACTATATCTCGCGAGTTAAAATATTGTGTATATATATATATATATATATATATATATATACACACTGTGCATATATAATCCTGCCTCATAATGTAAACATGGTATCAGCCTTTGACACGACTTCTGGGACATCATATATATATATATATATATATATATATATATATATATATATATATATATATATATATATATATATATAAAGAATATTCGAAGGTTTAAATATAAATTCAAAGAAAGTAGATTGGGAAAGTGTAAATGAAGATTTTAAAAAAGTAAATTGAGAATTGCTACTTTACGAGAAGATTCCAGAGAAAATACTATCTATAATAGAAAATGAAACTAAACCTCTATTGCTGAAACACGTTCCGAAGAGACAAAAAAAGAAAACGTTGCAAGCTCGAGAGAAAAATCAGGGCATTAAATAGTCAACGGAAACAAACGGTAAAAAATCTCTACATGTGCAGAACTGAAGCAGGAAGGCTCAAACTAGAAAAAAAGAAAAACATCCACTTCTATTAAAGAACGCGAACATTGCCCCCTTTATTTAACCCTTTCGGGACAACTGATACAAATTGGGTAGTGTTTCAGATACACGCATTCATAACTTAACACTACAAAAATGTTTGGCCTTAAACGATTAAAGGAGGTAATGGAGCAATGCTTAAGAATTATCAGCCAGTAGGTCTCACCTCCCACCCTTATAGAGTGCTTTAAGCGTATAATTAGAGGCAATACTATCTACTACCTACGAGAAAAGAATTTATACAATCCAAACGAACATTACTTCAGGGCTGGAAGATAATGCCTATCACAGCTATTAGATCACCAAGAGAAAATATTGGAAACATTGTGTCGAGGACAAAACAGATGTAATATATACTGACCTTGCTAAAGCCTTCGATAAATGTGACCATGGAATTATAGCACACACACTTAAGAATACAGGAATTACTGGAAAACTGAGAAGATGGATCTTTAATTTTCTGACTTAAAGAACACAAAGAGTGACAGTAAATGGAGTTAAATCTGAACTCTCAGAAGTTATGAGCTCTGTCCCACAAGGTACAGTATTAGCTCCCTTGCTGTTCATAATAATGATTGCAGACGTTGATGTACTGTAGATATTAATTACAGTATTTTATCATGTTTCGCGGATGACACAAAGATATGCAAGGAAATATCGAACGAAGGTGACATAAAAAAATCATAAAATAGCATTGAAACATTATTCAAGTGGACAGAAGACAACAATATGAAGTTCAACGAAGGAAAATTCCAACTTCTAAGATATGGTAATAACAAGGTGCTACAAAATAAAGGGTACAAAACTCTACAAGCCAAACCGATAATTGAGTATTGCTTAGTAGTCACAAGCTCATACAGAAACCGAGACATTGGAAACATAGAAGCTATAAAAAAGACTTTTAGGTCTAAGAGGAAACGAAAGTGAAGTCTACTGGTCTCGACTACAATCCCTGAAACTCTACTCTATGAAAAAAAGAGACGAGTGGTATACAATAATATACATATGGAAAATACTCGAGGATTTTGTCCCTAACCTTAGAAACGAAATATAAACACATTGGGATGAGGGAAAAGGCAGATTTTTTACTGTCCCAGGTGCGGTGGGACAGGGGGCCATGAAAACGAGGATGGAAAATACCCTCGGAATACGAGGCCCATAACTTTTTAATATTATACCCAAAGAACTGAGGAATCTCAAGCACAACAACCTGAATAATTTCAAGAATCAGCTGGACAGGTTCCTACGCAAAGTCCCTGACCAGCTATGCGTGACTGGCTACGAGCGCAGGAGGAGATAGGAAAGCAATTCCTCTTCCACCAAATCCCGCAAATAAGGCGGGCTGCCGCAGAGGGGTCGACCGCAAGTCGATCCTGAACCGTCGTTCAAACCCTTATAAAGTATCATAAACTAAGTATGTATATATTAGTGGTGGACCGGATATCCGCATCAATTTTTATCATCCGCATCCGCACTTCTGACTGCGGATGTTATGCGGATATTACCTCATAAATGATGCAATTTACAATTAAATTAGCTTATAAAGTAGCTTATAAGGCCCAGTCATGCATATTTCATGTAAAGTATTAATTATTAATGAACAAACAAATATATAAACCTCAAAATATAAATACCTGGTAACAGAAAATTGAATAAAACTTGTTTCATTGAATTTTCTGTGGCTGAAACTCTTGAGAAAGTTATTATTTTTATCATAATGAAAACATTAATATTAATTTTAATTCTTATGCATTGCCTGCCATAATAGTAATATCACGAAATTTGAAAAATTATGTCATATATTCATAATTCTATATTATTGAAAGATTAACTACATATCAGCATCCACATCCGCGGATATTGAAATTAAAAATCTGCATCCGCATCCGCAGATGTTGAAAAACTGACAGCCGGTCCACCACTAATATATACATATACTGTGTGTGTGTGTGTGTGTGGTGATTCATAATTTGTCCCAAAGGTACATATTGTATAGTTATTTTTAGGACAGGACTTATGAATCACCGTGTGTGTGTGTATATATCTATATATATATATATATATATATATATATATATATATATACAGGGTGTCCCGTAAGTCTGGAACCATAGGGCACAATTACAAAAACGGCAATAAAAACGCCGAGGGGACTTTTGGGGACTGTTTGTGAAATGACCGAGGATGGTAGCGGCTGTATCATCGTCGGTGGATGTCCTCGGAGGTTCACTGCGTGGTTTTTCTCCTATGGATCCCGTTTCCCTGAATTTTGCTACAAGTTTGCAGACACAGCTGTGTGTTATCGGCGCGCGGTCCCGATGCAATCTGTTAAATTCCTCAGCGACCTCCCTCTGACTCCGATTTCCTACCAGCAGAATTATCTGGATACGTTCTTCCTTACTCAAAGACATTATGGGCACTTGCATAAACGGAAAAACATGAATTACTTATTTTACCCTATGGTTCCAGACTTCTGGGACTATATATATATATATATATATATATATATATATATATATACAGGGCGTCCCAAAAAAATATATAAACACTTTAACAGCTGATAGCTCAATTGATGTTTCTTTCTTTCCAAGTTAAACCATTAGAATTAATAATGGCAGTCAGACTAAGCTTTGAACAAAGGAAATTCATTCTAAAATGCTACTGGAAGTGTGAAAACGCAGTTGAAGTGCAAAGACAGTTTAGGAGGAGTTTCAAACAGATCCACCAACGCGACTTACCATCACTCGAATTAGAGATAAGTTTGAAGCCGATGGAACTGTTCAGAATGTCCACAAGAAGCGTTCCGGAAGACCACGGACATCGACAAGCCCCACAAAGCAAGAAAGAGTACTGGAAACGTATCACCAAAGTCCAAGAAATCTGTGCGGCAAGCGAGTCGTGAGATAGGAATTTCAGAATCGTCTGTCCAACGCATTTTGAAGCGCTGTCAATGGAAAGTTTACATTCAAGATTAGTCCATGCTATTAATGAAGATGATGATCCGGACCGAAGAGTGGAGTATTGCGAGTGGTACTTGGCACGATGTGGATGTGGATTGGACGAAGGGGTTTCGTAGAATACCCTCCGCGTTCACCAGACTCACACCACTAGACTTTTTTTATGGGGATACTTAAAAGACAAAGTCTACGCTATAAAACCTGCAACAGTCGCTGAATTGAGAGCAGCCATTGAACGAGAATGCACACAAATACCAAACGAAATATTTCGTGAGTTGCGATTCCATTGCTTCGCGTTATCAGCAGTGCCTGGACCAGAACGGACGTCAGTTTGAAACAGGCGTTGACAAAACAATTAAATAATGTCTGTAGATTCTATTACATTTTGAAAATGAAATGTATTTTAATAAACACTGCCTTTATAATTATTTAAAGTGTGTATACATTTTTTGGGACGCCCTGTATATATATATATATAATATATATATATATATATATATATATATATTATATATATATATTATATATATATATATATATATATATATATAATTTAAAAAACACTGAAGCCGTGCAAATTCAGTAAAAGAGCAAAATCCACAAAATAAATTTAAAAGGAACTAAAATTAAATTAAAAAGTAACTACAAAGCTTTTCGAAGTACTCCCTTCTTCGTTCGGGCAAAACGAAGAAGTACCTTCGGAAAGTTATGCTATTACCTTTTAATTTTATTTTAAATCCTTTTAAATCTTTTAGAATTGTGTGTTGTTATATATATATATATACAGTATATATATATATATATATGACAAATCCCGCTCCTTCATTTACATGTAATTTATATATAATTACCATACCAAAGTCCAGATAAAATACCTAATCTATATAGAGCTTCAGTTTAGTACTGGTTATGCGCAGTGATTGCAAAATGTAATCTTTGAAATGGTTGTTGTTGGTGGATGTCTCGTATTTTAAAGGAAAGTGATTGGAGATGCAGTGAATCCTGTAAAGTAAAGCCTGTGAAAAATTATGAGTATTTCAGTGTTTATTAAACTGGCGCGAGGCCCTAATTAAGGTGTCTCGATGCTCATCAGCCTTCATTTAAATTACAGTGGTTCTTAACATTTTTAGGCTGCGATCCAAATTCTGGTCGCGAGACTAGCTCGGCGACCCATGCCTTCAAACACTTCACTCGTAATAGATAATAAGATAAATAATTAATGGTAAACTGATTAGGGATAACATAAATAAATGATAAATGACAATTTAATGACCCAATCAAAATGGCTTGGCGATCCAATTTTGGGTCGCGACCCAGGGGTTAGAAAACGCTGATTTAAAATGATGCGCGAACTGTGTCAATATAACTCGCTAAACAACGAAGAAAAGAGTAGATGGTAAATATTCTTTAGAACCAGGAGTATCCTCAGTGCAAACTACCGACACAGGACGGTACGCGATTATGAACTTGACCACACATTCATTAAGATAATACAAAACAATGTTGCCTCTGATGGTGATGAGCCACGTACGGAAGCCTTGTCAGTACGCTGAACTTTTATATATATATTTGGCAATGATGATGCGAGCTGCAAGTACCCTTAATGAGAGTATGGGCAGAGCGGCACTTTGCCCAAAACAGTAAAACTTTTTTACATCTAAATTTAATCTTTTGAAGCATTGTCTTAACCGTTGATAATATATGTATATATGCCGATAACTGATCATTTTATTTAATATATTATTTTTTAATGGATCCTATTAATATACTGTTCCCTAAATTTGACGAAGAGACACAATCTTTGAAACAGTTCAAAATTCAACAAGAATTTATAATTAGTTGAAAAATCTGAAAAAAAATGAGTGACAGTGTATTCGACACCGTTTATTATTATTATTATTATTATTATTATTGTTGTTGTTGTTGTTGTTATTCCCACACTTTTCCATCTTTTATACTTTTAAACTCATTGAAAACAAGTAAGATATCATCTTTTGCATTACTGTTCCCTTTGTCATTTATGCTTTTGCTCTTCATACCCAGGAACGAATTAAAATTAAAATTACCCTTAATTACTTTCCAACTACATCATAAGTTATTGTTTATTATCAATTTTATAATTACATTAAAGTTATCTTTTTAATTAAAACCACTATTAATTTTTTTAATTTTATATCGAAATGAGTTTTACGCTGTATACATTGTTTTGTAATCTATTGATAAAGACGGAGTAGAGCCACAGACTGGCACAGCGCTCAGGCCAACTAATGCGGCCTAACTTGGATTAAGTTACTGAGTGCCATAGGGAGTCGAACCACCAACCTCAGTGTCTTCACTTCGCTTATAGGGAAACGGTGATACCCACTGGTTCTCAGACTGTGCCCAACTGCGACTCTTTTCGAATTTGTCTTATCTATTTGCCAGCTTCAGTTTTTGTTTTGTCATACTGATATTTTAGGCTTTATTTTTTTACAGAAGTTTGCAATCCTTCTGTTATTATGTATTCATGATTTCCTAACCCCTCCTGGGGTTCTCGACCCCCACACAATTTGAGAAACATTGCTCTACACACTGAAATGGGAACATAATTTTCGAAATCTATGTCATAGTACAAATAAAACGAATAAAAGCTATGGTCAGAGAGAGAGAGAGAGAGAGCGAGAGAGAGAAAGAGAGAGAGTAGAAAAGTAATGTTTTTATTCGTGTTTATCTCAAGAACACATTCCTTAATGGAAGGAATTTGCGAACATCAAGTACTTAACTTTCTTCGAATTCACGGCTACGAAACGAGAAATCCAGATGTTGTACGTACCTGTAAAGGAAAGATTTTATATTAAATACTTTCTATAAAGAAAACAAAAAAATCCAGTTTTTAACACCTTAAATCTTAATTATATCAAGATTCATTAATTAATAAATTATATAATTTAAATTACATAATTTAATATTAGGTACACAGAGTCCTTTTTTTTTTCTACGTAGAAATCGCTCGTAAACAAAGAACATAATTTTTCTTTTTTTTATTCAACAGCGAAATATTCTTTCGGGTTATTTATTTTCTTGTAATAAATTAATTTATAAAAATAATCATGAAAGCACTTAAGGCAAAGGTTTAATTTACTTCGTCAGATAATAATTGCTTCGCCATCTCATTCCTTTCATAGAAAGGAGGACGAACGAGCATGAATCGTAGTCATGACAAATAAGTAAATAAATTGTACGGTCACGGTCGCTTAGCACTAACAAAAAAAACAACAAAAAAAAACCACAGACTAATTTTACCTGTCAGCACTTACAAGATAAATAGAAAGGTGTAAATGCAATAAGGTTTCCATGAGAAAACAGTGTCCCAATTTTGGCATAAAAGCGGAAAAACGCTAAATTTATTACTGTATTTGAGAAGCTTTGCAAAGACTGTAAACGTTTCCGTTTTATTGCCACAGTTTGGTCTTCTTGTTACATCTTCTTTGTCCCTTTTTTTTTTATATATTACATCCCATTCTGATGTAAAAAAGAAACCCGCGGAGGATTTTTGTGTTTATTCATGGAATAAATGTTTTTTCTGCCCGTTATATTTGCATATTTAAATATTATGGGAAGAATCCGAGACCTTCAGATCCAAATCCAGATCCACGTTCGTGAATCTATACATATTCATGCATAGCATGGATATAAAAAAAAATCTGACTCACGGGTTTATTATTTATTTATTTAATTTTTTTTTAATATGAAACCTGCATTTTATATAATGGAGCCCCTCTGTGTTTTATTACATTCAGATTTGAAGCAGCGAGGTTTTTACGCAGTGATTTAATAGAAATCGCGTAAAAACCCGTCAAATTCATGAGGACTCCAGAAACTAAAGAGTGTATATATATATATATATACAGTGCCCGCGAAAAGTATCCGATCACTCAAGAAAATACAATATTTTCCCTTGATATCAGAGACACGTAATTCACTTTCTATTTGTTCTAGCGACATCTGGTAACTTTGAGGTTGCTCGCTGAATGAGAGCTATCCAACGCATTCTCAAATTAGTGTTCTGGTAGCCTTCGTTGCGGGTGGCTGTGTCTCAAATTTGTCAGATTTCACTGTTTGTGTAAATTTCTTGATATTTTTTTTTTTTTACAGAAAGTGGTGTAAATAAAATTTATATATAATGTGTGCTAAAAAACAACTTAAGAGTGATTGTCGAGGTGCTATTGTTGCTTTGCATGCATGTGGGAAATCACAGAGACAGATAGCTAAGGAATTAAACATATCCCAAAGTACCGTTAATTTATGGGTTTCACGGGCTGAGAACAATGGTGGCCTTAACCACGCAGTCCCTAAAAAACGATCTGGCAGACCGAGAAAAACAAATTCGCGAACAGACAAACTTATGAAACGTTTAGTATTGAAAACCCCAACAATAACTGCGAAAGAAATAAAATTTAATATGAATAATTTGTTTATCTGGTGTTTCTGAACGAACTATCCAGGAGCGGCTCCAAAAGAACTCGGATTACCATCTCGCCATGCTGCTAAGAAACCGTTCATTAATGAAAAAATGCGTAAAAAACGTGTCGCATTTTGTAAAAAATACATTCATTGGACTGTTGATGACTGGAAGAAGGTTTTATTTAGCGATGAGTCGACATTTTTGACATTCAGAAGTTGTCCAAAAAAGGTTCACCGGCCTATTGGCTAAAATAGGATGGACCCTAAATACACCCTAAAGACAATGAAACACCCTCCAAGTGTGATGGTTTGGGGTTGTTTCGGTTACTATGGGCGTGGAAACTTATATTTTCTTCCGAAGAACACAACTATGAATGGTGCACGGTATTTAGCAATGCTACAGGATAAACTTCCAATGGCAATGGCAATCCAAAGGACAAAAACATACATGCATGATGGTGCACCATGTCACAGGGCCAAAATAGTGACAAAATGGATTACTGACAATAAATTTGATATTTTGGATTGGCCTGGTAATAGTCCAGATCTCAATCGATAGAAAATCTGTGGCTAATAATAAAAAATAAGGTTGAATGCCACGACACTGGCTCAGTCGAAAAATTACAAGAGGCCATCAAAAAGGTATGGTGCAAGGAAATATCAGTGGAAGTTTGTCAAAACTTGATTAAATCCATGCCAAAACGTCTAGAACAAGTCATCCAAACCAAAGGACAGATGACAAAATACTAATATAAGGTTAGTATACATTTAAACATTGTTTTTTATGTAAAAAATACAAATTTTAAGGGTGATCGGATACTTTTCGCGGGCACTGTATATATATATATATTATATATATATATATATACAGCGTGTTTATAAAGTCCCTATCTATTTCAGTGAAAACGTAGCAAAAAGGGTAAAATTCAATGACAATATCATAGAAGGCATACATTTAATGAATACTTAAGCATATGTTTCTACATGAGCACCATGTATCTCTACAGAGTTCGAATCTGTCAGCAGCATTGCGGAACACATTTTGGAGCATGACAGGGGTTATTTTTGTAACTGCTGTTACGATACGAGCACGTAAATCTTGCAGATCTGTAACCCTCGTTTGATAGACATTTGATTTGATAAAGCCCCATGAAAAGAAATCCAAGGGTGTTAGGTCAGGAGATCGAGCCGCCCAGGGCCTATTGCCTCCACGTCGAATCCACCGATTTGGAAATCGTTCATTTAGGTACTCCCGAACAATGTTTGCGTAATAACAAGGTGCCCCATCTTGTTGAAAGACGACGGTATTTAAAATGCTATGTGAATGAAGCTGGACATTTACGTGCTCATCTCGTAACAGCAGTTACAAAAATAACCCCTGTTATGCTCCAAAATGTGTTCCGCAACGCTGCTGACAGATCCGAACTCTGTAGAGATACTGATGGTGCTCATGTAGAATCATATGCTTAAGTATTCATTAAATGTATGCCTTCTATTATATATGTTATTGAATTTTACCCTTTTTGCTACATTTTTACTGAACTAGATAGAGACTTTAGAAACACCCTATATATATATATATATATATATATATATTAAAGAGGAGTACATACGTATTGTTGTAATTAATCTTTTAATAACGTCTCTACCATGTATGCAAGAAGCAAGAAGTTATACACGTTTTGCTTACGTCTTCACGCAGAGAAAGATATTTTGCTTAAACAACCAAATACTTGATTTACTATTTGCCAATCAATCTGAATGATTAATCCAACCATGCTATGATTGCATTAACCAATAAAATTGTTACCAGAAAAAATAAGCATGGTTAGTACAATCATAGGGTGAGTTGGTTTTTTTTTTTCTGTGCACAATGAGAAAGCATTTCTTTATATACAGAATTATGGTCCAATATAAGTACAAAGAGTTGACAAAAGTAAATAGACACCATGATAATTGTCCTCGAGAACAAATGAAGCTCATCAATGGAGTGCCAGAACGTGTGTGTGTGTGTGTGTGTGTGTGTGTGTGTGTCAGTTTTACATATTGTAAAGGGGAAAATAACACGATTCTAAATATAGTGATTCAATAAATCTCTTATTATTTATTGACTTTTATTATCAAATTAAAAAAAGCTGTGGAAGAACCGAAAGTGTCTATTTAATTTTGTCAACCATTTGTACAATGCTTCAATTGAATCAGATTACGTTTAGGGTAATGTATTACAAATTTTCCTTTAGTCCTTATTTCACAACCTTGGTATAATATACCCTTGGTATAAGTTAACATGTTTATGAAATAAAGGTTAAATTAATTCTGAATTATAGTTACTTTTGAAATTTACAATTTTTCGAAAAAAAACCTGTTCTTGAAAATATTGAATTGGCCAAAAATGTTTTGTCCCACTTCAGAAGCGCTGAGAGCCTGAGTGGCACTAAATTTTTATATAACTTCTACTAAAAGTGTTTAATTTTATCTTAAAAGTATGTTACCATGTTGCGAAAGAGTATGTACATTTGTATGCAACACAGAAAATGATAAACAGGAAAGTTAACCCGAATTAACTAGTCTAACTGGTGTCTTCGTTGACTGTTAAAACTACTAAAATTGCCATATTCGAAGGTCAGGTTAACTTTTGTCATTCGTTGTTTTTTTAGTAAACCATTTTCAAAAGTTACGAAAACTTTATTAAAAGTCAGTTTGACTCTGAATGACTAAATGACAGTCAAAGAGGACACCAGAATAGCACTAGTCTTTATGATACTTTTCATGGGTTCGAATGAAAACGATACCCTTTGAAAACTTATCAAATATTGAAGATGAAAAAGGAGCTTGTTAATTTGGTTAATTTACAGAGGTTTCGCCAGTGTCTAAATTCGTAATGATGAGGTTGTTTAACCTCCTAGGCAATATCTAAGGCCACATGACGGAGGAGACTTACAGCTTTACGTGGGATCTGACCCATGGATCGCTACATCATCTGGACGCAGAGAACACTTTCTTTCTTACTGTATCGTAGCCAAGTAGACATTAGAAACATGTCACTTGCCCAAACCACGGGCCATATTGCCCTACTGTATAAATGTGGTATATCATATTTATACAAGGATACTCATTGAGAGATGAGTTACTCTTTAAAGCCAGAAATGGACAGTTGTTTTAATATATAAACACACACACACACACACACACACACAGTAGTTCCCAAAGATTGGGAAAAATGAAGAAAAGAAATGAGAAAGTAGAAAAGAAACAGGGGAGAGAAAGCAGGGAAATGACAGGGGAGAGAAGAAAAAAATCCCGGCCTCAAGCTGGCGCATTCAGTTGGGTGTCTGGGGTTAATAAGACGTGCTCAGTTGTGAGAGCAAGCTCTCATTGTAGGTTTGGAGATTCGAGCCCCGAGGTCTACTAACCCTCGCAAGGAGGCCAGTAGGCCTCCCCGAAAACATGGCAAATAGTTGTCACACCTCCCGCAGGACTAGGAAGAAAAAGATTACTCCTCAACCGGTAATGATTTTTTCTGAATTTTGGAAACGTTCGTTTTTCATATATTAATTTTAGCCCCTTGACAAAAAATTTTCAACAACTCCACAAGTGTACGAGAAATCTGGTTCCCTCTGGTTCCATCGTAACTACAGTCGTGGGACAGTACTTCTGCGCACAACTGTATATATATTGTACACGGCTAAACCATAATGACCCCTTTTTTCATATAAAATTGAAGTAAAGAATGATCTTAAAGGAAAGCAAAACAATGATAATTAACTGAACTTCAGATGTGCTGTATATCAAAGAATCTTCACTATTTTACTAAACAAATCTTGCCAGAGATAAACTTAAAGGTACCCAGCAAGAATGGAACATTTAGTAAGCGTCCTGAACGTTTTATTTAAGTTTTAGAAACGTTTAATCACGTTTATCAACATCCATTTCTTGCTGGATACTTCTCTATTAATATGAATGTTCTAAATTGGTGACTCTGCTCGGACTTCAGATTTAAGCGATTAATAGGCTTCTTCAGTTGGGCAATGGTTCGGATCCACGTTAAGCTGTATGACCCTTCCGTCACACGACCCTACAGTAGATGTTATGAAGTAAGTTAACAGCCCGAACATTATAATTGTTTTTCTCTGAAAGCCTACAGTACCCACAGTGCAGCCTATATGGGAATAAACTCAGAATGGTTCCCTGAGATTTTTTATGATACACACAGACCATGCATGGAACAAGGAACTCTTCTAGGAAAATTAAATCCACTATAGTCCGAATAAGTAATGGTAAATAACAAATACTATTTTCCTAGAAGAGTTCCTTGTTCCATGCACGGTCCTGTGTGTATCATAAAAAAACTCAGGGAACCATTCTGAGTTCATTCCCATCATGAAACGACATGTTATGTACCTTGAAAGTGGACGCTCAATTCTGCCAGTTAAGGTTTAAGTTTTGGTTTTTGGCTAAAATATAATAGTTACCCTTTTTCTTTGATGTATTCAATCTGACGTGAAGGCAGCGAGTCTTTTGCTATATTGAGGTTCTAAATGTAGCTGGGCTAGGCTGCTTTAAACCCTAGATCCTGTCTCAAAGCTGGATCCTATCTGCTTTGCAGATAGCTGGTGAGGAAAGCTATATTTTTGGGACCTTTTTGCGAGTGACCCGTTGCCCACGTCGGGCTAGCATCATGAAAAAGAAAAACCTATAGTATTTGTTATTTATCATTACTTATTCGGACTATAGTGGATTTAATTTTCCTAGAAGAGTTCCTTGTTCCATTCACGGTCTGTGTGTATCATATATATATATATATATATTATATGTGTGTGTGTGTGTGTGTGTGTGTGTGTGCGTGTGTGTGTGTGTGTGTTCTTCCTTTGTTCGCTCATCTGCACTGTATTTTTCATAAAAGGATGACTTATTGTGTTTATTTTTCTTGTATTTTTATTGGAATTAATCTTTGAGAAAATAAATTTGAAGTTGATTTTTTATATATTCCATTTTGATGTACTTATTTTTTTTATTAAGTAATTTTCTTCCAAAAGAAAATATAGATTTTTGGAGTGTAAATAACATCCAGCAAAAGTTTTCCTCTTTTCAGAGCAGAGAAATATTCAATTTACTTGGTTGTGCTTTTTTTAACATAATGAAATCGGTGTGGCCAAAGTAAAAAAAGTTCTCGACAGCATTTTCAATGTATCTGCGAGGTATCTCCCTCTCATGAGTCTTATTAAGTGGACGAGAAAGCCAGTAAAATTAGCCTAAAAATTTACCTTATTTGGCACGCCAGCCATTGGTACAAAGATGAAAGAAACTGAACGACCAAAGTTTGGAATGTGTTCTGACAATCTCTCTCTCTCTCTCTCTCTCTCTCTCTCTCTCTCTCTTCTCTCTCTCTCTCTCTCTTCTCTCTCTCTCTCTCTCTCTCTCTCTCTCTCTCTCTGTGTGTGTGTTTCTGCTTTCTTTTCTCTCTTTCCTGATTTCGGCTTTTATCTTACAGTTTCTAGTTAAAAAGGACTTTCGTAAGAAAGTTCACTCCGTTTTGTACGTTTCGCCTACCGAATTTTGATTATTTTTTTAATCATACTCGTGCCTCAATTATGTCGCGTTTCTTATTTCAGATTCAAGAGGGCAAGTCTCATTATTTTCTAATTAAAAAGTATAAAATGTCTTGTTTTGTTTCTTCTTTACACTTCCTATATAGTGTAAAAAGAATACGATTTGCTCGTATCCAAAAGCGTTTGATTTTGTTTTGAAGTGCGAAGCAACCTGCAAAAACAAATTACAGCGTAAGGACAAAACATTAAATAGGAGAAAACTGATGAACCTCTCTCTCTCTCTCTCTCTCTCTCTCTCTCTCTCTCTCTCTCTCTCTCTCTCTCTCTCTCTCTCTCTCTCTCTCTCTCTCTCTTCTCTCTCTCTCTCTCTCTCTAACAGTTAAAATCTAATTCCTTGTTTACATTATCCGCCCCGATGGCATTGCATCATTGTCACTGCCTTAGAAGTAAAACTGTGCAGCCCTTAATTGCTTCGCCAAACTTGCTAAAGGACGAGAGTAAAAAGAAATAATTAAAAATGTAAGCCCCATAAACACAGTATACAAACTTGGGAGTGTGCAACCTCTTTGCTTGGCATCCCACTGGAAAGAGATGAAACTGAGGAAGTTAAAAGCGTATAAAAAAAATATTAAAAAAAACCGGTTTCTTTCCCTTCTGTTTTTGACAGATCAAATGAAGACCGCAGAGAGGCAAAGGAAAAGGGCAAAGGCGAGTTATTTATTCATTTATTTTCATTTATTTATTTAATTTAAATGTTAGTTATTTCGGCATTTCAGTATATATTTAATTATTAATACTCGTCAATGAATAATAGCAATAATAACTTTTATATTATTTCTGTTTATTAGATTCCGCGTTTATACATTCGTTGTCAAGACCGCTGGATACTATAAAGTACCGTCAATATAAGGAAATAGTTAAACTATACGATATAACGAGCGTCAAGAAGTTCCTATACATATTACTATTAACGGAAGGACACTAAATTGAAGTTTGTATTTCATAGAATGCTTCATACATTACTAAACATTTCGAATGGCGAAATAGGCGAAATAATTAATTATCCCCAAGCAAATATTTCGCCATTTTATTTTTAGATGTTTTAGTATGATCCAAAATGCTTAACCAAATATGAGCCAACCTTTAGAGTGAATGAGATATGGATTCCAGTGGACGCATACTTTTAGTATTGATTTCTAAATTTAATATTTATTGATACATATTTGTTTGAACTGACGTGTAAAGAAACAGTGACAGAAACTCAATACGTTTAGGGCGGATGGTTGGGCAGGGTCAGGAAAACACTCACTGCTTGAGTCGTTTCGGCTTCCCAGTATTTAGCTCTTCTGTTTCATTCTTATTACATTTCAAGCATACGAAGTATGATTATACACACACACACACACACACACACACATATATATATATATATATATATACACAGGTGGGTGAAAAAAGTAGCCCATTAGAGGTAAACTGTCATATTAAAAAATGTAGGGACTAGAGCTCCAAACTTCTTAGATGCTTACCTTAGTATGTTGTTCGTCTTAATTGAGAAGTTGCTCGATGTGTCCCCCTTCCTGCTCAACGCAACCCTCCAGACGTGGACGCCACTGATCAATACACCTGTTTACATAGCGTTGAGACACCTTCTCCCAGCCGAGCAGAATTCTTCCGCGGAGTTCATCTATATCTCTCATATTGGTACCAGAGATGTAAACTTTGGACTTCAGGGCTTCCCAAACACCATAATCTAGTGTTGAAAAATCGGGGCTACTAGCCGGCCACATATTGGGTTCGATAAAATCCGGTGTTTCGTTCTCAAGGAATGTGACAGTTTGGCGTGCTCTGTGAGCAGGGGCTCCATCTTGTTGGAAAGTATATCTTTCACCACTAATTCGTCGAATATCATTCATTTGAAATATAATTCCTCTCTTGCTATTCAGAAGAAATTTTGGAGATTGATTGAGTGAATCGTGGTTTGAACCAAAAGATTGATTGAAGGATGAATTATATGCACTAAGTTACAGTGGGCTTGCCATATATCGGGTGGTCAAAAAAAGAGGAAGATCTTCGAACTTTGGCTGTAAAATCCAAAGTTATGGTCAGATTTCAACATTTTGTCACACCCCACAACTAAGTAAATTTCCTATACGGTGAGCGGACTTCAAAAAACTAATGAAAATTACGGATTTATTGAACATTTCTTTATGCCACTGGACATTCTCCATTTACACTACTACCGCACTGTCGGGTCAGCAAAAAAAATGGGAGACCTTTTAAATCCTTCATATCTCGGCAAATACGGTACATACTACATAGAACCATAAAATTTTAGTATGTTAGCACACACACACACACACACACACACACTTCAAATTTCAAGTCTAGAGAAACTGTTTGCTTATACTAAACAATTAAAACCAAATTTTTAAACGCTATTTTATTCATTACACTCATTACAAGTTATTTTTAGAATGGACTGAAGCCCTTGCATTATTATTATGTAATTATTATATAAATATATATATGATGTTTATGCCCTCGAAGGTCAAGCGTGTTGTCCTATCTCAGATCTACAGCTTAACGTGGAATCTGAACAACGACCTAAGCCCGGCGTTCTAACCACTAGGCTACCCAGAGTACCTTTTATGTACTGACTATTTTTTTGTGTAGAAGGAGCGCCGTTTGCCATAGCCGAGAACCGAACCCGGGGCCGGTAGATTCGTAGCCAGCCTCGTGCCACATGGCACATCATCATGTAAACAATGATATGGATTCATCAAAAATACTTTTACCGATTTTAAACCAGTTTTTCGTGAATAAAACCCAAATTATGTATTTAATTGAAAGAATGTCTCTACACAGAAAAAAACAAGACTTCCCGCAAACTTCTAAACAGGGTGTTTCAAAAGTTCGGAATCACAGGAAATATTTTGAATGTGTGTATATATATATATTATATATATATATATATATATATACAGAGAGAGAGAGAGAGAGAGAGATAGAGAGAGAGAGAGAGAGAGAGAGAGAGAGATTAAAAGTATTTCCTATGATTCCGGACTTTTAAACACCCTGTACATAAAAATATTAGCTTCCATTGTCTCAAATCACTCAAAAAAAAGAAGTTTTGAGGACCATTTCTTCTATCTAAAGAAGTTATGCATTATTAAAAAAGTTATTATATTATATCATCTGACAAGAAGCTTTGATACCCAAAAGAAGGAAAAACTTCCCTTAGAATGCACCCCTCAAAAAGAAGTTATAAGTTCTAAATTTAGAAGGTTTATTTTGACTATACAAATAGGGTGTATTTATGCTTTAATTCCATAAGTGAGTTATTGGAAAATGTGTTAGTATTTACTATCTGGCTTTAAGTTGTTGGGAACATACTTCATGAAGTTCACAGTTCAATGTTTTTCTATAAATTCATCAACACTCGTTCGTAAAAATATGGAAGCAAGCCTTTAAATGTGGGAAGAAAGTCAATATTTCACCCAATTTTCTCGTTGGTGAACTATAGTGTAATAGGTTTTTCTATTTTCATGTAGGAAAGATGGATTCAAGGTGCACCACTATTCCTGATTTAGTAAAGCAGACACGTTATACAAAGAAAGTATTGGAAAATTAGTGCAAAATGAATGCTCCTATACGAGTATAATAATAGGAGTATGCTCAAAAACTAAATAAGAAATACAGTGAGATTGGAACCACTGGAATAAAAATTGGTAAAGTTGATGTAAATGATATTCGCGTGGATTTTGACCTAATTTATTATCAAGAAAGCTCTTCGCCAGTAAAGGAAACAAACAACAGGATCAACATCTGCCCAAACGCAAACTTCAACATATCCTTTTAGCTTTTCCTGACGTAATTTATGTCTGACAGTAGATAGGTCAGCTTTGACGCCAGTATAGTTTTCTGAAGTTACGCAACAAGGCGGATGCTGGATTTACGTCTAACTCTTAGTGATCTAATCCTCGGGTATTTAATATCAGAGTTAGGGCTTTCGTGGTCTTCCAAGTTTGCTTTTATAATTCCTGACTCGAGTTTCACTATATTCTTGATTAATTTTTGAAAGGTTACGATTTTTTTCACTACGTTTCTACTCGCTATAGTCTTCTTTGTATAACGTATGCTTTCTACCTGGAAATAGAAAAACTTATATTACACAATAAATCATTAATAAGAAAGTTGGATGCAGTGTTTTATACAGTAAATTATTGGTTTTCACCAACATCTAAAACAGTGGTTCCCAACCTTTTTTGTATGGTTACCCAAAACCCAATTCTAAGCCAGCTCCATTAACCAAATCATTACATATTATTTTTTATAACTTCTGGATCGTGTGTCATTACCCCACAAAATAGTTGTCATTACCCCAGTTGGGTAATTTATCCCTAGGTTGGGAACCACTGATCTAAAGGTTTGCGTTCATATATTAACCAAAGTATATTGATGAACTTCTAAAAAATCTGACTGACTATGAATCTGAACATACATTTTAACGACGGAAAACCAGACAGAAAGTTTAAGTGTACTTTCCTAAAAATTTACTGAGGTACGTTCAGGCATAATTACGTCATATTTGTAGATACGTTTCATCGATGGCATACATAATTGGGTCTTATTTCAGCAATGAATGGCTTAAAATCGATAAAATTATTTCAATGAAAGCGTACCGTTATTTTAATGAAATGCAAAGTGAAACCAATTTCTGAACCCATCTATATGTTACAGTCAATATGTAAAATTAGGCAATTTATAAAGTGACTGAAATTCGGGCAATGTGTCAAATTGGTGATACACACAAAACCTAACGTAACCTAACCTTTCTGGTAATGTTGCATATGCATGCCCACTGGTATTTTCCAATATGTTGCCTAAAAATTCATGGCTGGGTTAGGTTTAATTAGGTATTAAGTATATCGAGCATTTAACAGATTACCTAAAATTTCAGTCAATTTATAAATTGCCTAATTTTAGACATTGACTGTAACATATATATAACCTTGGTTTTTGCCTCCGCCCGAATTGTTCATTCTGATAAACACCCGCTCCGCCTTGCGTAGCAAAAGCCCTCCGAAACAAAACCTAGTGCGCGGGGGAGGGGCGGGGATGTTACTAAAACCTTCCCTGGTAGTCCCTTAATGTGCACAAAATTTGACGCAGATTACCCGAACCATTTAGACGTGTATAAACAAACATAGAACAGACAGACGGACAGACAGACAAACATCATCATCATTATTATTATTCCTTACACACACACATATATATAGGGTGAACCAAATGTAGGTGGACAGTAAATGATAACGTTTATTTTGAGAATACATATTTAATTTTTTGTATACTATAATACAAAATAAAATTTTAAATAAATTTAGTTATAATATTTAATATAATAAAACACAAACACCATAGTTATAATGAACACCATAGTTATAATATAATATAACACAAACCGTATTCAACCTACTGTCCACCTACTTTTGGTTCACCGTGTATATATATATATATATATACATATATATATATATATATATATATATATATATATATATATATATATATATATATATTCATCAGTGACTTTATTGAAAGAGTTTGTGCATATATTTTTAAAACGTTTATATAAAGATATTCTAAATTATCTACTCGTTTCCTCTTCAGGAATTTGATACGAGACTAAAATTCCAAAGATGAAATAATAATAATAATTAAGTAAAAGAAATAAATGAAATTAAATTAAAGAAGAACTGTAAAAGTTTATTAAAAAGAATAAAAAATACGCTTTGAATCATTTACTCAACGAACAGACGTTACTTATAAGCTCGTCCTTCAACTTCACAAAAGGAAAGACGACTCCATTTCGTAATAAAAACTGTTCATATATGAATGAGAGAGAGAGAGAGAGAGAGAGAGAGAGAGAGAGAGAGAGGTTGAATTAACCCAAGATTAAGCTGGATACGAAGGTTTGCATTCAGTCCTTATATTAAATAAAAAAAGGTGAAATAGAGTTTAACCATATATGTTACAGTCAATAACTAAAATCAGGCAATTTGTAAATTAACTGAAATTTAGGCAATGTATCAAATTGTGATAAACACAAAACCTAACCTAACCTAACCTAACCTTCCTGGTAATGCTGCATTTCCCAACATGTTGCCTAAGAATTCATTAGGTTAAATTAGGTTAGATTAGGTTTTGTGTGTATCACAATTTAACACATTGCCTAAAATTTCAGTCAATTTACAAACTGCCTGATTTTAGACACTGACTGTAATATATATATATATATATATATATATATATATATATATATATATATATATATATATATATATATATATATATACACAATATATATATATATATATATATAATATATATATATATATATATATATATATATATTCGTAAAGGAAACCCCTTTTTTTTCGTGTAGAACCATCAGTCATTCCGCCACGAAAATATATTTCCCGTGGAAACTCTTAATGAGAAGGTTTTAAGAAAAAATATTGATTATAGGAGATTAAAAAAAATAATGGTGTATTAAATAGTTTAAAGGTCAGAACTTCAATTTATGCTGCATTATTTTCAAATATTCTATAATTATTTTCAAATATTCTATAATAATAATAATAATAATTAAAAGGTTAATCCATTTGTTTTTGTTTTTGTTAAGAAATATAATGAAACATTACGCTCCATAGTATTCGATCAGATGCGCATGCGTATTGATTCAGTCCGTTCATATTTAGACGAAGAACGAATATACCTAACGCAGATACGACAATAGTTAGCGAATTTTATCTTATCAATTGTAGGACAAAAGTCTACAGTTAGGGGTGAGTATTTCCCGTTCTTTTCTTAATTCCGGGAAACGGGATTAAAAAACTTGCAATCGCGGGATCCCGGGAAATTTCCGGGATTAAAAAAATTAAATAAGGTTAAAGTACTGGAATAAATTAAATAACTAAACAGAAAATTTCCTTTTATTGAGCAAAAACACGCTTTGATAAAAACTTTCTTGAGATTAATAAAACTGAAATTAGTGATTTATTTGGATTATGACTTAAAATAATGCTTCATAAAACACGGATGATCAATATTATTATCACTCAAAGATGTTCGGAGTTTTGTGATGAATAATCTTACAGCAGAAAATGCTCTTTCCGACTCTATATTGAAGTTGGAGGAATTGTCGCCAGAGCATTAAATAAGAGATTTAAATTTTCTGTTCTGATACCAGTGGCTTCATAAACATTCATTTCTTTTCGTCGTATCTCAGGCGCAAATCTTGTTGCTCTGTGGTTCCCATTTCTTTCCGCACAACTACACCCAATTTTTCTTCCAAGGACCTTTGATTTGAAGATGAGTTAGAGGAAAAGACTTCGAGTTCTAGTGGCGTATCAAAAAACCGTTGGGGTTCATTTACATCAGTACCTTCTGCCACTACGTCCGTCTCACTTTTTCTGAAAAGTCTGGCAAACGACTCTTTGGCAGTTGTTGCAATGTTGATTTAGAAGGCAGTGAAAAATTAGGACAAGTTGAATTAAATGCTATTATAGGATTGTTTAAATATTTATATAATCCTAGGAGCTTCTTATTACGTCTCTCTTGAAGTCTTTTTCTACCGATTGTTTTAAGATGATAGAAAAACAAGTTTTCTGCTCTCTCAACTCATTTACAATAAAAGCAAACACACCTTCCGCCGTGAGCAATGTTGCATCTCCGCTACCAAGCTTCTCCAATCCAATTTTAACCGGTTCTAAAGATGAGATATAACATTTATATATTCAAATTCTTCATCTGAAATATCCATGCCCTTTCTAATCCCAAGGTCAATCAATGCTTTCGAAATTGGTTTTCTTGGTTGTACAAATCTTTCCAACATTACTATTAAACTATTCCATCTTGTTTGTGAATCGAGTTGTACAGTAGATGAAGTTCTTTGTTATGCTCAAGTCTTACATATTTTCGTAAGATTTCGTTTTTTAAGGGCGATCTACGAAATAATTTCACAATTTTTCTCACTTTTGTAATAGTGCTAGCGATGTGTATGTCTTCAAACCCTTCTACTAGTTTAATAGGCCTACATCGGCAAAATTATTGGCATTTTCAGTTTCACTTTTCAGTAGGAAGAAAATAATATTATTTTACCCCATACTCAAGCGAAAACGGTTTTCAAAGTTTAAAAAACAGGGTGAATGAAAACTTCAGTTGTGAAAAGCCTTTGCATGAAATAAATGTACCTCATAATAAAACTGTGTTTAAAAGTTTCCCCTGAAAATAGAATACCGGGAAATCCCGGGATCGATGACAGTTTTCCCGGGAAATGAGCTGTCTACTTTACTTCCGGGATCCCGGGATCCGGATGCCCAGCCCTATCTACAGTATGTATTAAATTCGAGATGGTATGTTAACATTATTTAAGTAAAAGCTTCTTTATTTAGGTAAGAAACTTCTTTTGGAACTGGTCACATATGAGGCCCTCTTAGGAAGAAGTGGCTAAACGACAAAAGTAAAAAACGCCAAAAAAACGCAGTTAAAAGTCATACCAAATTTGAAAGTGGAATAACTTTTGAACTTTTGAAAATATTTTCAAGAAATATTCCAAAAGTTCAAAAGTTATGGCAACTTTCAAATTGGTGCAACTTTTAATTACGTTTTCTGGCGTTTTTTACTTTTGTCGTTTAGCCACTTCTTCTTAGAAGGGTTCTCATATGCTGTCAGAAATTTTGGTTTTGATGATTTCGGAAATATGTGGGATCACCTGAAGATCAGGGTCCCCAGCCTTCTTTAGTTAGCTTTATAAGGCTAACTATCGAAAATATAATGACCTAACCTAACCAATCGTCAAGGGCGTACAGTTGAACTAACAATTGGTTAGGTTAGATCGTGATATTTTCGTTAGTTAGCCTTATAAGCAGTGGCGGCTCGTCGGTAGGCACTGCGGAACTGCAGTACCCCTAAAATTTTATTTACAATTGAAATAATCAAGAACAATATAAGGATGAGCTCACTGAATAACTTTTTCAATAACTTTTGAAACTTTTATTCATTGCTCAATGCTCATCCTTTTATTTCAGTAATTATTTCAACCCATTCTTAGAGACAGCACCCCTAGAAATTTTAGTCACGAGCCGCCACTGCTTATAAGGCTAACTAAAGAAGGCTGGGGGCCCTGATCTTCAGGTGATCCAATATGTGTCTTCTTCATAAGGAACGTGAATAGAAAATTATATATAATAAATTCCTTTGTGATACGACTACTAAATGGATATTAAACTGCAAATCACCACCATATAAGGAGGCTATTAAAAAAAAAGGGGGCTTTATATTTCATGGAGAGGACCACCATCTTCCTACTCCGGGGCTACGTCGCGGCCATCGTCGTAACAACGCTTCCAGTCGATCAGCGAAGTTAAGCGACATTGGGTCTGGGTAGTAACTGGGTGGGAGACCATCCTCCGCGTTCAGATTACCTAACGACCCGTGACTCGGACCCCACGTAAAACTGTAAGTCCCCTCCGTCATAAGACCTTAGATATTGCGAAAGAGGTTAAACAACCCCCATCATTACATTTTTCTTTCGACTTCCGAGTCGAAATAAACTTTTATTCAAGGTCTTCTTCAAAATGGAATTTTGTTTTTGTCTTTTTCCTATTCATTCGCACTCAAACGCATAAATTTAACCACGGAAAGAAAGTTAAGTGGAAGAACCCCTTTCATGCACCGAAGAGTTACGTAGTAGCCGCGTCACAACACCGCTTCCATTAGATCAGCGATGGTGAGAACTTTGAATCCGTTCAGTAGTTGAGTGGAATGACCATTCTCAGCGTCAGAATGATGTATAGTGATCCTTAGATGGTAGATGGGTCGGATGCCACCTAGAGATAGAGCGTGAGTCTCCTCCGTGATGACAAACCTTTGCGGTTATGGATAAAGTGAAACAACCCCTTATTTATTATTATTATTATACTATTATTAACAAGAAAAATGGCGAGTAAACCTTTTTATAATTGAAGAAACATTCTATATATATATATATATATATATATATATATATATATATATATATATATACCTCACGCTACGAAAGAGAATAAATTCTTGTTAATATTTCCTTCATCATCATTAGCATTATCCCGAACGACCGTGTTTCTAGGGAGCAATTTGGACCCCTCCCCCTCCAATTCTTACACTTTTAAATTCTTTTGAACTGTTTTACGTTTTTCTTGTTTATTACTCGCTGATATATTTAACTTCACCCACTTAATTTTGGCACAAACTTTGGTTGCCAACTTCCGCTCGTGCATCAATTCACGTAATATATATATATATATATATATATATATATATATATATATATATATTATAATGAGTATTGGTATAAAAGCTCAAAAGAAGAAATTATATAATTTTAGTCTTTATTCGGAATAATTTCATTTATAGTTTAAAATTCGTAATTCGAGGTTAGAATGCAATTAAATCGCGAATTCTCTCGAATTCGGTTTCCTTTGAAAATTTGACACTCTCTTCGGCGACAAAGACACGCCGAAATTTTAATAATTTAGCTATTTTACGGGTGAGAGAACACGGCTGAGAAGCGCACTGGGAGGGTTCTTCTTCTTCTTTTTCTTCTCTCTTTCTTTCTCTTCGTCTATGATAGAAGAAGGCGAGAAGGAAAAGAAAACTGGCGAACGAACTCAAATAAAGACGGAAAGATAAACAAACTGGAGAGAGAGAGAGAGAGAGAGAGAGAGAGAGAGAGAGAGAGAGAGAGAGAGGCGAAATGAATATGTGTGGGATGCATGTGAAGGACAGACAAGGGTGTATGTTTAGGGTGAAAGAACTGAAACGCAGACTATGAACGCGTTGCTAAACAGCAAATATTTGTTTCTGTTATATTTAAAATGACAAACTACGTTCCATATATATATATATATATATATATATATATATATATATATATATTGTTAACCTATTTCCTGATGCCAATTTTGCTCCAGTTTCACTTTAACTGCGATTCTAAATGGAGATGATGATAATAGCAGTAGCGAAGTTTGAAGGAAGACTCCATTCATGGCGAGTTTTTTGCTCTGCTTGCGCCGCTTCATTTTATTTCGATTTCGGCGTCTCCCCTTCAAGCCATAATCAACGTGCAACAAAAGTTTATCAATCGGAGATGTATATTCCATTCCCTGAAATATGAATTGGCAGTAGAAGGACGCTTCTGGATGGGGAAAAACGTCGGAGGATTTTTGTGTGCGCGAATGTTGTTGGTCTCAATTGGATTAAGCGAGCGAGTTTCCTTAAATAAAAAGGACTCTGATGCCAGGTTCCTTCTTTCCTTTTCATTTTTTGTTTGCTTTACTTGAATGTGCAGGAAGGGCGAAAGTATATACGGCAGAATGCTATATAGATTTAGGTCTGAAATGAGAATATTTTATTTAAAGTAGAAGAAAAATTTCGTCACGGTATGAAAGCAAATTTGTTATCTTTAATTCGAGATTATAATGATAACTGAAATTACTAATACTTCTTTTATAATTAATTTATATTGTTGATATAAACTATAAGTAACTGAAATATGAAATAGTCCATATGACAAATATTATTAATATAATGACAGTTCATATACTAAGGATAGAAATATATACAATTGATTAGAAATAATACTGTAATGTCGAAGTTAAGTGGAGCTACAGACAGACGTTTTCGTACCAAGAAGTCCATAGCTTAGAGGATAAATGGCAGGACTCATGGATAGCTTGGATGATCGGGTTGGTTGATTTTTTAATTCTTTGCATTAGACTGTGTTGAGCACGTCTTGTTACCTCCGGGAAGCTCGGGACATTGCGGGTAGCAAACATTTGCGAGGCTGAGCATCTCGGGGGTAATTTATGTAGGAGTCTGCCAGAACCTTTTTTATAATTCACCCAGAGTTGCTGTCCGTATATATTACTGCAGAAAGTACGAAAGAGAGTGTCTTTAGCTTCACTTGTACAGAATCGAAAGTTCTTATGGTCATATTCGCTTTAGCACACAGGCTTCAAGATTGTTTTCTTATATCCGAGTCATCACTCAAGGAGCTGGTAATAGTTTGACCCAAATACTTAAACTCTTGTACTTCCTCAATTACTTCACCATTCATTTTAACCCTTATATCAGCTGGCTGATTACAGCTTTTAGGATGAAATTGCATAACTTTAATTTTTGTAACATTAAAAAGAATATCATGCTTCTGCGAATACACTTCGCAGACTTTTAGTAGCCGATCCACACCTTTAACAGAAGGACTTATTAACACCATATCATCGGCATAAACTAAGTTATTTATCCTTGTGTTATTTATACAACATCCCACTGTGCCTTATTAAGTGAAACAATTAATCCGTCGATATACACATTAAACAGCATAGGGGAGAGCAAGGAGCCTTGTCTCACCCCGCAAGATTAATATATGACAATTTTAGGTGCTATACGAATAACTATATGGTTTTTGCAGTTAATATACCCCCAATTCAGAAGACAGACATTTCCACTGTAAAGTTGAGCTTCAGCACTGAGTCAGGAAAAGAAAAGTCAGGTGTTTTCCTTATAAGTACTTTGTGATAACTTTGAAAACGTTTCCAATCTCTTCCTAGCTGAAGGCATCTTGTTATCTTATTAATCCAGCCAGTCTTCCTGGCATAAACTCTCTTTTTCTTTGTTGGGGGTCGGGGAAAAGCATGGATGAGAGCGTCTTTTTGTACCTTCCACGTTGGGATTACTCCTTACTTGTAGCACTTAATGTGAAAATTAAAATGTTAGTTGTTTCGTAACAGCGTTTTTCACATTTTCCTTTCCATGCATATGAAAAATTGCTTCCATTTTCTATCAATTTCATCATACGTTTGAGTTTGAATTTTCCTTGGCATAAAGAGTGATCTTAACGCCAAAAAAGTTTGAAAAATCTTCAAAACTTTAAAAAGTTTATTGCAGATGTGGAAAACAATGTGGAAAAATGTACAAATATTAAGAAAAAAATATGAGATTTTGACAATATTTCATCTTCCTTCGAGAGAAATTTAACCCCCTTTTTTAAGCTAAAGTCCAGCGCTGTCCAACTTGCGGCCCGCGGAATGGACGTTTGCCAAATTTAATTTCTGAATTTTCTTCCCTATTTTGTCAGTTCTAGTAGGGAGAACAACATTCAGCGGGTTCCTAAGTCGTATTAACCAACAGTGTATGATTATAGGCAACATCTTGGCCGCGCTTTATAGAAGTTGGACAGCACTGAGCTAAACCAACATGTGACATTTTAAAATCAACAAAAATAATGGAGTATTCTCTTCGTAGAGACCGATTGCCGAGATATATTTTTATGTACAGTACATTATGGAATTATGGAATTATGGAATATTATGGAATATGTATTCATTTAAATAAATTCAGTTCTGGTTTCGTCCATTTTCAAGAAAAAATTAAGAATTAGTAATATTAAAGCCATAAAACCGTGACATTGATTTTAGTACTGAAAACTAATACGCATTACTTCAATTTTTTCTCCGGGGTACTTTCTTTCTCTGTTTCAGAAATTGATTTGAGAGAAAGATAGATTACCTTTTTATATATTTTTAGTTTCCATATTGGTGCATTTTGATTACATACAGTCAAACCTGGACGAGGAATCCTCTCTTGAAATGCAAAGGACGACGACCTTGATTCTAACCTCGCAAAAAAAAAAAATTACTGAGAAAAAGATTTTACAATTTTTGTTGAGAATTTTATACCGGTTGAAGATATACCATACACAGACAATTAAGGCTTGTACGCCTCGAAAACAATGTAAAATTTGCACTACATTGAACGTGTGGTTCGAGGAAAAATCCATCTTACAAATAAACCATTTTATTATATCTATATATCTATATATCTATCTATCTATCTATCTATCTATATGACATGCTAAAAATAAAGTTCTTAAAGTACCAGTAATCTATTGTTTCAAGCCATGTTCTTGTTTAAAAGAAAATTCATTCGTCTTGTGTTTTATGTTGAACAGTGGGAGTTTTCCTATTCAAGACAGCATAAAGGGACAGAAAACTTCAAAGAATAGAATTTGCATTTATTCTCAACAGAATTATTTATTCATCCATAAATCAGTAAATCTTTGAATTAAATATTAATATCAAAACAAACAAATATATATATATATATATATATATAATATATATAATATATATATATACAGGGCGTCCCAAAAAAATGTATACACACTTTAACAGCTGATAGCTCAATTGATGTTTCTTTCTTTCCAAGTTAAACCCATTAGAATTAATAATGGCAGTCAGACTAAGCTTTGAACAAAGGAAATTCATTCTAAAATGCTACTGGAAGTATGAAAACGCAGTTGAAGTGCAAAGACAGTTTAGGAGGGAGTTTCAAACAGATCCACCAACGCGACTTACCATCACTCGAATTAGAGATAAGTTTGAAGCCGATGGAACTGTTCAGAATGTCCACAAGAAGCGTTCCGGAAGACCACGGACATCGACAAGCCCCACAAAGCAAGAAAGAGTACTGGAAACGTATCACCAAAGTCCAAGAAAATCTGTGCGGCAAGCGAGTCGTGAGGTAGGAATTTCAGAATCGTCTGTCCAACGCATTTTGAAGCGCTGTCAATGGAAAAGTTACATTCCAAGATTAGTCCATGCTATTAATGAAGATGATCCGGACCGAAGAGTGGAGTATTGCGAGTGGTACTTGGCACGATGTGGATGTGGATTGGACGAAGGGGTTTCGTAGAATACCCTCCGCGTTCACCAGACCTCACACCACTAGACTTTTTTTATGGGGATACTTAAAAGACAAAGTCTACGCTATAAAACCTGCAACAGTCGCTGAATTGAGAGCAGCCATTGAGCGAGAATGCACACAATACCAAACGAAATGTTTCGTGATGTTTGCGATTCTATTGCTTCGCGTTATCAGCAGTGCCTGGACCAGAACGGACGTCAGTTTGAAAACAGGCGTTGACAAAACATTAAATAATGTCTGTAGATTCTATTACATTTTGAAAATGAAATGTATTTTAATAAACACTGCCTTTATAAGTATTTAAAGTGTGTATACATTTTTTTGGGACGCCCTGTATAATATATATATATATATATATATATATATATATATATATATATATATGTAATAACCTGTTCCTTACGAGTTCGGGCAAGGTCAGGATGTTAATAGAGAGAGGGTTATTACTTTAGCACTCCTTCCTGGATGCAGAAATAGTTTACTCTTCGTATTCCCACAATCGAGGAGTACTGTGTGGGCCCGTGTTTTTCTTTTATCCCAGTTATCAAAGTCCAAAGAGTAGAAAATAAACACAAGCTTACATGATCTTTAATTTGAATATAGGCGAGATAAATAGAATGGATTAGCATGAATCAAATGTTTCTTTTATATAGAACAGGGACGTAATAATAATAATAAAAATAGTACAAGTTTCATAATGATAAAATGTTTCTTTATCTTCATTGTAAGATATGAAATAAGTCGAAACCCCTTCTAGGACGCCCTTGAGTCCGTTGTGAGTCCCCAGACTTATATGAATCAATTCCAAGCTACCGATCTTTCTCTCTAAACAGTCAGACTTCAAATTGATACCCAATTTTCCAATTCTCAAAAGCAATTCCCGTTAACGGACCGAAACCCTTCTGCCCGGAGACCCTCCTTCAGGGATCTGCCGTAAGGGCGCTGATCCCCTTCTTATATAGTCAAAGGAACGGAACCTGGCTACGCCATCACGCAAGCGGTTGACGTCACCTGAGAGCATTGTGTTTCCCAAGTGAAATCAAAGAAACCGTCTGCGTCACAGACAAAAATAGAATTACACACTCTAAAGGTATTTAATAGATATACTTTGTAAACGCATTTTACTTCTTCATCGTGATGTTGTTGACAAGTATACGTCACATCCTGAATATATTTTCTAAAAAAATATTTTATTTTATTTCTTGGGATAACTCTTTTAAGTTCGCATTGCAGTATAAAAGAATTATCCCTTTTTTAAGAAAGGAAGAATAACAAAAATGGAAATAAAGTATATAGTAAATATAAAGGAATAATTTCAACCTAGAGACATTAATGAACAAATTTAGGCAGAAAGCAAGTCTACGTCTACAGTATATAACAAATATAGCACAATTTAATAACCAATTTTAATCTACAATGCACATATAAGCACGTATACTAAAATCTATCATTTTGAAAAGGTTATTAAGATTTTCACTTTATTTTTAAAGGTAAGTTGCCTTTAAGCATTCACTTAATCACTAATTTCAGTTAAAATTTATTCACTTCAGTTAGAGATTATTCACTTAATTATGGATTTGAGCGCGTATTAGATATAGAAATATTGAATCACTTATTTCAAGCAAGCAGGATATGCAGTAATGTTATTGTTCTAGTTCTACACTGATTATCAAGTGGGATAAAAAGCTTCGTGGTTTGGCAGAATCGTCCGGCTCGGTTACTCGAGGATTCCTTCGGGAGGACTTTTGCGGGGTGGTCACTTTATGCTACCAAGGTCGCTCACCCATTACGTCCAGTTTCGGGTTCCTTCTCCGGATAAGAAACGTCAATCCTTCTGTTCTTCGTCCGCTGCTCAAAGTTTCAAAGGATGAGGGCTTTAAGTAGGCCAAAGCAGCTGTCCTCGATCTCGTAGTTCCGTCGTCTTCTCCGTGCCGGTGGTTCTTGTGCACTTGTTTCAGCCGTTGATGGTGTCTGTGGCTAAGAAGAAGGGATAAAGAAAAACTTTGATCCCACTTCTGACACTACTGTAATAACCTGCTCCCTCCGAGTTCGGGCAAGTTCAGGATGTTACTAGAGAGAGGGTTATTACTTTAGCACTCCTGGATGCAGAAATAGTTTACTCTTCGTATTCCCACAATCGAGGAGTACTGTGTGGGCCCGTGTTTTTCTTTTATCCCAGTTATCAAAGTCCAAAGATTAGAAAATAAACACAAGCTTACATGATCTTTAATTTGAATATAGGCGAGATAAATAGAATGGATTAGCATGAATCAAATGTTTCTTTTATATAGAACAGGGAGGTAATAATAATAAAAATAAAAATAATACGTTTCATGATAAATTGTTACTCTATCTTCATTGTAAGATATGAAATAAGTCGAAACCTCTTCTAGGACGCCCTCGAGTCCGTTCTGAGTCCCCAGACTTATATGAATCAATTCCAAGCTACCGATCTTTCTCTCTAAACGGTCAGACTTCAAAATGATACCCAATCTTCCTAAATACCAGTAAAACAAATTTCATGATTTTTACAAATAAAAGAAATGTATATCTTGATGAACTTAATGTTAATGAAATCGCCATAAAGGAGTGTACTGTAACAAAATTTCTTGGTGTAATGTTAGATAAGAATTTGCAATGGAGTGATCATGTAAATTATATCGCGAAAAAGATTTCAAGGAGCGTTGCTATAATGTTTAAACTTAGAAATGTAGTCCCTAAACAAGTTTTATTGACTCTTTATCATACTCTTGTTCTTCCTTATATAACATACTGCACCCTTGTTTGGGGAAACTCCGCTAACAACGCATTAAATGGTATCTTTGTCATCCAAAAACGAGCAATAAGGTTATTATCTGATGCCGATTTCCTTGATCACTCTAGAGTCTAGTGCATTATTTAAAGAGCTAAACCTACTAAAGCTCAACGATATAACCAAACTGGCACATTTTATTTTTATTTACAAGTGTAAGAACAAAATCACTAATTTGCAATGGGTAAATAGATATTTTGTAACTCATCAAGAAATCCACTCGTATCAGACCAGAAATAGATCAAAGCTTGTTATACCTCAATTTAGATTGTCTTCATCTCAAAAACTACCCATTTTCATTGGATTGACACTATGGAATGACTTGCATGCCGATATAAAAAATATTGTGACTGTAAATTTGTTTAAAACCAAGTTGAAATCCCGATTAATAATGGCATACTAACAAAAATCTAGGATTAATGTCGACTATTTAATATTGTAATACATGTTTTAACTATTAATAATACTTATTTACTTACTTATTTATTTATTATTATAAATTTATAACAACTAGCTGTTTATTTTTAATAAGAGCCCAGTAAAGCCTAAAGCTTAAGGGCCAAATTAAGTAAAATAAATAGTCGAGCTTCACAATTATTCATGTCATTGTAAATTGAAAAAATTTATTTATTTTATTATTATTAATAAAGGTTATTGTATTCTATTCTATTCTATAATTCTCAAAAGCAATTCCCGTTAACGGACCGAAACCCTTCGGCCCGGAGACCCTCCTTCAGGGATCCGCCGTAATGGCGCTGATCCCCTTCTTATATAGTCAAAGGAACGGAACCAGGCAACGCCATCACGCAAGCGGTGAGAGCATTGTGTGTCCCAAGTGAAATCAAAGAAACCGTCTGCGTCACAGCGCGTGACTTCCGTTGGAAGGAAACGAGTCATATATAGCTTGGGAAATATTGAATGAATGAAATCACTATAACAGTCATCAGGGCGCGACTTCAATTATAAATTATAACATGTATAACAGATTTATATATATATATATATATATATATATATATATATATATATATATATATATATATATATATATATATATATATATAAAAGGTTTATTGGCAGACTATAGTCCATATGACAAATATTATTAATACAATGAGAGTTCACATACTAAGGATAAAAATATATACAATTGATTAGAAATAATACAGTAATGTCGAAATTAAGTGGAGCTACAGACAGACGTTTTCATACCAAGAAGTCCAAAGCTAAGTGGATAAACGGCAGGACTCGTGGATAGTGTTAATAATCGGGTTGGTTGATTTTTTTAATTCTTTGCATTAGACTGTATTGAGCACGTCTTGTTACCTCCCGGAAGGCCAGGACATTGCTGGTAGAAAACATTTGCGAAGCTGAGCATCTCGGGGGTAATTTAGGTAAGAGTCTAAAAGACCTGTTGTACAGCAAATTTAGGGTTCTGCCAGAACCTTTTTATAATTCACCCAGAGTTGCTGTCCGTATATATTACTGCAGAAAGTACGAGAGTGTCTTTAGCTTCACTTGTACAGAACCGAAAGTTCCTTATAGTCATATTCGCTTTAGCACAAAGGCTGTGAGATTGTTTGCTTATATCCGAGTCATCACTCAAGGAGCTGGTAATAGTTTGACCCAAATACTTAAACTCCTGTACTTCCTCAATTACTTCACCTTTCATTTGCAACCTAATGTCAGCTGGCTGATTATAGCTTTTAGAATCAAATTGCAAAACTTAGTTTTTGTAACATTAAAAAGAATATCATGTTTCTGCGAATACACTTCGCAGACTTTTAGTAGCCGATCCAGGCCTTTAACAGAGGGACTTATTAACACCATATCATCGGCATAAACGAAGTTATTTATCCTTGTACTATCTAAACAACATCCCACTGTTGCCTCATTAAGTGAAGCAATTAATCCGTCAATATACACATTAAACAGCATAGGGGAGAGCAAGGAGCCTTGTCTCACCCAGCAAGAGGAGCCAAAACATTCGGATACTATATTGCCCCACCTTACGGTAATAGATTGGTGAGAATACCAAAATTTCAATATATTTAATATGTACATGGGAACCTTTCTGTCTTCTAGTTTTTTAAATAAAATATTGTGGCTCACTCTATCATATGCCTTACTTATATCTAGGAAACAGCTATAAATAGTTGAATTATTGTCAAAGTACTTAGATATTGTTTCTTTAAGTACATAGATACACAGGTCAGTTGAGTGGGACCTTTTAAAACCAAACTGATTAGGAGATATCCATAGGTAATCATTTAATCAGAGTAACAAGAGTTTTTCTAGTAGTTTCGAAAAACAGGAAGCGACAGCAATAAGCCTGTAATTGTTGCTGGACAGAATGTCTCCATACTTATTTTTGACCAGAGGCAAGATATATACCCTCATGAACTCTGCAAGGATATGGCTATGAGCAAGCATGGCTGATAAGAGCAATGATATATGCAGACATACAGTACTACGTCATTGGCATATTTTAAGTGCTCATTCGACAGGTCATCTACCACTGACGCAGAACCAATCTTTAACTCTTTAATTAACGTCTTTACTTCAGGAACTGATATCAAAGTATTTTCCCTTGTCCCTCCCACAGGCGTTTCGCTGCAATCTATCTTAAGATTATCCCTATTCACACTGTTAAGAATGTTAGAGTAGTGGTTTTTCCACAGCTTTGCAATTTCATCCTCCCCCGACACCTCATCGATTGTCGGAGGGAGACTTTTCACACCTGTTTGATTCTTAACAAATTTCCAAAACTTATTATCGTTATTTATGCAAGCTTCACAGGCTTTTGATGCTCGAATAGACTCTTCTTCCTGTTTACATCGCCTTATGGCCGCCTTATACTGACCCCTACTTCTACACATATTCATGTATACTGGTCCTAATCTGGGTCTACCATGAAAGCACCACAAATCATAGGCGTCTTTCGATTCCCTCTTCAGGGGGGCAATAAAATCATTCCATCCAGGAATAATCTTAGTATGATAGTTGTAAGATTTAATCAGGGGGCTTCCTGCTTTTCTTAACAGGGATACTATCTTACTATAATACCTATCTATCTATGAGTTTAGAGTGAGAATCATTTGAGCAAGGATTATTACAGGCAAGATGCAAAATTTCTAAATTATTAAAGAGGTGACCTGTTCTGTTTTTGTATTCTATTCTCTGTTGCATATTAACATTAAACCAATCGACGCCATTATTCTTATCTATTGAATTCTTGCTATGTCCTGTTGCGCATAAATTGGTAAAATTAATTAATAGTTCTAATGGTCTATGATCAGAAAGGAGGAAACCATGCAGAATATGAACTTTAACAATTCGATCCTTTAGATTATTAACTAGTAGGTAGTAGTACCTGGTGGTACCACTAACGTATGTAAAATTACCACTGGTTACCCGTAATACATCTACATCACTTATACTTAATTTGGCCGACTCGCACATGTTACCCAATTCTACAAAGAATTCCGAGTTCACATGCGCGTTAAAGTCCCCCTCGTTATTATACAGTGAGAATATTTGGGGTTATCTGATAATGACTTAATTTTATACAGCAAATCAATGTATTCATCCAGATTACTGCCGTTGGGCAACGGATGCCACGGAAAATTTTCTACACCCTCAAATAGTGTGCAAGATTTGGTCTAACCTTTTCTTGAAATGATCCACAGAGGAACTGTTCACAACTTCTGAAGGTAACCTGTTCCACGTGTCACAGATCTTATAGGTAAAGTAATTCCCACACACAATAGTCCTAAACCGTTTGAAATTCAACTTCTAACCATTGTTGCGAGTTGGGTTATCATTTAAACTAAACATGCTTCTAAAATCGACATCGTTGAACCCGCGTAAGAACTTGAAAACCTCGATGAGTTGACCGCGCAGCCTCCGAGTTTCCAGCGAAAACAAGTTCGGGGCGCGGAACCGTCGATTGTAGCCCATATGCCTAACGGAGGGGATTAACTTTGTGGCCCTCGCCTGCACTCGCTCCAGCCTTTCAATATCTTTCCTGAGGGTGGGCGACCAGAACTGCACAGCATATTCCAGGTGCGGCCGAACCAGGGAATTGTACAGAGAGAGCACAATCTCCTTGTTCCGAAATCGAAATTGCCTCCTGATATAACCCAACAACTTCTGGGCTTTCTTTTCCACCTCTACGCACTGTTTCGCAAACTTAAGGTC
The DNA here is from genome assembly GCA_023014485.1 of Bathynomus jamesi. Lineage (NCBI taxonomy): Eukaryota > Metazoa > Arthropoda > Malacostraca > Isopoda > Cirolanidae > Bathynomus > Bathynomus jamesi. The sequence goes on along the minus strand of JAJOZX010004461.1, from coordinate 344,487 downwards.
GCTGCTAATTAGCACACCCAAGTCCTTTTCCAAATCAGTCGCCTCGATATTACTCCCCAACATGGAGTAGTCCGACTTGGGATTGGCGTAACCAATGTGCATCACCTTGCATTTACTCATTTTTCGGACCACTCTCCTATCCTACGTAGGTCCGCACGCAGTTGCTCGATCGCTTCGGGCGTCCCAACATTGGCCCCAAGCTTGGTGTCATCAGCGAATTTGGCGATCCGACTGACGATGCCACCGTCGATATCATTTATGTAAATGATAAACAACAGTGGCCCCAAAACGGAACCCTGAGGAACCCCACTAGTGACCGAGGCCCAACCCGAACTAACCCCTTTAATTACAACCCTCTGCCGCCTATTCTTCAGCCAGTTTTCAAGAGAGAGAGAGAGAGAGAGAGAGAGAGAGAGAGAGAGAGAGAGAGAGAGAGAGAGAGAGAGATTAACAGTTAATACTACATATAAAAAATTAAATTAACATTATAATGTTGGACCGTAAAAGAGAATACCTAATTTGAAATCCTTTTATGAGCTGTGATAAGTTGAATATCACATAAATATTGAAAAGTAACTCGAAAGCACATTAAAGGTCACGATCAAATAAAGTCCTACCTCAAACGTGCTTCCTCCCCTTAAAACTATATTAAAACGAATGTTAAATTCAATATCGGTCTTGCGATGTGTCATTAAAATCGTTTGAAAAGCTCTCCCAAGGTCACTTCTGCATCTCCAAAATCATTAAAACTTTCCTGAACGATGTATGACTCAAATTATATAATAATTTTATCGTTTATTTTAGACCTCCTCAGATTTAAGAAAGAGGTAATTTGGGGTTTTCTTTAATTTTGAATAAAAATGGATCCGATAAACCTCAAAGACTGGATGGATTCCTCTTTTTAAAAATTTCAAACTAATTTTGTATCATTTATCAATAGCTTCTGATCAAGTATTTATTGCTATTATTATTATTTTATTTTCATTAGCAGTAACGTAAATCCAATTATTTCAGTATAATATTCCTATTCGTAATATGTAACGTTATTAACTAATAAATAACGTACTCTATTTATTAGTTCCAATAACTGTGATTTCATAGTTGCATAAAATATGAAAAATAGTAATCAAGTTAGTGTACATCTGTAACTATGGCAACAGTTCACAAAAGTGTAGTGGACTCGTAAATAATATAACAAAGAGGATACAATTATCAGAATATATCCTTAAGCGTCCATTACGCTTTAAAGGTTGATAGTGGACTAAAACTATTTCATACGTTATAGCAGATATTTTATGACAATTATTATTTAAAGCAGTGCTCTTCAACCTTTTTATGCATACCGCCCACTTTTGTAACTTTTGCGAGGGTAAAATTTCTGTATCGCCCACAAATGCAAAAACTCAAACTAAAAGTTATATACCCTGCATAAAACAATAAAATTAATTGCAATTACCTTTAGATTAATGAGATCCTTGAGCCTGATGCTGGGCGGTACCGCCAGGTTGAAGAGCACTGATTTAAAGCAATGATCCTTCATATAACAGTAAAGGTTAAGTAAGATACAAAGCGTTTAGCCAAATACCAAATTTCCTTTACAGTTTTATACCACCAAATTTTAAGTATTCCTTCCTCTATGTGAAGAGTATAACTAACACAGGGTTGACAAAAGTAAATAGACACCTTCGGGTTTTTTTTTCCATAGTTTTTGATTTGATAATAAAAGTCAATAAATAATAATGGATTTATTGAATCAATATATTTAGAATCGTGGTTGATTTCCTCTTTCCATTATGTAAAAGTGACACACGTTCTAGCATTCCATTGATGAGCTTTGCCATTTGTTCATGAGGACAATCATCGTAATGTCTATTTACTTTCGTCAACCCTCTGTACAGTACATACAGGTTGTCCACCAAAGGATCGTACAAATTTAGCTTATTCCAAATGCAATTTGTACGATGCTTTTGCGGACACCCTGTATGTAGACAGTACACAGTATAAACCAACTGACTAAAATTTGAGACGCGTGGACAGACAGTATCCAACAATAAAATCAAAATGGAAATTTTTAGACTTTTCATGAAAGATAAAATACAGATTGTGTCCATAAATATGTTTGTACAGGGTGTTCCACTTATCCTACACTTTTTACAGTTAAGATCCCATGTACATGGTCTCAAGATAAATAGAACACCCTGTACAACTATAAAAGAATTTAATTTCTCTTATTCGTATGCCTCTGAAAATATTAAGTATTTTTATATTAAAAAACACTACAAGATTAACGTGGAATTAAACTACGCGTGTATATATATATATATATATATATATATATATATATATATATATATATATATACTGTATATATACACAGGGTGGGCCAAAAGTCTGGATCCATAGGAAAATATTTATTTTAATACATAAATTACAACAAATGGTAAATACTTAAAATGAATATCAACTTTAACTCGTAAATGCGTATCCGTGATACTGTACAGTGGTTCGTACTCCAGTATAAACAACAAATTATAACAAATGCTCAAATTAGCGGCCTCTGACATCGAGACACTTAGGGATGGAATTTATGATTTTTAATAATTCTTCGAATTGAGTTCTCGAGATGCGTGTTTCATTTGATAATCTTCTTGTTGACTTTACTGGACTATTCGTTAAAGTTTCACATACCATTGCAGAGGTATTTTCATCAGTTGCAGTTTTTGGACGACCAGAACGCCGTCGATCATGTACACTTCCTGTTTCTTTGAAACGTTTAAACAACTTGCCAACAGTCGCATGTGTTACTGGATGCTTATCAGGATGATTTCTATTGAATTCGGTAGCAACTTCTCTGTGTGTAGCGCCCTGTCTTGCGTACATGAGCACAAGTTCTACCCGGTCTTCTGTTGTTAGATTCGAAGCCATTTCTGGGCTGAAATAAAAAAGTATTTGAGTATTTATACTGGAGTACGAACTACTGTACAGTATCACGGATACGCATTTACGAGTTAAAGTTGATATTCATTTTAAGTATTTACCATTTGTTGTAATTTATGTATCAAAATAAATATTTTCCTATGGATCCAGACTTTTGGCCCACCCTGTGTTATATATATATATATATATGATGAATAAAACCACGAAGGAAAGGAAACACAGAATGGTGCTCAAGCGCTTTCGTCTAATGACATCCTCAGGAACACTCAATGAGGATGTCATTAGACGAAAGCGCCTGAGCACCATTCTGTGTTTCCTTTCCTTCGGGGTTTTATTCGTCATAAATATTTTTCACGTGTTACTTTCGTGAAATAATTTTCATATATATATATATATAATTCTTCATTTATAAAGTGAATATTGCAATTTTGACAATTTTTGTTGTAACGATAATTTTATCGAAATAAGTATTTGTTAATTAGACTTTTTATTTTATTTAATTTGGCCCTTAAGCCTTAGGCTTTACTGGGCTCTAATTACTTAAGGGTAAAGCATCACTTCATAGGTAATGATTAATTAATAATATATAAATCCTGAATAAGAAGTATTAATTAATTAATTAATTAATTTAAAAAATATATAATATGTATATATAAACGAACTGATAGATAAAAAATTATTTAAAATATATATAAAAGAACTAATAGATAAAAATGTTAAACAATAAATTTAAATCAGTGTGAAGTCATTAAAGTCATTGTGAAAATACATATTTTTATTTAATTATTTATTTATATTTAGAAATATATTCATAAAATAAACATTAAAATAATACAGTTCCTCTTATGTTACAATAATACAATTTGTTATGTTACAATAACACAATAATATAATTTGTTTTGTCACAATAATACAAAATTACAATTTGTTTTGTTACAATAATATAATATTACAATTTGTTTTGTTACAATGCAATAATACAATATTACAATTTGTTTTGTTACAATTATACAATTTGTTGTTACAATAATACAATAATACAATTTGTTTTTTTTACAATAATACAATATTACAATTTGTTTTGGTACAATAATATAATATTACAATTTGTTTTGTTATAATAATACAATATTACACTTTGTTTTTTTACAATAATACAATATTACAATTTGTTTTGTTACAGTACTATAATTTGTTGTTACAAAAATATAATAATATAATAATGCTATTTCTTCTGTTAAAATAATACAATAATACAATTTGTTGTTACAATAATACAATAAGAAAAATGTTACAATAATACAATATTACATTTTTTGTTACAATAATACAATGTTACAATTTGTTATGTTATAATAATAATAATAATAATAATAATACAATTTGTTGTTACAATAATAATAATAATAATAATAATAATAATAATAATACGATAATATTGTCAAATGAACTATTTATTTTATACAATAAAAATTAGTTCTTAATCTTTAGGCTTTACTGGGCTCTCAAATTAATTAAATATAAAATACATGATATATAGGTCATATTTA
>JAJOZX010004461.1:207500-335000 GCA_023014485.1 Bathynomus jamesi | reverse complement strand
GACCAAAAAACCATAAGTATCCGCAATCGCAAACCGTCCGTATACATACAGGTCTGCATTTATTTTAGAATAAAGTTTTATATGTCTGTAGACACAACACAAAAAAACACCATTTGTAAATCCAGACAGAATAAAATTTAACCTCTTATGGACCACTTGGTCCAATATGTATCGTTTCCAATACACGCACTTATAACTTAACCCTACAAAAACTTCATTCGTTAAGAGGTTAAAGAAAACTACGTCTCAAAGTGAAATAACCTCTCGAGAAACTAAACCCAGAATAAAATTCGGGATCAAATGTAGAATTCGGACCCCAGCCTTCTTTAGTTAGCTTTATAAGGCTAACTAACAAAAATATCACGACCTAACCTAACCAATCGTCAAGGGCGTACAGTTAACCTAACGACTGGTTAGGTTAGGTCGTGATATTTTCGTTAGTTAGCCTTATAAAGCTAACTAAAGAAGGCTGGGGTCCGAATTCTACATTTGATCCAAATTCGGTAAACCTTTTAATACTTTACCTTTTCTTTCCTTATTCTGTTATTACGATTTCACTATTTCTCCATTGTACCCCTTTATAATACAGTGAAGTTTTCCCGTCCTCATTACGGCGAGTATCATTGACCTTTTTCCCTCACCACGATTAGCATTACCACCATTATCATCATAATTACTATTACTATCTTTATAATTATTGTTATTATTACTATTATTATTACTATATTACTCTCATTAATTATAGTATTTGTTAATTTACCATTACTTATTCGAACTATGGTGGATTTAATTTTCCCAAAAGAGTTCTTGGTGCTACTGTAGTGTGCGGTCTACCTACGATTCGGCGGTTTACCTTTCAAGTATAATTTCTTATCTTGTTTGCTAATTGCTTGTTTACATCCCAGTGTTAATCGCCCTTGACGATTGGTTAGGTTTAGTCATGATATTTTCGTTAGTTTTAACGAAAATATCATGATTAAACCTAACCAATCGTAGGTAGACCGCATACTACAGTAGCACCGAAAATATCACGACCTAACCTAACCAATCGTTAGGTCAACTGTACGTCCTTGACGATTGGTTAGATTAGGTCGTGATATTTTCATTAGTTAGCCTTATAAAGCTAACTAAAGAAGGCTGAGGGCCATGATCTTCAGGTGATCCGAAGTTTGAGCACTTACAAATTTAAATTTAAATTAATATACCTAAGCATGTTTGGAGTTCCCCAGACTAAAGTTTGAAAATGTCTGATGTGCCACTAAACTTTAATAATGTAAGCTGTTCTCCATTTTAAGTTTTCTTCGTAAAATATATTTCCTTGCCTTAAATCATGTTCTGAAGTGCAATGTTTGTTAATGTTTTTACTTTTCAACATAGGTAAGACATATTGCAACAGTATATGAAACATGTTTGTAAATCTCTGAACATGTTTAGTGCTAAGTCGAAGTTCAAAACATGTGTAGCTCAGGGGCGGATTAACTGTACTTGGGGCCTGAGGCTAATTTTATTTTGGGGGTCCTTTTCTATAGATTTTTATTAACAATACATGTACATGTACAGTACATAGTACATTTAAACGAATTATATGTACGGTGCTCAGGCTAATTGAGAAACAAACTTAAAAGAACCTTAACACAGTGTATTTTGCCGTTTGCCAAAACCAAACAGTATTAAACAAACTTTATTTTAGGGCCTATAAAACATAAAATAAAACAGGGAATTTGTCAGTTTGTGTACTCGGTCATATTTAATCAAAGAAGTTTGCGAAATCTCGAATTATATCATAAACTCACTTGATTGGGGGCCCCCTCAAGCATGGGGGCCTGAGGCTTTAGCCTCAATTGCCTCAATGATAATCCGCCACTGGTGTAGCCTTGCACTTGTTTAAAAAGTGTGTGTTCAAAAATACAGTATGGTCTGACTTAAAACACTAATTTAACAGTGGAGGTCTGTAATTATTGTTGGGTAGAATGTCCTCGCATTTAATTTTAATGAGGAGCATGATATATACCCTCATAAACTCTATGGGAATGTAACTATAAGCCAGTATGCGTGAGAAAGTAATGACATAAGATTCAGCACGTCATTTGCATACTTCAGATAGCTATCTGAAACCATCTATGCTTGGAGAAGAGTCTTTATTTAACTTTTTAATAAGACATTCAATCATGGGGTCCCGTCCATGTACGATTCAGTATACGGCGCATTAGGATTAACCCCACCAACGCTATTATGAATATTTGAATATTGAGTTTTCCACAAATTTATAAGTTCTGCTTACCGATAACACCCCATCGATTTTGATGGATGGGCATTCTTGGCACCTGTTCCCTTCTTAACAAATTTCCAAAATTTTCTGTTTTCATTTATTATTTTTTAGTATCATTTATATACACACTGAAAATTTTAAGTAATTTACAACACTAAGAATGTACAAATCATATTGAGAAAATGAAATAAGCCAATATACTAAAAACCATTTGATTTAATTTCATTTCCCCCTGAAGAGTGATTTACAAGGCCTATTAGTAATATTTAATTAGTTAAAATATTTTATTACTCTTTCTTTTAGCAACTTTGGATCTTTTCCGTTTGACTGCCGCCATTTTAAGTAATTTACAACACAAGAATGTACAAATCATATTGAGAAAATGAAATAAGCCAATATACTAAAAACCATTTGATTTAATTTCATTTCCCACCCTGAAGAGTGATTTACAAGGCCTATTAGTAATATTTAATTAGTTAAAATATTTTATTACTCTTTCTTTTAGCAACTTTGGATCTTTTCCGTTTGACTGCCGCCATTTTAAGTAATTTACAACACAAGAATGTACAAATCATATTGAGAAAATGAAATAAGCCAATATACTAAAAACCATTTGATTTAATTTCATTTCCCACCCTGAAGAGTGATTTACAAGGCCTATTAGTAATATTTAATTAGTTAAATATTTTATTACTCTTTCTTTTAGCAACTTTGGATCTTTTCCGTTTGACTGCCGCCATTTTAAGTAATTTACAACACAAGAATGTACAAATCATATTGAGAAAATGAAATAAGCCAATATACTAAAAACCATTTGATTTAATTTCATTTCCCACCCTGAAGAGTGATTTACAAGGCCTATTAGTAATATTTTAATTAGTTAAAATATTTTATTACTCTTTCTTTTAGCAACTTGGATCTTTTCCGTTTGACTGCCGCCATTTTAAGTAATTTACAACACAAGAATGTACAAATCATATTGAGAAAATGAAATAAGCCAATATACTAAAAAACCATTTGATTTAATTTCATTTCCCACCCTGAAGAGTGATTTACAAGGCCTATTAGTAATATTTAATTAGTTAAAATATTTTATTACTCTTTCTTTTAGCAACTTTGGATCTTTTCCGTTTGACTGCCGCCATTTTAAGTAATTTACAACACAAGAATGTACAAATCATATTGAGAAAATGAAATAAGCCAATATACTAAAAACCATTTGATTTAATTTCATTCCCACCCTGAAGAGTGATTTACAAGGCCTATTAGTAATATTTAATTAGTTAAAAATTTTATTACTCTTTCTTTTAGCAACTTTGGATCTTTTCGTTTGACTGCCGCATTTTAAGTAATTTACAACACAAGAATGTACAAATCATATTGAGAAAATGAAATAAGCCAATATACTAAAAACCATTTGATTTAATTTCATTTCCCACCCTGAAGAGTGATTTACAAGGCCTATTAGTAATATTTAATTAGTTAAAATATTTTATTACTCTTTCTTTTAGCAACTTTGGATCTTTTCCGTTTGACTGCCGCCATTTTAAGTAATTTACAACACAAGAATGTACAAATCATATTGAGAAAATGAAATAAGCCAATATACTAAAAACCATTTGATTTAATTTCATTTCCCACCCTGAAGAATGATTTACAAGGCCTATTAGTAATATTTAATTAGTTAAAATATTTTATTACTCTTTCTTTTGGCAACTTTGGATCTTTTCCGTTTGACTGCCGCCATTGAAACATAAGAGGTGAGTGCCCCCAGCCTTCTTTACTTAGCCTTATAAGGCTAACTAACGAAAATATCACGACCTAACCTAACCAATCGTTAGGTCAACTGTACGACCTTGACGATTGGTTAGGTTAGGTCGTGATATTTTTGTTAGTTAGCCTTATAAAGCTAACTAAAGAAGGCTGGAGTTTAATTATGTTTCAATGGCGGCAGTCAAACGGAAAAGATCCGCAACGTTAAGTTGAGAACTAATTTACTAATTTATTTCACTAATATATTTGTGGATAATTATGCAAAATACACCGGTAAAATAGTGCCTCAAAATTCAATGTTCAGGCACAATTTTAGCATTTTTTGCGCATGCGCTCTTTCAGATTTTTTCTATAATTCATTAACGTTAACACGCGCAACTTATACTCTCCTCAGATTTTTAAATACGAAGCAATACCTCATTTAAATTCATGTTAAATTACGTATCATGTTAACAAAAGCGAAGGGTTTAATACTGTTAACAATTACGTAGAAATTTAGTGACTGAAAGTAGAGACGTCTGGTCATTTTCATTTTCATATATATGGGATTTGTATTAGGCCTAAACTAACAACGTAACCTAACATTACACAGACTAACACGATCACACCTAACCTGATTTGAATTAATCTAACATAGGAGAAGCTAACATGACCCGCAGCGAATGTGTTTAAAACACAGCCATGAACAGGTAGAATCCTAAAACCATGAAATGGTTATAATCGCTGCATAAAAACATGAAAGCAGCTTAACGATTCGGTTATAATTGCTTTATTATCTCAAGGCAAAGAAACTATTATTAAATAATGAGTGGGGAAAAAAATCAGAAGAAGCTGTTCAGTTTGAAAAATTTTCAACCTTAAATTTGTTTCTTGCACCAAAGTTCAATCCATCGACATTTTAATGTACGCGCATGTCCACGGATGAGAGTTTGTTGTCGGTTTACTGGTATATCAACGCTCTGGCTACGTCGTGGTTATGTGGTTCCACCGCTTTACGTTAGATCAGTGAAGTTATAAGTGACATTTTGTCTATTGGTATAGCAGTTGGGTGGGTGAGTGTCCTCAGCGTCCGGTGATGCAGCGACTCGTAATTCAGCTTACGAGTATAAGGTGTGAGTCCTCGTTAATAGTACGGACGCTAAATCATACAGTTAGCAACGTCTGCAACAACAGTCTGACAAGCACTCATTACAGCAAATTCTCCACTTGTATCTTAAAATCTCAAAAAAAAAAATGAAAGACTTATTGTCGCTGTTTCCTGCATGGCAACAATTAAACAACAACAACAACAATTAAAGTTAATTTTACGTAAGTGTAAAGTGAGGTAAAAAGGTTTTTTTTTTTCCTAAGGATTTCAATGCATAGCATTTCCTTGAAATAAATTCAAATCTACATTTACTTCAACCAATGGAGCTCAGATGCTGTGCTTGAAATTTTGCTTTTGTTTGCAAATAGAGAGAGGAGGAGGAGAGAAGGAGAGAGAGAGGAGAGGAGAGAGAGAGAGAGAGAGAGAGAGAGAATGTTAACTTAGTAAGCGTCTTCATCCTAAAATGAATGGCATTCAGCATTTTTCATGATGCAACGAACGCGCTCAAATTCTGATCTTAATTTGTTGCATATAACCTTTGTTCCAAAAATTTTCCTCAACCACTTCCTTTCCCCCCGTACTCATCCCCCTGTACCCCTCCACCCCTTCCTCGAAAATTTTCCTCTCTTCTCCTCACTCCGTACCGACGAACCCATAAAAAGAGAAACTTTGGGGGGGGGGGGGACCTTCATTTTTTTTTTTTTTTTTTTTTTTTGGTTAATTTACCCATTCGCATTTTGTGTATTTCGTCAGATTATTTTAACGAATCTCGATTTTGTTTTTTGATGAAATAACATCAGTTGGATTACTCAAACTAAATTATTTTCTTGTCAAAATTCAGTCTCTCTCACACACGCACACACGCACACACACACACACACACACACACACGAGCGCTCGTGCGCACCTCCGCAGAGGCCCAAAGCGAAGTACCAACTTTTTTTAAATTCATATATCTATTAAAATTATTAATCAAATCTAATTTAACCTAACCTAATCTTACTGACATTGAACCCTAGTGCCATCGGACGCAATTGAGAGCTGGAAGGGTGATTGCTGTTAATTCATTAACTAGTAAGGTACTGGCTAATCTAGCCTGACTTAAGCTAACCAAACTTTAACTAACATAACCTACTATAACCTAAACTAATCTAGCACTAACATAGTTTTTCCGGCAATGAAAGTGCTTATATATACTGTATACGTTTACAGTATATAAGCTAGTGATGTAGCGGATGTCATTTTTTTCACATCCGCGGATGCGGATGCGGATGAGGATGTTTGATTTCAACATCCGCGGATGCGGATGCGGATGTCTACATTTTCGTTATTTTTTAGGATATATTCGAGATTTGTTGTGTTTAACGTATATAATAAGTTATATAGAGAGAGCTGTAGCTATAATGTAGTATAATTGATTAATTGTACAATAATTGCTGTACTTTTCCCTGAACATATAAAATAATAGCAAGCATCTAACTAATATAGAAATCAATTAGTGAATTCGTCTGCAAATAAATTCGTTATATTTTGTTGAGTTTCAGCCACAATTAGAAACCATAATTGTGTTACCCGACCTCTTTCCCCAACCTCCACCCTTATAGAAAGAGATCTTTAATTAGCTTGATAACTATTTATATTAAGTTTAAAGTTTTATTAGGCATATTTATAAATGAGTAATTAAAATAAAGTAAACTAAGATGTTCATCGTTTAATATTCAAACTTAATTATATGAAGGTTATGCTTAAGGAACATTAATTTTTCTGCCTTTTCTGCTGCCAGTCTGTTTCTCTTTTCATCATATATTAATCCAGCACTGCTAAATAATCTCTCGCTTGGTACGCTTGTTGGAGGACGTGCTAAATGTTTCGTTGCAAGTTTACTCAAGTATGGATAGATATTCTGCGTATTTTTCCACCAACTAATAGGATTGTCACATGCAGCCAGGCGTTTTTCTTCGTGATAGCTCTCGATCATTTTTACTACATCTTTTGACATCGCGTAGGTCTCGTCATCGCTGCTTGACTCAAGAAACTGAGAGAGAGATTCTGTGATAGATTTGCTTGTTGAAGGTGTTGGTTTTGTCACTGAAACTTTTATTCTTTTGGTGGGTGGTGAAGCGACAGATTCAAGAGATTGAAGCTCTTCAACTGCTTTGCCAAGTGATGATTTAACTCGTTCTAATGTACTAGGTGAAAATAACTTAGCTTTGTAACGTGGATCTAAGTAGGTTGCAAGAGAGTAACTTCATACAAGAACAGCCTCTCGTCTTGTCGCTTGCATCACTTTTGCGCACAATGAACTAGTTATATTATTATAGTAGAATTTGATAATTTCCGCTTATTAATGACGTTTTATCTCAACGGTCCACATCCGCACGACATCCGCAGTCCAAAATGCGGATGCGGATGCAGATGCGGATGCGAGAAAATATGCGGATGTTCCGCGGATGAGGATGCGGATGCGGATGTGACCTACATCACTAATATAAGCTATATAAGCCTAGCTTAGGACGGTACCAAATGAGCCGGGTGTGCCTGGTTATGCGCGATGGAGAGTGCAAGAGAGCAACTCGCTCTTCCACCAAGCCAGGCTTGGGAGGCAGGGTAATATATATATATATATATATATATATACAGGGTGTTTGAAAACTTTCTGTACAAATTGTAATGGGGGATAGGCAACACCAAGACAAACCCTTTTCGTCTATAAGTGTATGTCCGCTGACGTCACCATTCGGCGCGAGAGGGCGCCGCTGCAATTGGCTAAAAGGTGAAGTGGGCTAGACTCGCGCTTGCCGCGGGCATTCTTAAATCGGACGTAGTACGCGTAGCATGTTTATTTAAAGAAGGCATGTTTATTTAAAGAAGGTGCTGAAAGTTGCGACGGTAGCATCAATGCATGCCCGACAGCGTCGAAGCATTGACCGACGTACACGTCGAAAGATTCCCGGCATTTCGGGAACAGTTCCAGCGGCGACAGCGATTCTTGCTACGAGGTCTTCTTCTGAGTAAATGGGAGTCTCGTACACGAGGTTCTTCATGTGTCCCCACAGGAAGAAATCGAGGCATGTTAAATCGGACGATCTCGGTGGCCAGGCTACGGGCCCACCCCGGCCTATCCATCGGTCCCCAAAAGTGGCGTTCAGATAATCCCGCACATCGTTGCTGGAGTGTGCTGGGGCCCCGTCGTGTTGAAACCACATTCGTCTACGAATAGCCACGGGAACATCTTCCAGCAGTTCCGGCAACGTTTCTTCAAGAAATATCCGATAAACCCGCCCGTCGAGTCGGGCAGGCAGCAGGTACGGCCCAATCAACTTGCCATGGACGATACCCGCCCAAACATTGACGGCGAACCGTTCTTGATGAGCATGCACCCGTGTAGCATGTGGATTTGCGTGCGCCCACACGTGAGAATTGTGCATGTTAAACACACCCTCACGTGTGAAACAGGCCTCATCTGAGAACAGCACATAAGCCGGAAAATTAGGCTGCACCGCTGTCTGCTGCAGAAACCAGCGTGCGAATTCCACACGAAGAGGGTAATCCCGAGGTTGTAATGCCTGGACTCTCTGACGATGAAACGGATGTAACTGCTGCTCGTGCAACACTCTCCAGACCAGGTTGTGGTTCACACCGAGGATACGTGCAACACCTCGCGTGCTTGCGCTTGGATTGCCCTCAAATCGCCGTAGGATTTCTTCTTCCATGTCAGGAGTGCGCACGTTTCTCTCCCGACCAGTGTCATGCATGTTTGCATGGAATGTTCCAGTTTCTCGCAGTCGCCGATGCAAATGCGCAAACGTTTGGTGGTTTGGCACACGTCTGTTTGGGAAGCGCTGTCAGTACAACCTCACAGCAGCTCTTCCGTTTCCACTGGCAGCCCCATACACCATATGCATGTCAGCCATCTCAGCAGTCGTGAAGCGCTCCATGTTACGCGTACTACGTCCGATTTAAGAATGCCCGCGGCAAGCGCGAGTCTAGCCCACTTCACCTTTTAGCCAATTGCAGCGGCGCCCTCTCGCGCCGAATGGTGACGTCAGCGGACATACACTTATAGACGAAAAGGGTTTGTCTTGGTGTTGCCTATCCCCCATTACAATTTGTACAGAAAGTTTTCAAACACCCTGTATATATATATATATATACACACAGTATATATCAGGAAGATGACAGGGGTCAAAGTTAAAGTCTTCAAAAGAAGACTAGATGCTTGACTCAGGACGGTACCAAATGAGCTGGGTGTACCTGGCTATCTGCGGTGGAGAGCGCAAGAGAGCAACTTGATCCTCCATCTAGCCAGGCCTAGAGGCAGGGCCACCAGCTTGACATTTGTGTGAAGAGAGACCAATGCACGGAACCACTACGAGGTGTACGATTTATATATATATTATATATATATGAGGATAGCTTAGTTACAAATAATTCATCGTACCAGGTTTTTTTTACTTACAAACAGGGAGATACGCAAAGATATGCTATAAATATGAAGATTTTAAACAAAGACTAAATTACATAATGAATATTTTATGCGATACACGATACCATAAAAATGAACTGATTCACAAAATAAAAAAGTTGACGTGGGAAATGTCAAATGCATTAAAGAAATTCAACTACATAAATAAAGACTACTGAATTCATTGATAATTTAGATATAAGTCATACATACGTCGTGTGTATATATATATATATATATATATATATATATATATATATATATATATCAACGTAAAGAACGACGCTTGTATAGGAGATATTCCGCGCAAGACGAGAGAGAGAGAACGAAACAAATGAAAAAAATGAGGTAACCACCCGGGAAACGAACCCGGGATCTTCCGATTGCCGGTCAGATGCGATAACCATTACACCATGGCCTCACTTCCAAATGCCGTAATTCTTCTACATACTCGCAGAAACCAATGCCCCAAGGGGGCACCTCCCGCATGCCGTAACATTATATACATTTAACTGCAAACACGCAGTATAATTAACGTAAAGAACGACGCTTGTATAGGAGATATTCCGCGCAAGACGAAAGAGAGAGAACGAAACAAATGAATATCTCCTATACAAGCGTCGTTCTTTACGTTAATTATACTGCGTGTTTGCAGTTAAATGTGTGTATATATATATATATATATATATATATATATATATATATATATATATACACACAGGGTGTCCCATAAATCCACTCATAGGAAAATTTGGTTTAAATTACATTGCAAAAGTAATATATTATAACTAAAACAAATGTTCAAATTAATGTCTTGTTTTTGGGAGCTTTTTTTTTTGTTGCAGGTAGAATAACACGCATGGCTAATATGGAACTGAGTTACACTCCCGAGGAAAAGGCGGAGGCGGAGGCTTTTCCTTAGGAAAAGGTTCCAAAACAAGACAACATTTTCAACATTTATTTTAGTTCTAATGCATTATTTTTGTAAATTTAATTTAAAATATATTCCCCCCCCCATGAGACCGGACTTATTGGACACCCTATATAATGTTAAATTTCAAAATGGTCCCACAAGAAATTTTTATGTTACACCCAAACCGTGCATGAAACAAAGAACTCACCGAACTCGGTGCTACTGTACAGGGTGTCCCTAAAGTCTGGACACATAGGAAATATCACTAACTATAACTAACTATATGTTATTATTATTATTATTATTATTATTATTATTATCTTAAATTCATGCAACTGAGGCCTAAGGTAGGCCCACATCGAATCAGCAACCCTGAGGTAGGACCAAATAGGACCTCCAAGTCCATAACTTATGGACTTGGAGGTCCTATTTGGTCCTACCTCAGGGTTGCTGATTCGATGTGGGCCTACCTTAGGCCTCAGTTGCATGAATTTAAGATAATAATAATAATAATAATAATAATAATATAATAATAAACATATAGTTAGTTATAGTTAGTGATATTTCCTATGTGTCCAGACTTTAGGGACACCCTGTAGTATGCGGTCTACCTACGATTGGTTAGGTTAATCATGATATTTTCGTTAAAACTAACGAAAATATCATGACTAAACCTAACCAATCGTCAAGGGCGATTAACACTGGGATGTAAACAAGCAATTAGCAAACAAGATAAGAAATTATACTTGAAAGGTAAACCGCCGAATCGTAGGTAGACCGCATACTACAGTAGCACCATATTTTCATTAGTTAACCTTATAAGGCTAACTAAAAAAAAGGTAGGGGCCCTGATCTTCAGGTGATCCCAAACTTCAATATGTATTTATTATATCGAACTGAACCTGCTCGGATCTCTTAGACTTTTCTTATACAAAACTGAAAATGCTTTGAAATATTAGTCTAAAGAGCAGTGATTTGCTCACTTCTCCATATAAACTAAACCAACTGAATTGTCATAAACAAGCCCAGCGCGCATGCACAAACAGAGCAAAATTCAAGAAAAAATTTTGAGCTACTTATTTTCATTCATTGCAAAAAATAATACAGACTTTTCGTTTACAAAAGAAAGCTTGCCGTTAGCATATTCAAAAATAATTTTCTTGCATTCTTTCAGCGCCTTAATTAGTTTGTCTTACGCCTCAAATTTTAATCGTTAAGAGTCACTAACACATTTAACTGTTAAACATATTCACATATGTTTATGATTAAATTAAATGCAAAACATGAACATCAAACCATTTCGCAATTACGAATGCTTTTGATGAAATAAAAAGAACACGGTCCCTTAGAAAAGTGTTAATATCTTTGAATTCTCTTTACAAAAGACAAATTTATTTAGAATTTAAAATCCAGAGTTACAGTCGCGAGTTTAGCGACAACGAAATAAGGGTGCCTTTAACATGATTTCCCCCATAATTTAATTATACAATATAAAGAAGTAATTTAAAACAATTTCATCCCTATTACAAGCAATATATTTAAGCTGAAAACGTTATTGGAAAAGTAGTCAGTGAGCTCGTATTTATCAGTGTTCATTTTGTATAGAAAGTGGTACACATTCCTGCTTTGATATAGCCACAAAAAAGTACTATATTACTACGCTGCGCAGAATTATCTATTTTTTTTTGTAATTTATATATTGCCTTTGGCTTTTGAATTCGAAATTATTTTTAAAAATACTGTAATTCTCTCAAATGGTTTTAGTTTGATCTAGATAATAGATTAAAAGGTATTAAAATATTATCAAGTTTTTGTCAGTAATAAAAAAATAATATAAAAGAACGTCAATAATCTATCATATAAACGCAAAGCGGTTTATAGGTAATCCCTACGTGGCGGTTGGGAAATTTAAATGCATTTTTTGAAACCTGCTTTTCCGGGTTAATGGATTAGACATCTGCTATGAGGGCCCAGCATAGCCAGCCACTGCAAAGCGATGGCAATGGAATGGCCCAGGGGATGGGAAGTCGATGGGAGGTCGAACCCTCATACAGTTTAGAAAACCCTTCGGTATTAGCTCGCTTATAAATTTAGTACAATAAGCGTGCAATTTAGACAAATGTATTGCTCCGACACCAGATTAAACCATAGTAGGTTCATCTAGGCTCAACTTTTTCTTCTTTAGAAACAATTTTAAATAATATGAGTATTTCTAAAGGTACTGTACGTTCACCAGGCTTGAGTTCAAGTACTTACCTGTACTTGGTACTTGGTACTCAAATACCAATTTTCAGGTACTTGTACTTGAAATTTCACAATAGTCTGTACTTGTTCTTGTACTCGATGAAATGTACTTGAAAACATTCAAGTACTTTCAAGTATTTTTCAAGTACTTCAAGTATTTGGTAATGAAAAGCTACATTTGGTAATGAATCTTGACGAAATTGATAATGAGTGCAATATCTGAGTTAGCATTGAGTGTCAGTGACTTCATGGTTATGAATACATTATTATTTTCTTAACTATGGTCCATGTGATGTATACATGGGCCTTGTGAAGTGCTTGAGTTCACTTTTTGCAACCAGTTGATTGATTCAGTTTCATCATTGTTTCTTATTTTACTTAATTTAGAAATACTCGTGATAAGAAGCATCATTGCCTCAGGATGAGGGACAACCTTACATTTACAGGGTGAGTCAAAAGTCCGGAAACATAGGAAGGATAGGAAACTTTTATTGCAAAAAGACATGTGTTACAAGTAATTTTATAAGATGCGCTCTATATGTTCTCCTTTCACTTCCAGACATTTCTGGACTCTGTTTCCTCACTCGACCTGGACTCTTTCCAGGACATCGGGCTGGATTGCAGCACAGGTTTTTGTAATGCGCTGCTTCAAGTGGTCTGTGTCCCGGATCTTCAGACCATACACAATGGCTTTGAGGTGTCCCCAGAAGTAAAAGTCCAGCGGTGTCAGGTCGGGGGACCGGGGAGGCCACTCCACTGGACCACGACGACCAAGCCAACACCCTTGAAATTATTGTAATAACAATTTCCAATTATTTCCTATGTTTCCGGACTTTTGACTCACCCTGTAGACTGAGTTTAACATTCACTTTTATATTCCGAACCAACTTACTTTCAAGCTAGGCATTTAGTGTGTTAGTGAGGTCATGTTTATAGGAAACATTACTTATTTGTATTATTGGTGTAACTATAAGCCTTGTGATGTTTACAGAGGCTTTGTGATGGGTTTGCATTTATTTTTTGTGAATAACAATAAAATTGTAAACAAATAAGGATAAATTTCACTTCCTTCCACGAAAGTACTTTTATTTGTACTTGTACTTGACAATTAAGTACTTGGAATTACTTGACCAAATTTTCTACATCAAGTACTTGTACTTGTACATACTTTCCCAAATTCCTGAAGTACTTGTACTTGTACTTACTTTCCCAAATTCCTGAAGTACTTGTACTTGTACTTACTTTCCCAAATTCCTGAAGTACTTGTACTTGTACTTACTTTCCCAAATTCCTGAAGTACTTGTACTTGTACTTACTTTCCCAAATTCCTGAAGTACTTGTACTTGTACTTACTTTCTCAAATTCCTGAAGTACTTGTACTTGTACTTACTTTCCCAAATTCCTGAAGTACTTGTACTTGTACTTACTTTCCCAAATTCCTGAAGTACTTGTACTTGTACTTACTTTCCCAAATTCCTGAAGTACTTGTACTTGTACTTACTTTCCCAAATTCCTGAAGTACTTGTACTTACTTGTACTTAAGAAAAAGTACTTGAACCCAAGCCTGACGTTCACACAAATGATTTTTGTTTGCATATACTGTACATGTCTGAAAACGCTAGTATATAGACAATTATCGATTCTAAGACGTTTGATCACAACCATTTCATGCATCTTTACAGGGATGGCATAATGGTATAAGTCAGTGGCGACTGGCGTATAGGAGCGATGGAGCGGTCGCTCCCCCTTGCTTGAAACGATAAATATTAATTTAACAGATAAAAAATATATTAATTTTAAAATATTAAAATAATATTCTTGAAATATATTTTAAAAATTCATGTGGCATATCATGATTCATGAGGCATTTTGAGTAAGCCTTCATACAGTACATAATATTCTAAACTTATAGCATAGCTTCAAATAGCGTACCGCTGTTTGAATACAAAATAATATTGCAGCCGAATGGAGCGATAGATTTTTCGCTCAAGTAAATATAAATTATATTTTACTGTTGTAATGAAAATATAAGTACAATCGCGAATTTTTTTTATAATAACTTTATTTTTACTAATAGTTACTTCAGTAATAATGATATAAGCCATTTATATGTATTTTATTAAAATTATTACTTATTTGTAATTAACTAGAATTGTACGTCTGGCATAGCCGCATATGTTAATACAAGTACAGTACTCTTGTGAGCGGCAGTTGGATTCGCACTAGCCTATTGTGAGTCCGTGTTGTCGTACAGTGGTACATTATTATAGTCAAATTTATTATAGTCAAATTTATTCAACAATTATTTTTATATTTTATTAAAATATTTTTTTAATACAAATTTATGGCTTCTTTTGACATATAAGTACCGTACGGAAGCACCATGTGATTGTTTATGTACTACAATTCTAAAAATTATAAATTTTATGAAATCGCACCCCCATACATTTATACCACGAGTCGCCACTGGTATAAGTATAGAAATGGTATAGAAATAACCCAAGGTGGTGTGTATATATATAGCTATAAGTATATAAATATTTGCTAGGTATAGGTATAAAAATAAAATTTTAATGAGGTATAGGTATAGGTGTAGGTATAGAAATTTACTTACATACATATTTCTATATTAGGTCTTTACTATATAGGTAAAGGGTTTCTTGATTTTACGTTCCTGAACAACTCGAATGAAGAACGTTCTAAAATGAATTCAAACAAGATGTCGAACGTAAGATGACAATATTCGATGGTGTGAGAAACTGAAAATACTTATCGAGGGGTGAATTACGTTACAAATTACGTTACGAATTACGACTCGTTTGGATTAAGTCGATTCTTGTTTTCAAAATATATTTATTTTTTATATAAAACCAGCATGAAATAAAGACTGTCTATATTCAAATCCAATCGTGTTTTGGTATCTCTCTGTACAACAATGTCTTGCTTTTTTCTGTCCTAATGTGCCAGGTTTGAAGACTTATGAGAGTGCCTTCGTTAAAAAAGTCAAGGGTGGGTTGTTTTTCGTATCATTGCTCAAAAGCTTTAAAAAGTGAAGGAATCAGAGAAGTGAAAATGAATATTTGTGTATATAAAATGAATATCTGTGGACATAAACTAAAAAATGTTATATACAGAATTCTATTGCAAACGTATTCTCATTTTTTCCATAAGCCTACTGAGCTAGACCCTAAATCTATAGGGCATACGCCAAAATCGTTGGAGCCCTAAAATTTAGAAACCACTGAGCAATAAGTAGGCTTAACTTGCTAACCAATAATACTGCTTATTTGCAGTAAGTTTACAGACATGCCATTACGAAACTTTTAATTATTGTGGAACTTATAAACAAAATTGAAAAACTACTTTTTAAGATTTAAATGTGTAAAGAATGGGAGCTTTATATTTACTCCAACAAGTAACATAAAAATATTGATTTACTAACATTTTGATAAGGTGGTAATTAAATTATTCACAACCAAATATGTTATATTAAATGAAATTATGTTTGATGGGACTTACTTATGAAAAACTCTAAAACTGCAGTGCGTTTTAAAGAGACGTTATGGACCAAAATGACGTCACAGGTTTTTAAGATATATATATATACTGTTGCCATCAACGACTATTTTGTAGACGCTTTCATCTACCACCATAGTTTTATTGTATTAATACTACTTGTAAGCATTACAGGTATTAATCTATCACAATTTATTTAGGCACACACAGACCCATATACCCCTCCATTACTCGGCTAAATGCACAAGTTTGCAGTATAGGCTACGGCCTAGACCTGAAAAGCGTTCTTTGTCTACATTCATAAAAGTATGCATCCGAAGGGGTAGTGGAACAATGTCGATCTGCACAATGTCGACACCAAAATTTTTGAACTTGCATAATGTCGAATATTTCTACCTTATACATGTCAAGATGCATGAGCACTGACTTTAACAGTCAGCTTAAACGCCAACTAAGTATCGATAGTCGGTGATGTACTCCCTGATCTGAATAAATATGCCATTGTTTAAGAAGGACCTAGGCTTCATAAAAAAATTTCTAAGTCCATTCAACTACGATTAAATTAAATTATGGTTAGGTTTGGGTTAAGGCAAGTTAGATTTGGCATGGTTCATTTAAATTAGATTAGGACGTTTAGGGCCTTAGTTAAGTTAGGTCGCTTAGGCGTACCGTACTAGTAAGGCATCGGTAAGTTAGGTTTGCCAAAATAAATTTTGGTCAGACACTTCAACTTTCAGAGGCGCATTAGGCAAGTAAAATGGCCAAATGACATTTGATGTTACGGGAGGTTAAACCCTTTAATAAATTATCTATAAGTCTAAATGATATTATATACCAAATATAAATTAAAGTACAGTATAGGTATCGGTATAGATAAAATGTTTATGAGATATGAGTATAGGTATAGTTATAGAAATAAAAACTTCAAGTGGTATATGTATAGGTAAAGAAATTCATTCCAGTAGCCATACCTGGGACTCTGTATCTATGTTTCCTTAACTGCATACACGAAAAGTGAGATCGCTCGGCCAGCGATTTGTTACACGAAAAAATCGCTGGCCGAGCGATCTCACTATCTGCAGACATTGGCGCATGCGGACGAGCGAACTTGGTTTGTTTCATTGAGCATTGCAAGTTTCCAACTTAAACACAAGATATAGTGCAAAATGGAATGGTCACAAGAGATGAGTTTGAATTTGATTAAAGCTTTTTAGATTTACCTTGTTTCATAGAACGTCAAGGACACAAACTATAAAGTTAGAAATAAGAAAAAGCTATAATATTATTGTCAATTAGCTGGGCTCTTGCGGCCGTTGCTCAGACCTCTAAATCAGGTCCATTTCCCTAATATATGAGAAAAAGGATGCATGACCCAGAAATATACTTGTAAATGTATACTGTACAGAGGGTTGACAAAAGTAAATAGACACCGGTTTTTTTTTTTCCACACTCTTTTATTGATAATAATAGTCAATAAATAACACTAGATTTATTGAATCACCATATTTAGAATGGTGTTGCTTTCCCCTTTGCATTATGTAAAGCTGAGACACACGTCTGGCATTCCATTGATGAGTTTTGCCATTTGTCTTGAGGACAATCATCGTGGCGTCAATTTACTTTTGTCAACCCTCTGTTTATTGACGGTGATATTCCAAATATATATTTTTATTTTTGCTTTAATTCGTGCTGACATACAATCCACAAGAACTTAAAATCCACTTGTTTCTTTTCC
Source organism: Bathynomus jamesi (assembly GCA_023014485.1). NCBI lineage: Eukaryota > Metazoa > Arthropoda > Malacostraca > Isopoda > Cirolanidae > Bathynomus > Bathynomus jamesi. The sequence goes on along the minus strand of JAJOZX010004461.1, from coordinate 316,998 downwards.
ATCATAACATTTGTTTCAAGGTACCCTACGTTGGACATTTTTCTTTCTTTCTATAAAATTGCCTACCTACGAGGTTTTGGAGTGTCACCATCCACACACACACACATATATAAAAACGGGGCTACGTTGTGGCCAAGTCGGAACATCATTTCCCGTAAGATCAGTGAAATTAAGCGACAGTGGGTCTGGGTAATAATTGGATGGGTAACTATCCTTTGCGTTCAGATGATGTACCGACCCGTGGTTCGGATCCCTACCTAAAGCTGTAGATCCCCTCCGTTATATAAACTTTGTCGTTAGGAAGATTACCCCCCTCCAAAAGGTGTGCAAAATGAAACTTGAAACTCAAAATCAAATGGAGTCGTCTTTGCAAAGTTTCTGAAATATGTTGTATCTTCCCTTCTGAATTCTCTCATTTCAGCTCATATCCACCATATCCACCTCTGACACCTCTTTTATCCAAAAGTGGTTTTACTCCTCACCATTTGCGTTGCTTTTGTCATTTTCTTTTCATTAGCACACTAATTACAGCAAAAGTTGCACTGCCACGATGTAGTTTCGCTTTTGACATAGTCACACCAATTGAAATGTCTACAGACATTTTGTAGGCATTATTCAGAGAATAGTGTGGATATTTGCATACAAACAAAAGTATGGGTACATATTCGTAAAGATACAACTGCCTCCAATATGTGTATGCAGACAAAAGTCTTGGTGTGGACTGTGGATGTACCTTAACACAGAGAATGCAGAGTGAACATGAGCAGATTAAATTTAGATGTTCTTGATCAATGAATTGTCTTTTCCAGTTAAAAGGATTTGTTTTCAACGTAGCTTTCAGCGCTATTGTTCCGATGTTTGCTTTGTAACTATTGTTTAGAGATAAATTATAAAAAAAAATCAGAGTAGTTTGCGAGCACCAGATGTGTCTAACAGTTATTGTCCAATCAAATTAATAGACATCACTGCAAAATAAATCATGAATGAAATCATGAATAAGTCTGAAATTAAAATAGTTTTCCATTGTTTGCCATGGACGCCATTTGTACATATAAAAGAAACCTCGAACACTTCGCAACACCATTCATTACTGTTACAATCATCGCGTAATATTTCGAGTAAATTCAGCGATAAATGCCTAGTACATTTATAGAATCTACTTTCTGCAATGCATATGTAAAAGCCAATGACATTCTAAAGCATAACATAGGAGAAAAGCTTAAAAAGAGATCAAACTTTTCCAAAAGCTATATGGCATAACTAATATACTCTTATTATTTAAAGGACTGTCAAGAACCTTGACAATATATAGAACCGAGTGAAGCAGGCATACTCTTATTTGTTTGCTTTTAGAATGAAAGCCTTTGAAAAATCTAACTTTGTAGTTAGATTTTTCAAAGGGTTTCATTCTAAAGGTAAACAAATAAGAATATGTCTGCTCAAAAACATATTACAAATAATAAAAAGGCAAAACTATTTCAATATTTTAATATTTTAAAGCTTATTTCGGATCACCTGAAGATCAGGGCCCCCATGTATACTTGTTTTTGCTTTACAGTACCAAATATAATAATAAATTAAATTGAATGCCCGGTTAGGTCAAGTGTACGCCCTTGACGATTGGTTAGGTTAAGTCGTGATATTTTCGTTAGTTTTAATGAAGATATCATTTGGTAATTGAGGCTGGGGGCTCTGATCTTCAGGTGATCCCTTATTTCCTTTATAAACATGAGAATAAAATAGGCCTACATGTTCGAAAAACTCTCAAAACCTACTTCATGATTTAATTTTTTTGGTATTCCATTCACAAACATCCTAAGAAAAAATGTACAAAACTTCTGTAATGCATCTACTACATGACATACTGAATTGGTATCAAGTTAAACAACAATAACGACAACTTATGTCAACACTAATTTACAGTTCTCAAGTGAAGACGTAAAACAGTTATTTGGGTGCTCTTCCAATACGTACTCTACCATAAAATGTACATTCCAATATGTGCTAACTAACGAAAATATCACGACCTAACCTAACCAATCGTTAGGTCAATTGTACGCCCTTGACGATTGGTTAGGTTAGGTCGTGATATTTTCGTTAGTTAGCACATATTGGAATGTAAATTTTACGGTAGAGCACGTATTGGAAGAGCACCGTTATTTGATTGTAGAGTCAATTATTATAATGTTTAATTTATACCGACTATTCTTGAAATGGGACAAATAATGTACTGTAGGGATAAACTAAGGAACGGGGAACATTTTTGTAAAAGGTGGGACTTTCACTTGAAACACAGAATGGGAAAAATTGGTAACCCTACTTTAAAAACATTTTAGGTCGAATCACATTTTGTATTCGGAATCGCAATTTTACGAAATTGTTTAGAATTTTACAAGTTTTTACACTTCGAAACTTATTTCAACGTAAACATGTTTTACTTAAATTTACATTTAAAACAGTTTTTTTACAGTGCATTGCTGTTGCTTTCTGCTTCTCAAAATCACTTGAAAAACTTATGCTATATCGACTAATTGATTATTTCTGGACACCTCCTTTATCAGTCTGGCTTCAAAAGATCCTACTGAACAGGTATGTTTTTTGGGTGCTCTTCCAATACGTGCTCTACCGTAAAATTTACATTCCAATATGTGCTAACTAACGAAAATATCACGACCTAACCTAACCAATCGTCAAGGGCGTACAATTGACCTAACAATTGGTTAGGTTAGGTCGTGATATTTTCGTTAGTTAGCACATATTGGAATGTACATTTTATGGTAGAGCACGTATTGGAAGAGCACCGTTTATTTGTGTATTAAAATAAATTGTATTTTAAATAAGCTGTTACCTGTTAGTAATTCAACTATTTGCAGTTGGTTCTTTGATATAATTAAGGCATATGATAGAGCAAATCACCATATTTTTTAAGAAATTAGAAGGAGAGAATGTCCCATTGTATACATTAAATATACTGAAATTTTGGTACACTCACCAAACTTTTACAGTTAAAGGAGGTTATACGCTTTTGGAGTGTTTTGGATCCTCATACGGAGTTGGACATGGCTCTTTACTCTCTCCTCTGCTCTTTAATGCGTTTATTGGTGGTTTAATTACTTCACTTAATGAGGCCAAAGTAGGATTTTGTATAGGTAATATAAGGAGAAGTAATTTAACCTATACCGACGATGTAATATTAAAAATTCCTTCGGTTAAAGGTCTGAATAATCTTATAAAAATATGCGATTTACATTTACAGAACCGCGATGACAATAATTTTAATATTACTAAAACTAAAGTTATACCCATTTCCACCCGAAAAACTTCAAACAGTTAGTTAATATCATTTTCCAAACGAAAGATGAACGACTAGATCAAGTACAAGAATTTAAATATTTGGGTCACAATAGTACCACCAGCTCCTTGAGTGGATTATTCAGATATAAGAAAACAAAATCCATAAGAAACTTCAGATTTTGTATAAGTGAAGCTAAAGAAACTCCTTCCCCAACCCCGAGTTTAAAGTTGCTTTCTAAGATATCTTTCTGAATATTGCAATAAGTTCCCTCCGGGATTCTCAGCTAATCAGTCAGGAGAGCCAGAAACTGGCACAGCACTCAACCCAACTATTGCGGCTCACTGATCTAACTCTTGTATTTTTATGACCAACATCATCGGGTTTTCGAGCCATCGACGTCATTCTCTTCACTCCACTTATAGGGAGAACGGTGTTATCCAGTCAGCTATGGCCGCTGACCTCCGGAAGGTAACAAGACACCCTCTTTAGTAGTCTAAGGCAGAGAATTAAAATGTTAGTCACTCCAATTATACCCAAGCTGTTCATCAGTTCTGCCATATTGTATGTCACATGATATGAACATGATTGACTGCAGCTCTACTTAACCTCCATACTGTAAACTTGTTTGTTTTAGTTTTGTTTTTGTTTTAAATCATTATTATTATTCGTATTATACACATAACATTATTACATTTTTAACAATAAAATTGTTTAGCTTTTTTTCTATTAATATGCAGTAACCTTGATTAACCTTGGTTTTGCTTCCGCTCAAATTGTTCATTCTGACGAAGGTCAAGGTTGTCACTCCACCTTAAACCTACAGTTGAATGTGGAATTCGAACCACGCTCCATCACGGGCGGTCAGAAATTACGAAGTCCTCACTCGGACTCGATCTCACGACCTCCTAATCAGCAGCACAGCGTCTTAACCACTAGGTTACCCAGGGTACCCATTTATCTACCGGCCAATTTTTATTGTGTGGAAGGATGAACAGCTGGGTTTGTTGCGCGCCGCCTGCTGTCATCGGGTTTCGATCCCGGGGCCGGTGAATTCGTAGTCAGCGATACTAACTACTACACCACCGAGGCACAGTATATATATACAGGGTGGGCCAAAAGTAGCCATACATAGGGTTTTTAACATGTTCTTTTTTATTTTTCAGATACCCTTGAAAGATGCGTTTGTCAAGAGAAGAACGAATTGAGGTCATACTGATGGCCGGGTCAGGAAGCAGTCGCAAGGTTGCAATGGAATTCAACAGAAAACATGGAAAGAACATCACACACGACACTGTGGAAAAACTTATTACAAAGTTCCAAAAAACTGGAAGTGTTGCAGATCAACAGAAAAGTGGTCGAAGACTTACAGCCACAGATGAAGGTACAACGGACACGATACTAAAACATATTTTATGAATAAAAACGGTTTTTCATAAAAGTGTTTATTTTCCCTATGTATGGTTACCTTTGGCCCACCCTGTATATATATATATATATATATTATATATATATATATATATATATACATTATAAAATGTGATACAACTCAGAATGGTCCCCTGAGGTAACTTTTATATCATACACAGACTGTGTATAGAACACGCACAATATATATATATATATATATATATATATATATTCTGTTTCTAATACAAACCAAATACCCAATATTGGGACATAATTTGGTCTGATTTTCTTTTGTTACTATTTAATACAGTTAATTAATGCTCATTAGAGCCGTTTAGACCATGTACCTCTGAAACCTAATTACACTAATAAGGAAGAAATAATCAGGAGGATTGCAGTGTATATAAATATGTGCATACATGTATACAAGAATTTGTATATGTGTATCCAATATTTACGTACAATATATCGAATACACATATACGAGTATATGCAAAATAGCCAAACAGGAAACAGGATTCGAACCTCTTGAGTTTCTAGAAGGCCCGGCCTCTACCACTATTATCCGGCAAGGTAAAAGCTAATACAACCTGGTGTATACTTTAACACCCGATGGAACGCATAACGCTTTCGCGATCAAAGGTGTTTTAGGTGCTAGACCCCCTGCACTCGAAGTGATGGCAGCATCTAGTTTAAATCTTTCTGGTATAATATTGGGGTGCCATAAATGAAATTTCCTGTATGATCACCGATTTTTGCGTAATCTAAAGCAGCCCCACCAGGACTTCAACCTGGGACCTTTTGAGCAGAAGGAATAAGTGCTACCACTACGCTACGACAAACTCACACAAAATCGACTCAATCACTATATACAGTTTTAACAATGTATTTGAAATGGTATTATTCTTCACGACGGTGTGACTCCATTCTTGACCATCCTTTTCCAGACTGTTGTTTGTTATTTCATCTGTCCAGAGCATCTTCCCCTACTGCTTTATTGTCCAGTATGCACACTCTTTGGCCCAGCGCAACCACTGCTGTCAATTCTTAGCTCAGATCGTGGGTTCGCGACGCGCAATGCGCCAATTCAAATTCTTGGATATTAACGCACGCCGGGTAGTACACGCTGGAATGTACAGAAAATTTCGTTTGAAGGTTTCTTGGTCTTGTAGAAAAATTTACTCTATCACTCGGTCAGCATTCTTTAGCCTGCAGGATCTTCTTCTGCTCTAACTTCTAAGTTGTTCCAAATTGCTCTACCTTTGTATGGTGTCGTGAACAGTGGATTTGGTCACTTTCAACTGATCAGCTGAGGCTTACAGGATTTTCCTGTATTGTAAATACGGTGCTTTAGACATGATTATCCGAAACGTTTTTCAAAAGGTAATTTCTCAAAACGTGTCTTAAATTTAAAGATTACAGATGGAGAGGCGTTTAGTTGTTGGCATGGGCGACAACAACAATATTTATAACACAAACTCGAAACACCATACTATTTTCAGTTTGTGTCATCACAATGAGCATATGAATATGTTAAACGCACACAGATCGGAGACATGTTGAGTTATTATCATATTTATGCGAAACTGAGGGACCTATACCCATTTCGTCTCTAAGACCAAAACATAGACACTAAAAAACTAAATTAAACCAACCCTAACCTAGTGAAGCTTAACCTATCTTAACTTAACCTAACCTAAGCTAATCTAACTTAATATAACGTAATAATAACTTATTAACAAAATGTCAAGTCGATCATATGTCGTAAGGCCGAAACTGAGTAAAGGTGAACCCCGCTTAACTTAGTTTCGCTATAACGGAGTTAAAAAATTACTACCATTTTTCGTTTAACGTAGTACGTTACCCCGCTACAACGTACTTGGGAACTACGTAACATATATTATTGCCAAAAATTCACATTACGTAGCGTAGAATTGTTAAATTGTTTTAATTGTGTATTTTATTTTAGTGTTTCTATTTTACATACAAATAGTTACAATATTTATTATTTTTATTTAATGTGTATTTTTCATGTGTGTTATGTTATAGGGTCGAAAACCTTACGTCGGGAACATATCTTCCGATAATACATACATTTCAATGGAAAAAGTGCTTCGTTTAGCATAGTTTCGTTTAACGTAGTGTTTTCCCGGAACGTATCAACTACGTTACGTGGGATACGTCTGTACAGTATTTATAAATAGTAGTTGTAATCAAATTCAAATTCATTTATTGTTCTATTTATATAGAAGACGACTGGTCTGACTAAGGGGTTCCAAAAAACCTTAGCCCCCCCCATTTGCAGCTTAAATGTTTACTTATATCGAAATAGTTTTTAGTGATTATAAAAATATATAAAATTCTTTATTTATTGCAGGTATTAAAATTACTCTAGCTGATAAAGTGATAATATAATGGCTTCTCAATTAATTGGTGATTCGGAGAGGCAATGTGTGATAGATCGCATACGAGCAATAACATTTCGGGAAGCTCGTGATGCTGGAGCCACCTTTATAACACGTTCATGGGTTGCCAAAAAGTTGCGAAGAAGTGAGGACTTCGTCAAAAGAAATTGGAATAAAACTTTGGATGAATGTGAAATGGATACAACCAAATCTGGGCGCCCAAATTTGCCACTCTCTCAGGAAACAAAGGACATCATTGAAAGCGGTACGCGTAAGCGGAAAAACAGCTGTGCTAAACTTTCTAGAGAGATCGAAGTGTTGAGAGGAAAGATCGTTAGTGGTGAGATCATTCGACTGTACCGTCATAGGCAAGGTTTAAAGCCTTGGCATGAACATCCAAAGCCAAGAAAAACTCAACTTAACATCGATGACAGAATGTGGTTTGCCCATTATCTTGAAGATTGGGATGTGGATGATTTCATGCATTTAGCTGTCTCCGATGAATATTTTGTTTACGTAACACGTCGGCCTAACTACCAAAATGATCGAGTGTGGGTCACAACACCAGATGAAATCGATGACAATGAACATTATCGCGAATTATTAAAAAGTCCAGACTTCTGTTGGTGTGTTTGTTTTGTTCACTGCAAAGAAGAATCATGTGGGTGCTGAAGCCAAATGGTCAGAGTTGGGATGGACAGTATTTTCGTGATATTATTCTATCCCAACATGTCATTCCTTTTCTAAGAAACCCAAACAATGTTATGGATGTCGATCAGGTCACTCTTCTGCACGATAAGGCCCCCTGCTTTAAGACATTAGCCACTCAACAGTTGTTGCGGAACTATGAGATCGATTTCTTTGGAAATGAAGAATGGCCAGGAAATTCTCCTGACATGAACGTCTGTGAACATATTGGATCAGTTATAAAGGACAAGGTTGAATGTCTCTTGTTTCAAGAACCTGCAGCAAATCGATTTTCGAAGGATACAATGACGCAACACATTGAAACTGTTTTAGCAAATTTGCGTAACGATCAAGATCTATTCACGTCACTTTTGGCAAGCTACCCAAAGCGAATTCAGGCTGTCTTGGAAACCAATGGCGGGAACACCAAGTTTTAATTGTTTCTCATTAAATGCAGATTAAATTCTCTTTTGTAAGATATGTTTAGTTTTACTGTACCTCTAATGGTTTAGGCCATGGGCGGGGGGGCTAAGGTTTATTGGAGCCCAGTACACTTCCTGAAACTCTACTCTCTCGAAAGAAGGCGAGAGCGGTACACAGTAATATACATATGGAAAATACTTGAGGGCTTTGTCCCTAACCTTAGAAATGAAATAGAAACAAACTGGAATGAAAGAAGAGGCAGATTCTGTACAGTCCCAGCTACTGTAGGACAGGGGGCCATGAAAACGAGGATGGAAAATTCCCTCAGAATACGAGGCCCAAAGCTTTTCAATGCCCTACCGAGAGAAGTAAGGAATCTCCAGCACAGCGACCTGAATAACTTCAAGAACCAGCTGGACAGATTCCTGTGCAAAGTCCTTGACCAGCCATGCGTGGCTGGCTACGAGGGCAGGAGGAGATCAGTCAGCAATTCCCTCGTTCACTAAATCCTGCAAATGAGGCGGGATACTGCAGAGGGGTCGATCGCAGGTCGATCCTGAACCGTCGTTTGAACTCACACAAAGTAACACAAAGTAAGTACATACGTACAGTTGAGGAAGAAATTTCGTCGGCGTCCTTATCAGGCGAGTATGATATGTATGTATATGTCGAATGCGCATTGGTGAAGTTTTGGATGCTGATTGGTAGAAATTTTAGAACAAAATGATTGTGTAAAAATAATACGTTTTTCCGCTAAGACACCCTTCATTTTTACGTCTTATATGCGAAATACTAAATATGTAAATGGTAGTTTTCTCGCAATAATCATTTTACAGAGAGAGAGAGAGGGAGAGAGAGAGAGGGAGAGAGAGATAGTAGGCCCAGTATTAACCACTTTGATGGTACCAGTTATTAGCGTAAAGTTTGCACTATAATAATGATAATGGTCGATTGAATGAGAATGATCGAAGGTTAATGATTGAATGTTAAATGACTAGGCTAGAGTTACCAATTTACAGTGGTCTACGGTTAACCGGTTTGATGTGGCTAATGGAGTAGGCTTACTACAATTACTGAATGAACTGATATGAATAATTCGAGGTCACCAGCTTGGATTACACCCAAGCAAACAATATTAATAAGGTTAGAAAAATCACCTTGTTGATTTGTGTTTAATTAAGAAAATAATCAGTTATTTGTTCACAGTGAATAACAATGCAATAACGGTACTTATAGTGATTAACATTGCAATGAAGGTATTTACGATTAACAATTATAAACGGCATTTATATTATGCTAAAGATGACTGAGGATTACAAATACAGAAATGGTTATACAGCTTAATTGTTAAGTAATTTATATAAGCTAATGAGTTATGCACAATTGGAACGCAACATGAAATATGAAGCCTATTGATAACAGAAATTATGCACATACGGTAAGTACTGTAAATGGCTTACGTAATATACTGATCAGATAGGCTAATAAGATATGCGACATGGAACACAGAATACATAATGAAAAGCCTATCGACAGCTGAAATAATGCTCGTACGGTTGGTACAGTAAATGGATTAGGCCGCCAAGAATGAAATGCCTAAAAGAACACAAACAGTACGATGCATGATAAGTAAATTGTACGATGATCACAATAACAAGGTGATACAAAATTACGGTATTGGAATGACACTTGAAAATAGGCCTACTGCAATTCTAACGAGAAAGTTAGTTTGAACGGTATTGAAAACACTTTTGGGGCCTACGCGATTATGCAGAGCTTGTGGAAGCAAGATGTACAAGGCAACGGTAGGCCTAGTGAGGATTGCTTAAGACGAGGCAAATGGAGCTTACCGCAAATAATGAATACCTCTGGAGATGGAAGACATACTTGAAGGTTGACCTTGTAGACTGCAGGCCCAAGATGAAGTTGACTGTACTGCGTTTCGCCTGTCGAGGATGACCCTGAAGCCGGTAGCGGGGCCTACTGAAAACTTGCTGAACGGGCGCCGATCGAATTGGGGTGAAGGATGAGTTAAGCCAGGGTCAGAAGGATGTCGCCTCAAGTGTTGATTCGCTTCGTGCATTGTAGAGGTGTTGCTTGAGGGACTGAGGCCGGCTGAGGTCGAACGGCGCTGGGTTTCGAAGGATTGCTTCTGCAGGCGGACTGTAGAAGGCCTTACTTGATGATAGGAGCGTTGAAGGAACAGCAGGCCGATCCCTGGCGAGGGCCGGAGAGCGGGTGGCTTGACGACTGTTGCTGATGACGAAGGATGAGAGTGAGACGTGACGACCAAACGAGGAGTGAAGAGTGCGGAGAGAGGAGTGAGTTGTGAGCTGACTCGTAGCTGAGGTGTGAGATTGAGTTTCAGTGGACTCCGCCTTTTTTTAAGTTCTTAGGACGCTAAGTTTTCGCGGCCTTTTGAGACGCCTCCAAGCGTCCTGCTGTTTCTCTCTCCTTGACGAACTACGTGTGTTCTTCGATTCCTGATGCTTCCAAGATGTTTGAGAAATGGTGGGGAAAGTAATTTCTCTCTCTCTCTCTCAGGAAAGATATTGAGAGGCTGGAGCGAGTGCAGGCGAAGGCCACAAACTTAATCCCTTCCGTTAGGCATATGGGCTACAATCGACGGTTACGCGCCCTGAACTTGTTTTCGCTGGAAACTCGGAGGCTGCGCGGTCAACTCATCGAGGTTTTCAAGCTCTTACGCGGGTTCAACGATGTCGATTTTAGAAGCATGTTTAGTTTAAATGATAACCCAACTCGCAACAATGGTTGGAAGTTGGATTTGAAACGGTTTAGGACTAGTGTGTGGGAATTACTTTACGTATAAGATCTATGACACGTGGAACAGTTTACCTTCAGAAGTTGTGAAAAGTTCCTCTGTGGATCATTTCAACAAAAGGTTAGACCAAATCTTGCATACTATTTGAGTGTGTAGAAAATTTTCCGTGGCACCCGTTGCCATTGGTACCTCCTCGGTATGGGCCGCAAGGCCTTTTGAGGTACTTCTTTTCCTTGTAACTCTCTCTCTCTCTCCTGTGTATATAATATATATATATATATAAATATATATATATATATATATATATTAATATAATATATATAATTATATATATATATATAGATTATATATAATATATATATTATATATTAATATATATATATATATATTAATAATATATATATATATATATAATATATATATATATAATATATATGTATGTGTGTGTGTGTGTGTATATATATATATATATATATATATAAATAATACACCTCGTTCCGGAACTTCTGAATACACGAAAGGCCTTGGAATCTTTTCGTTTTCCTTGTGGGTTTGCACGGGGACTTCGATATACATGGACTCGACACGCGATTTTAGGGTGGACCAGAGGAGGCCTAGGGTTCAAAATCGAAAGATTGCAAATAAGTTAAAAAATGTGTTATAATGGACTCCTACCATGTTTTTAACCACACCTAAGAGCAAAAAACAACATTCTAGCCACTCAACATTGCTTAAGGAGGGGGGTATCGAAGTCCCCGGACACACCTATGTCAATATTATTATTTTGAACTATATTGCAAAAACGGAACATTTTAACAAAAAACAATTTAAGATCACTAATATTAATAAAAAAATGCAACTTACATTTGTAATTACATTTTATCAGATTGCAATTTAGCAATCTTTTTTACACTTGGTGATTGTTTATCATCCTTAGTAGCCGGCTTTCTTTTCCGTTCTGCATGAATTTGGCTGTTCACTTCACTAACATAATTTTTTGCACCAATATTAAATATTGTTTGGGAAACTTTTTCAACACACTTTTTGAAGTTATGATCATTGTCACATTTAATATTACATAATGTTTCTGTGTTTCCATTTTTTGCCATCTTTTCAACAAAAATTTTAATAAAAACTGCTCTAGGATTTTCGAACCCTACGATTTGTGATCTCAAAGAATTATCTTTGAAGATGAGCAGATAAAGCTCATAGGCATGAACTGCTGTTACAAACACTATGTCAGAAGGATTACATAAACCACCACGGTTTATTGCATTCAAGAAACTTTCTTTTTTAGTTGTATCACTTTCACTCACTCCTTCTGTTGGAATCTCAATATTTACTGTAAGAATTGTGTCATCTTTGACAAGAAGTTGACAGCAAGAAGAGCATTTTAGTGTCTTTTTGAATGATCTGGCAATGTACCCAGAAATATAAAACAGAACTGCATTGTTGTCAGGTGAAACACTTTCTAATTCAATTTGAAACTCAATGCTTTCAAGAAGTACCATAGCATCAGTACCTATTTGCTGTTCCTTAGCACAATTGCTCCCTTCAAACACATCTTTTATTTCTGACATAATGAAGTTGGAGAATTTTATTAAACTTTTGAGTCTTATTGTTTTTTCCGCCTCAAGGAATTGTCTTACACTGGCATAATAATTAGCACCATTTAGTTGTCGGTACCAACCAAAACGTCTTTCAATGCAATCTGAATACACATATAAATACACAATACAATACACACACACACACACACACACACACACACACACACATGTTAAACATATATCGATATGTTTATGTACCATAATTAGACATGTTTTACCCATTTTTGCAAAGTATTCACATTTTGGGCCAAACGAGGCTAGGCCTCCTCTGGCCCGCTACTCTGAGCCAAAGTGTCTGCGTGCACATTTGCACAATCCATGTATATCGAAGTCCCCGAGTCAACCTTTAAAACAATTAATGCATGTATAATAACACAAACCACGATACGAAAGCCGTTTTGTGTTAGATTATGTATGACTTAACTACGCATGAACTAAGTCAAAGAAAATTGACAAACATTTTGAGTATTTGGCGATATTATATTCATTATTGTAAAAATTAAAAAACTTTAGTCACAAAATTATATCAGCATAAGACTGATGAGATGTAATATTTTGTCACGTTCGAATTTTGTAAAAAATATTTTATATTTTATTATTAAAATGAAGCATTTTTCGTAACAAATGGACTGAAAGTTAACAATGCATGGCAGGTAAATTATGCAATGCTCTTTGGTCTACAATAGAAATAATATTTAACAGCATTATTTTCAAAGCAATTTCATCAAAACTGATGTAATTTCAGAATTTCGGCTTTCTGTGTATGATAGATTATATGTATAGGGGGCTCTAAGGAGGGGTCGAATGCCCGAAAAACGCCCCTCCCCTCCGAGAAGAAGAAGAGAGCCAAAATCAAGGTCCAGGGTTTTCGAGATGCCTGGACACTCTGCGTTTGAAAGATTGGAGGTCACAGACAGGAGGAAAGATGGATCCAGGAAGATTGTTCCAGAGTAGACCGGTTGAGTAGATGAAAGATTGAAAATACCGATTAACCCTTGCGTTAGAGAGTTGGACAGAAAAGAATGAGAATATATCGAAAGTCTGGTACTGCCTGCTCTCCTTAAAGAGGAGGCATGCAGTTAGAGAGTTCAAAAGAGCAGTGTTCGTTATAACAGTGATAGTAAAGAGAGAGTGAGGCAACATTGTGATGAAGAGAGAAGGACTGAAGACAATCAGTAAGAGGTGGGGAATTGATGAGACGAAAAGCCTTTGATTCCACTCGGTCATGTAGAGCTGTGTGCGTTGGGCCAACCCACACATGAGAAATATACTCCATACAGGGGTGGACAAGACGCCTATACAGAAACAGCAACTAAGCGGGGGTGAAGAAACTGAGAAGCCGGTACAACACATCTAACCACTTAGAAGCTGTTTTGGAAAGAGAGTATATGTGATCTTTGCAAAAAAGATCACAAGAAAAGGAAACGCCAAGAATGTTAAGAGAAGAGGAAGGTATGATAATAAAAACCCACTCTAATAGACAGAGTTTATTTCCACAAGAGTTTCGATGCCCACTGGCATCCTCTTCGGTGGATACAGAAAAACGTTTTCTGTATCCACCCGAAGAGGATGCCAGTGAGCATCGAAACTCTTGTGGAAATAAACTCTGTCTATTAGAGTGGGTTTTTATTATCATATTTTGACCTTCACGTAGAAAAAGTGAAGTTTTTTTGCATTAGAGAGGAAGGATGAGTTGTGTATTAAAAAGTAAGGGTATAGTTGTGTGTGAAGATTGTGACGCGTAGACAGAGGAAGGAACTGAGTTTTTAAGGCATCGAAAGCCCACAAGGTTTTCTCTGTCCCAATCAGAGGTGGTAGAAAGATCAGAGGTCAGGTACACCATAGCCGTCCTACGCGAAGCATGAAGTGTTTGTTCAGAGGAACGCTTTGTGACGTGGGTGGAAAAGTGAAGAATGGAATCATCGGCATAGGAGTGGATAGGACAGGAAGTGCGACTTAATAAATCATTGCCAAATAAAACTAAAAACGTGGGTGACGGGACAGAGGACCGCATCTATAGATCGGCCAGAAAGGAAATGAGAGATGAAGGCACAACTAGAAGGCTATAAACCGAAGGAGGGTAGTTTCGAAATTAAAGATTTGTGCTAGACTCTATCAAAAGCTTTTGATATGTTTAGTGCAATAGCGAAGGTTTCACCGAAATCTCGGAAGGAGGATGGCCAAGAGTGAGAGGGATATGCAAGAAGATCGCCCGTCGAGCGTCCCTTGCAGAACTCATATTGACGATCTGAAATAAGATTGTGAGAAGAAAAGTGTTTGAAAATCTTCCTTTTGAGTATTAAAATCTTTAGGAAGGCAAGAAATCAAAGCAATTGGACGATAGTTGGAGGGTTGAGAGCGGTCACTTTTCTTTGCGACAAGCTGAATGAAAGCGAACTTCCAACAGGAAGGGAAAGTACCAGATGGTGTCAGCACAGAAGCACAGTTCTTGAGAACAACAGGAGTGACACTATATATATACACACACACACACACCTTTGGTTAGCTTCCTCCCGAATTGTTCATTCTGACGAAGGTCAAACTTTTCACTCCACCTTAGACCTACAGTTTAACGTGGAATCCGAACCACGCCCCACCAGCAGCCCAGCGTCTAACCACTAGGCCACACAGGGTACCCAGGGTACCCATTTATTACCAACCACTTTCTTTATTGTGTGGAAGGATGAACAGCTGGGTTTTGCTGCGCGCCGGCTGCCGTCACCGGATCTCGATCCCGGGGCCGATAGATCGTAGTCAGCGACGCTAACCACTACATTCAGCTATATTCAACTATACATTTTCTGTACTCTAAAATAATTATTACGAGAACACTACCATTTATATATACTTATTATTCCACATATAATACATAAAAATAAAGGGTGAAGCTTAGTGAAAAAGCGTACACAATGGATGCTGTATGAGATAGCATTAAAAATCTGGTCATATACTGTAATGAGAGATTCCATATATTTGAATATAACATAAACTTGGCTAAGTTTACACATTTTTTTCTAAGTATGTACAGTATAAATGTATAATATTAAATAACCTCAATTTTATACAAACATTAATATTAATACCATGACATTACACCAAGATATTTATAGCTATACAGGGAGAGAATTAATTACCTTAATTGTAATTGCTTGTAGACCGGAGGGAACGGGATAAGAAAGTTGGATTGGAAATAATTACTTAAAAAAAAAAAATAGGACAAAATATAAAAGTACAATTAATGAAAATATCAAAAACGATGTTAAGACAAACATTTTCATACCATAAAACCCATAGTTAGAAGACATAAAGCCGGACTGATGAATAGCTTGGACAATTGGATTGTTCGAATTTTTAATTCTTTACATTAGACTGTATTAAGCACGTCTTGTTACCTCCAAGAGGCTCGAGACATTGTGGTTAGCGATTTGCGAAGCTGAGCATCTTGGAGGTAACTTATGCAGCAGTGTAAAAACTCTGTTACAAAGCAAATTAGAGTTCTGCCTGACTCTTTTTATAATTAACCAAAACTTACTGCCCATAAAGATTAGTGCAGAACGTACGAAAAACTGTTTTTAGCTTTGCTTGTACAGAGTTTGATGTTCCTTACACTCATGTTTGCTTTAACACAGAAACTTTGATATTGTTTTCTTCTGTTTAAGTTGTCCCTCAAGGTGTTAGTGATAATTTGACTGAGATGCTTAAATTCTTGTACCTGCTCTATTGGTTCACCTTTCATTTTGAAAATTATATTGCTGAGCGATTCGAGTTTTTGGGATGGAACTGCATAACTTTAGTTTTAGTGACATTGAAATTAATATCATAGTTCTGCGAATATAATTTGCAATTTTTTGCAAGATGATCCAGACCTTTAACTGAATCGCTTATTAATATCATATCATCAGCACAGACCAAGTTATTTAGCTTCATGTTATCTATGCAGCATCCTACTCTTGCCTCACTAAGAGGAGTAATAAAGCCATCGATATACACATTAAACAGCAGGGGAGAGAGCAAGGAGCCTTGTCTAACTCAGCATGAAGAATCAAAACACTCGGACGGTACATTGCCCCATTCGACCGTCACAGTTTGGTGAATGTACCAAAATTTTAAAATATTTCATACATACAATGGAACAGTCCTGTCTTCTGATTTTAAAAATAAAATACTGTGAATCACTCTATAATATATTTTGCTTATATCTAAAAAACAACTATCAATAGTTGAATTACTGTGAGTGCATTTAAATACAATATCCTTCAATACATAAATACACAGATCAGTTGAATGGAACCTTTAAAAAACCAAACTGATTAGAAGATGTCCATAAATAACTATTTAATTGAAGGAGCAAACGTTTCTCAAGCACACGTGTGAATACTGAAGACATAAAGCAATACAGTACTGTTCAAAACGCCACTAAAATTGACCCAAAAAAATGCTCTATCTTCTAGTTAAAACCTAGAATTTGTCAACAAATGTTCATAAATAGCAGAATTTACATGTCCACGTTACGCATGCGCAATATACACAGTAACCTACAAGGTTAACTATTGATTAACTATCTGAAAGCATTCTTACAACTACATCGTTCAGTGTATTATCCTTTGTTCTTTTCATTGAAAATCTATTTTAGGTTTCCGAATTTTACATTCTTGTGTATTGTGTGTTTATTGGATGATGTTTCCAGTATAATAGTGCTATATAATGTGTTCTATAAATATTCCTAGTTTTCTACATCATGGGTCGAAATTATGAGTGCCTTGAATTCATTTACAGGTAGAGTCAACTGATTTTTTTCACACGCAATAGCTTCAATATAGAAGGTACTCGTATAAGAATCGCAACTTTATGAGAAGAAAGATATACTATCAGAAAAATCGAAAAAACTGAACATTTCTGTAAAAGTAGTATGGGGCACTATCAAGAGTCATCTTGAAATAGGGTCAAATAAAGACAAACAACAAAAAGGAAGGCGAAGAAAAACAACAAAATCTCAAGACCAGTACGTGAAGGTTAAATGCCTAAGAGATAGAAGACAATGGAGTCGTAATTTGCAGCAGGCCTTTAATTCCTCACAGGGCGCTAGCCTTTCGGCTGTAACAATACGACGTCGATTGCAAGAGGTACGACTGCACGGGAGAGTTGCTACCAAAGTACTGTACCTGAGACCAGGAAACAAGGTTAAGAAGGTAAAATATGCGTGAGATCATGCCCACTGAACGTCGACTGATTGAGCGAAGGTTCTGTGAACAAATGAGTCAAAATTTGAAATCTTTGGGTCTAAAAGAAGACAGTACGTACGACAGCGACAGGGTGAGAGAGATAGCACGTGCTTAAACCAACAGTGAAACATGATGGGGAATCTATCAATGTTTGGGGGTCCATAAATTTATCTGGAGTTGTCTCCCTTGTGAAAATCGATGCTACTCTAACTAAAAAAAATATAAGCAAATTTTCAACTGCATGCTGTACCAGATAGATGGGAAGCGTTTGATTGGACAAGAATTTATATATAAGCAAAGAACCAAAGAGAAAAGGAAAAGGAAACACGAAGTCCGAGCGCTTTCGTGATATATTCACATCTTCAGGGACAAGAGAGAAATAGGCAAAACAACAATTTCTCTCTTGTCCCTGAAGATGTGAATATATCACGAAAGCGCTGGGACTTTGTGTTTCATTTTCCTTTTTCCTGTGGTTCTTTGCTTATTAATTAAAAAGATCACGTGTTGCTTTGTGATTTCTTTGGGTCTTTTCCGTTTGGGGGCTAGCAGCGATTTTTAAAAATCGGTATACTAATGTAGTTTGGTCACTGATTTCAAAAATAACTTTCTTTTTAGAAAAATGAGAAACAAACATGTTAGAGCACTTTAAATAATTAGTGTGTTTTTAACGAAAATATCATGACTTAACCTAACCAATCGTCAAGGGCGTACAGTTGACCTAACCGGGCATTCAATTGACCTAACCTGGCATTCAGTTGACCTAACCGGGCATTCAATTGACCTAACTGGACATTAATTTTTTATTTTTTCTGCTACTTTTACAGATCTGCCGGATCCTTCAAAAAACGTATTCTTCGTTAGGGATAATTTAAAGTTGCACTTTTTACCGTTTGACCGACGCTTTTGGCAGCGAAAGAACTGGGTATTTTATCAAAGGAACACACTTTCCCACACTTAAAGCACTTTTTCATAAACAGTAGCAGTTTGTAACTCTGGCTAAATTTAACACAATCCTCTGTAACTAGTTTAAGCTAGTTAAAACACATATTAATTAGTTAAAGTACTCTAACATGTTTGTTTTTCATTGCTCCAAAAAAAAAGAGTTATTTTTGAAATCAGTGACCAAAACTACATTAGTATACCGATTTTCATTAAAATTCGCTGCTAGCCCCAAACAGAAAAGATCCATTTCTTTGCATATATATATATATATATATAGTAAACCCTCGTTCAACGCGTGTTTGTCCAGCGCGAATTTGCTTATACACGGAAAAATAAATGCGAACAATTATTTGCCGAAAGCGGAAAATTTGATTATACACGGTCCGCCAAACACGCTCTAATACAGTAGTACTGTACGCGTGCCAATGCGCGCACTAGTGTTTTCTCCTACACTCTCTAACACTCCCGCATCTCCCTCCCTCTCGCGTCACCCCTCGCATCACCCTTTGTCTTAGTCCTGCTAACGTGTTAAGTTCAGTGAAGTTGTGTTGGATTATGAAAATAAAGACCCACTCTAATAGACAGAGTTTATTTCCACAACAGTTTCGATGCCCACTGGCATCCACCCGAGAAGGATGCCAGTGGGCATCGAAACTGTTGTGGAAATAAACTCTGTCTATTAGAGTGGTTTTTATTTTCATATTTTGACCTTCACGTAGAAAAAAGTTGAGTTTTTGCATTATTGTGTTGGATTGTTTTTATCGCATTTTGCCGTTGTTTTGCTATTACCCTTAGACAGCAGTATGGCACCAAAACGTAAAGCATCTGCGAGTGATAGTGAAGAGAAGAAAAGTCGTAAGGTTATGACATTAGCCGAAAAAATAAAGATTCTAGATAAGTTGCGTGGTGGTACGAGCATGACATCACTTGGCCGCGAGTATCACGTGAATGAGTCTACCATACGCACCATCCGAAAGAGTGAAGAAAAGATACGTGCTATCTTCATTTAATATATTTTTATTTATCATATGTAAATATCATTATGTTTATGATTTTATTATGTTCTTATTTCATAATATACAATATAGGTAGGGAAATTCATTTATGTGTGAATAAAAAATCTACGTATCTAAGTATTAATGGGAGACTTTACGCGGCCGCGTTCACGTATCCCCATTTATCCCATAAGGTATTAAGTTTGTCCAACGCGGATTTACCTAACGCGTCGTTCTCGAGGAACCTAAATCCCCGCGTTGGACGAGGGTTTACTGTATATATATATATATATATATATATATATATATATATATATATATATAACATGACACTATGTCTGGTTGCATATTGCTGAAGACGACGATGAAATTATTCTATCCTTCCCTTTAGCTGCCTCTCAACAGTAGAAACCTATATCCGATGTCCTTAGCATACATATGTACTGTATATAAAGGCAGAGCTGATGAAAATTAAGGATATTTTCAGATTAAATTAATAATGCATGATATGCAAGGAAGGGCTAGCCTATTTGGGGGCCTCGAACCTTTGACCAGGAAATTCTGAACGTGGACGTTGAGAATCGAACCTGAGCAGCGCTTAGCCAGTTTTAATTAATGGAATGAGAGAATTATGCAAACAAACTCTTTGGCACGGTTATAGCAGAGCGAAAATCTACATAAAGAGCGACTTGCAATATAGCTTCCAAACTTCTGCACTAGAATAACTGTTATGACCTAACTCTCTTTGGGTGATTACTAGCCTAAAATAGTGCCCACGAAGACCAAGAAAGAAATTGAATTGTCTGAATAGATAGATATCTACTTTGAATTATTAATAAATATGAACTCCCGTGATGTTATTGGCAATCAGAGTTAAAAATAGAGAATTCTCGCACGATAACGTACGATATTTCCTATATTGAAATTGAAGGTTTCAAATTGTTTACAAAACTATTTCGAAATTTTTATATTTTATTACAACAAATAATATGAACTAAAATAAAATTGAGAATAACACCTATTCTCTATAGTCACTTTTATTGTTGAGCTGAACACACGAAAAAATGTCCACTTTTGTCTATTTTAAAACAAAAGAAGTCAACTCTGAAAAATGTCTCTCGAAAGTAATCTGAAATTTCAAAGGAAAAAGTTAACAAATTTGTTCTTAGAAAATATCGAAGGACATTGTTCTGCCCCCCCCCCCCACCAAAAAAAAACCATGACTTAAGAGGAAAATGTCCATGGATGGACCGGACTGCGAATTCAAACGATTTTATTTCAATTTTAGTTACAGTAATTAATAGGCAATTCGTAGTTTACTTATTACACTAACAAAAAATGTTTCTGCATTTTAAAAATATTTTGCGCTGCATCACTCCAAATGACCCCACTTCCAAGTTATCAGAACTTAGGGTCGGGAGGAGGGGAAACAAGTTATTTACGAAGAGAGCCAACCACGGAGGAAATACTTATATCTAACCATTGTTCGGTTGGTGTGGCCAACAAAGGAGAAAGAGAAGAAGAGAAACGTAAATGGAAAATAAAGAAGTGGGAAAGAAGAAGAGAGAAACGAGAGGGTGAGTATAAGAAGACAGATACCCGGGCTCAATCACGCGTGCGCAGTAGTTAAGAGCAAGCTCATTTTTGCAGTTTTGGAGATTCGAATTCCGAGGCCTACCATCCTCACCAGGATGTCATTAAGCCACTAAAAAAAGTGACAATAGATGCCGACGGCGGAACCACCGACACCTCGTCCCAAGATGGAAGAGAAAAACTTTCTACCTTCTACAAGGCCACAAACTAACAATTAACCATTAGATACGCCATCTTGCTTATTAGTGTGTGTCGAAAATTTTAAAACACGCTTGCAAATTATTACACACTACTTGATAACTACAATATTATATCAAGTTAGTACATTAAATTGTACGTTTTTTACATTTTTACTGTATATTATTATTACCTTACCTTACCTTACAACCTTACAAAGGTTCCGCACGATGATTCCTCATTTCGCGAAGGTCAAGCTTGTCGCCCCTCCTCTTGAGTTGGCCTGGTGAAATAGTGAGTTGGTTTCTTGTGCTCTCCACCTCACATAGCCAGGTACGCCCGGCTCATCGGGGATTGTTCTGAGCCAGGCGTCTAATCTTCTTTTGAAGATGTCCACTGCAACTCCCTTCGTGTTTCTTAGGTCTTTGGGCAGCTGATTAAACAGTTTTGGTCCTCTCACCACAAGACTATTTTCTTTCAGGGTTAAGGATGTTCCCTGTCTCGGCTTCAATTTGGGAATACGACACAGTATACCGTTTCTACTTTCCACCGTTGTTTGGGGAGTTATAGGGTTCAGAGTAAGATTAAGGACTAGTTTCTCCATTATTTTCCAAGTGTAAATAATGGTGTATCTCTCTCTTCTCCTTTCCAGTGAATATAGGTCTAGTTCGCGTAACCTTTCCCAGTAATTTAGTTCTTTGCACCCGTTGTTTGGGGAGTTATAGGGTTCAGAGTAAGATTAAGGACTAGTTTCTCCATTATTTTCCAAGTGTAAATAATGGTGTCTCTCTCTTCTCCTTTCCAGTGAATATAGGTCTAGTTCGCGTAACCTTTCCCAGTAATTTAGTTCTTTGCACCCGTTGATCTTGGCTGTGTAGCTTCTCTGGATCCCTTCCAGCTGTCTAATGTCTTCTTTTTTATATTATATTATATTATATTATTATATTATTTCACATATTATATTATATTATTATTTCGGTAACTATTTTGTTTGGAAAACAATTGAGCAACAGTTATAAAAGAAAAAGAAAATCTAGTCAAATCAGGATGAGGTATAAATGACGCACGCATAATGGATAATTCAATCGTAATATTTCAACAAATGATAAAAAAAGACCCATTTTAATATACTGTATGACATATTGACTTTTAAGTTTATACATAAACAACATCGGTCTCATAATTTGAATAATTATCCGCATACATTTATGTTTTCCGTAAAGGACATAACTTTCAAAAGACGTGCTTTGAAATTATTCTCCTTTGAAATTTCTCATAAGATTTTGCATAGTATATTGTCCTTCGATAGTACTTTCAAATTTACATGACAATGAAAGGAAACTATAAGTAGAATGACAGTCCTTTATTACTATGCAGATAGTCAAAGGACATTTTTAAAGAGGAGTCCTCTGCAAACAATAACGTATCCGGAGAGTACCTTGTTAGTAGGCCGAAAGTAGATCTAAAATAAATCAAACGGGTTTCTTTTTAACAAAAAGGCTCCTATCAAATTAAAATAATAATACTAATAAAAGTGTGCGAATGTAATAACTGAAGGAAACCTTTAACATTATAGATATTACACATATTTCTCACTTCTGTCTACCAATTGTACTCTTTCAGTACTTTACATGTAGGGTCCATTTAGTCCTAATTTTATTCTCACTTTTACAGTATACAGAACATACACATTTTAGAATGAAAATTACCTATTGTTTATAGTTATTATGTTTCAGCTCTGCGATTCTTCACAGATACAAACTCCGCAAGTTGAATTAGGTTACGATAAATTAAGTTAGGTTAAGTTGGGATAAGTTACGTTAAGAAAGTGTCGATAAAGCGTGTCATTGTCGATATAATTTGGTTATAGGTCCACATACGCAGTATTTCAAGAAGCTTATAAGTTTATATTTAGACTAGTACCTTCAGATTTATACGATGCTTTTATGGTGGCCTTTTGCGGACAATAAGCGTGTCGTAACATTTATTACAGAAATTCACGAACTTCTTTCTATAATTTCGACCACATACGCGAATGCAAAAGGTGGATAAGGAACGATGAAGAAAGAAAGTTTATTATATAACTGGAAACGATTTCGCCAAAATGAATCGTTCATCCGCAGTGACTACAAGTTTATAAACTCATAAAAAAAACAAGAATTTTTACTAGCCTTAGTAACAAAACATTCCTTAAGGCCTACAATGCGATCAATGATGGCTGCAAACCTCAGATTAATTTGCATTCTCGAATGAAAATGCTTTGTGAAATTAAAATTATTCCAAAATATTAATTACAAAATGTGGATAAAACCATTTCTCGTACTTTTGCGGAGATGGTCGAGAAATATTGTCCTTAAAATTAATGAATACATCAGAGTAATATATATTTATATGCATAATAATAATACCAGGGTATAGGGGCTATAAAATTCAAGTGTCAGTCAGATATACTGGGTGTATATATATATATATATAATATATAGTTTTCGTACAGCTTCATACCATATCAGAGCTAATAAAACATTTATGTACACGTTTTGGTGCATGTTTTATAAGGTAAAAGATGGATGTATAGCCAAATCTTGCATAAATAAAGCGATTATCTTTCACGTATATACAAAAGCATTTCCATATGAACGCGGAAGGAAGATACTGAATGACAAAGGAAGTGCATAAATTTCCGCTATTAATAAAACCTAAGCATAAACAGAGTCGACAAAATTACTGAAAAATGAGAACAATTAACAAAAAAAAACAAAAAAAATGTTAAAACGAAGAAAAGACTTGATAAAGAAAGGTTATTATAAGAAAATTTATTTACACAAAATCAGTTTTGTTGAAGTAATATATATATATATACATATACATAGAGTTAATTAGACATCATTATCATACAACTATAAACAATGATTTTCCCCCTTAGAGTATTTGCGAGTTGCAATCTTCCTTTGAGTAAACCACTCAATAAGCGAACGAATGTAAACATCATTAACTAAATTGTTAGCAAATAGTTTGCATTTAACAGTATTTACTCTGCATCGTAAAATTTCAAAACAAAACATTAACATTATCATCAATGAATCGGAAGTGAGATTTTATAATACCGCGGGTGTGTCTGTATAAAGTAACGCAAGTGAAGAGACAAATCCAATTTGAAATAGTTTAAACTAGTTTCAACTTGTTTTTTTTTAACTCTTTTAAAAACATTTTTAACATCTCTTATAAACATTACTATCGAATATGTACTTAGTTGTTATAAAGTACGTGTAATAAATATTACTCGTCCATCAGTGATGTAGGTCTCGAGATCGGTCTCGGTCTCGAGACCGATCTCGAGACCCAATTTGCAGATCTCGATCTCGATCTCGGTCTCCGCTATTTAGATCTCGGTCTCGATCTCGGTCTCGACAGAACGGTCTCGGTTTTTCTCCCCGAGACCTTTCGAGACCTCTCGAGACCGTAATGAAAAATACATGTTATTGGCATACTCATGATGGTGGCTTGGTTGAACAGACACAATTCAGAATGTTTATGAAAGTTTGTAAAAGTAAGGGACTTAAGGTATTCACTAATCAGTCACCCTGTTTTGAGTTGCCACGTTTGTCTTGCAGGGGTGTGGGTCTGGATTTTTTTAGGTGAGCGCTACAAAAAAATTTGCCCCCCCGCCCCGTCAGATTAATTTTATTGAAAATGGAAACACTAAATAAAGAATTATATATATTATATATATAAGTATAAATGAAAGGCCACTTAGTGTCGCCAAACATTGAAGTACGAGCTGATAAAGATATTAAAGTAGAACTTAAAGAGGAAATAAAAGTATGTTATAATTTCATTATAAATTTTTAAATTATCACAGAATTCATTATACCGGTATATTTTTTATCATTAAAATTCATTATAGATCTCTTTGGGCTAAGTGGATGTTGAATTAATGTCATATATATATATATATATATATATTATATATATATATATATATATATATATATATATATATATTATTTAGACCTTATGCTAATTGCCATGCCTCTGTTTATAGTACCGATATGTCAATTTATTTTTCATAGAAATGGTGTTGGAAAAATGCTAGACAGGAAACTCAAGCACGGAGAATGAGCAGATACAGAGAGAGAGCGCTCATTCTCACAGCAGCGATGACGAAATAAAACAGAGTCAAACCAAAGTTCCGAGACTAATGGCAAAATATCAAAGCTATCGGTCCAAGCAGAAGAACGTTGAAACTGGAAAGATTTTGAACCGCAGGGAACAGTTGCGGTGGTACCTCTTAGAGATCGATGAATCTCATATTTTAGACAACTGCTCTCCAGTAAGTTTTGGCACCAGAAAAGGGATAAATTCCCATCACTGGCCATATTGCCATGACTGTTTTAACAGTGCCTGCCTCTAGTGCTCCAATTGAGCGTGTATTTAGCCATGGAGGCATAATAATGAGGCCCCACAGAAGTCGAACTTCAGCAGATCTTCTGAGCATGCTGATGTTCCTTAAGTGTAATGAGCACCTATCGTGCTTTAAATAAATGCACAAGTCAAACTGGGTAGTGGGTACGTTCATTAAACCTTTTGTAACAGATATAAAGAAGTAAATAAATAAAAAGTACGTATATATATATATATTTCATTTGTTAATTTATAGGCTACACTTTTTGCATTCAACACACTACATCTGAGAAAGTAGTTTATTTTAATATACTTAACATAGTCTAATTTCCATAGTAGTGTAAAACAAATTGAAAGGGCATGAGCTTGGTCTCGATCTCGATCTCGGTCTCGAATGTTAAGGGTCTCGATCTCAGAAGGTAGATCTCGATCTCGAACCTTTGATCTCGATCTCGAACCTTTGATCTCGGTCTCGATCTTGGTCTCACAGGATCAGGTCTCGGTCTCGGTCTCAGTCTCGGACTTGGTGTCTCGACTACATCACTGTCGTCCATGTTCACTCGCGTTAATATAATTCAAATGGGATTTGTCTCTTCACTTGCGTTACTTTATACACACTCCCGGTACCACTTAATGCGTAACTGAGATAAAGCAATTATAAGGAAATACAATCATTTGAACAAAATATTAATATATAAAATAAATTTTTTTTAAATATATTCAATTTATAAACAAACGCTTCCGTACGAAATAAATTGGTATTCTATTGTTTGGCACTGTGCCTGCTATACCAGTGCCCAGTCTAGAAACTCGGGTTCTAATGTACTAAATATGATAGTTTCAGCTTATAGGGCACCAGTTTGACGATCGCTCTCGGAACTGAATCTAAAAAGAAACAATATATATATACCTCGTAGCCTCGTAGCAGTTTCGCGCGAAGGTCAAGCTGGTCTCTCTCTCTCTCTCTCTTCTCTCTCTCTCTCTCTCTCTCTCTCTCTCTATATATATATATATAATATTATATATATATATACTGTGTGTATAATATATATATCTTGATAACCTTGGTTTTGCTTCCGCTCGAAGCTAAAGCTTGTTGCCCCCACCTTAGACCTACAGTGTAACGTGGAATCCGAACCACAACCCACCACAGGTGGTCCTCTCACGACTTCACAATCAACAGCCCATCGTCTTAACCACTAAGTAACTCAGTGTACCTATTTATCCACCAACTAATTCTTTTGTATGGAATATTGGAATAATGAACAGCTGCATGAGCTGAGCGCCGCCTGCCCTTGCCAGCAATCGAACCTGGGGCTAGATTCGCAGTCAGCGATGTTAATCACTACACACGAATATATATATATATATATAATATATATATATATATATATATATACGGGATGAATTTCACACTTAAACGCGTGAAATGAATGAATGCTACAAACCCACACAGAAAAGAAAAATTATTCCAAGGTCTTTCGTGTATTCAGCAATACACCTCGTCACTCCCTGACGAGGTGTATTGCTGAATACACGAAAGACCTTGAAATCATTTTTTCCTTGTGGGTTTGCATCATATATATATATATATATATATATATATATATATATATATATTGAATTAGATTAATAAATATTGACCGTATTATATGCAGAACAAGTCGTACAAACAGAGTATATTCTGTAAGACACTGTTTTCCGTGCAAATAAACTAAAACTTTGCGCGTGCCATTTTCCCCTCATTTGTCATGCCTCGATTCCGAATTGATTGCCGCTTGTTTTCAAATCCAATAACCGCAGCTTAAAAGCCTGTATTTACAATTTCATTTATTCAAGACGAGGAGTACACTTAAAAACACGCGAGTGCATCTTTAAGGGAAAGAATCATGAGAAATTTATGCTGGTTTGACAGGATGAGTGAAGAATCCGTTTTCAATGAACCCCGAATAGGTGTAACGTTCTCAAAAATAGATGCAGACGTTTGAAAATGTAATTTATGTTCTAGTAATGAAAGAAATTGGTCTTTGTATAGATGCAACGCGTGAACTAATACAAATAAGCGCAATCGCGTATATTGTATACTCATAAATGGACAAAACCACGATCCCTTACGGACCAAATAATTAATTTGTTAGTTAAATTATAAACCGTTTCATTCCTCCAAAACGGGGACAATTATCATTCGAATCGTTTTTTGAAATTAAACCAGGAGGAGGGTCCCAGTATATGTCGTGCTTTGGCATAACACGTTAGAATACGTATCAAGATAATGCAGTCACGCGTGTGGATTGTCCCACGCACACAAAGTCTGAGGAAATTATGCGGGCAATGGAACAAGTCTTGCGTTCATTGGTGATCTCTATTTGCTTAATTAATGAAGTAACTGAATTCTGAAGAGGGAGACGAAATGTCGGTAAGAAAATATTATTTCTACAGACTGTATAATTACTGAAAACGTATCACCGCTTCGAACTGTCGCTCTTTTTTCATTTGTAAAATGGCGTGACATCGCGACCGTAATTGAAGGATGAATTAATACAATAAAACAGGAACCAAATGGTAGTTAATTTATCCGATATTGTTTTTATATACTGTATATATATATAGATATATATATATTATATATATATATATATATATATATATATATATATAATATATATAATATGTGTGTGTGTGTGTGTGTGTGTGTGTGTGTGTGTGTGTTATCTAAGCTTCCAACACAAGTTTGTTTTGTCTTTTCAAACATACAGTAAGACTATTATGCTAAACTGATTTCCAGACGCTTAAACTCCTTACGAACAAACAGTAAGTTTTTCTAAAACAGAAATGAATGTCTCCCATCTTGTTATAATACAAAAGAAATAATAAATTATTACGATATAAACCCATATCAAACTTGTTAAATAAAACAAAAATGAGTTAAATGTAATTTCCCAGGCGATATAATTTCTATACCATATATATATATATATATATATATATACAGGGTGTTCAAAAGAAACGCAACCCATTGGAGAATGCATATATCGTTGTAACCCAACCCTTTTCTTTCTGTTTCGAATTGCGTTCCTTTTTGAATACCCTGTGTATATATATATATATATAATATATATATATATATATATATACAGAATCAAATGTAACATTCCAAAGATGAGTCAGTAAGCTTAAATGGATCTTAGAATTTCACGGAATTCTGAATTATTTTGAACGTGCTTTCGCGACAGCTTCAAAATTTGATCTTTGGTCATTTAATTTACAGATGTTAAAATCCATCTTTTTACTAACTTACAATATCTAACTCTGATCTAACCCTTTCTCTTTTCGTACCCAACCTAACCTGGTCTAAGAAATAAAGTAAAATGGACGTTTAGGGTAATCGCATTAGAGCCTAAATTTGTTTAATGTTTTCATCTATACCTAATGGAGATCTTACACTGCGTTCGCATTTATTAAGCAGATTAAATTTTCTCCCATGTTTTCAAAAGGTTTTCCCCGATTTCAATGACATTTGTAGCAAATAATCACGATATATAGCAGCATTGGTGGTATTTATTTAGATAAAATATTTTGATAATTAAAATAATTATCTCATTTTATTGAAAAATATGTAAAATATTGTGTTCCGAATTATTAAGCAAGTACTCTATTTATGGATCTAAATGGTGAAAATGGGTAAGAAGAAGGATTTAACACTAACTGAGAAAAGAAAAATAGTCAAGTTACTCGCTGAAAATATAAAATCTATTGAAATTGCGAAGCAGTTTGGCAGAGCTTATCGAACTGTAAACCAGTTTGTAGCGGAGGGTACCAAACTGGGGCAGCGAAGTGATAAAAGAGCTATAAGAAAAGTGACAAGGCGGCAGATATCTGTAATCAAGCGCAAACTGCAAAGCATCCATTGTCCTCAAGTAAAGAGGTTTTTGAGCAGGCTGGCATACATAATGTACCAAGAACATCTCGATGTGGAATCCTCCAAACAATTGGCAAGACGTGTAAACCTACGATTCAGTCACCATTAACACCCAAGTACAAGAAGCAGCGTGTTGAATGAGCGCGTCAGTACGTGAAAACAGATTTTAATACTGTATTGTTAACCGATGAATGAAGAGCAACCCTTGAGGGATCTGATGGTTGGTCAAGAAGATGGATTGCTAAGGGTCAATCTCTACCATGGAATGAGGTTTTCTTTTAGAAAGTTTGTGTAAGACTGGGCATTCATTTTTACACCATCAGGCACGCTGTATGGGACAGCTACTTCATTGCTTATCAATCCTGCCTAAAACATGACACTACCTCCACCTTGTTGGCGTCTTAATCTCGATGGTAGAAATTGGCTCTCAGCAATCCATCTTCTTGACCAAACATCAAGTCCCTCAAGGGTTGCTCTTCATTCATCGGTTAACAATACAGTATTAAAATCTGTTTTCACGTACTGACGCGCCCATTCAACACGCTGCTTCTTGTACCTGGGTGTTAATGGTGACTGAATCGTAGGTTTACACGTCTTGCCAATTATTTGGAGGATTCTACATCGAGATGTTCTTGGTACATTATGTATGCCAGCCTGCTCAAAAACCTCTTTACTTGAGGACAATGGATGCTTTGCAGTTTGCGCTTGATTACAGATATCTGCCGCCTTGTCACTTTTCTTATAGCTCCTTTATCACTTCGCTACCTCAGTTTGGTACCCTCCGCTACAAACTGGTTTACAGTTCGATAAGCTCTGCCAAACTGCTTCGCAATTTCAATAGATTTTATATTTTCAGCGAGTAACTTGACTATTTTTCTTTTCTCAGTTAGTGTTAAATCCTTCTTCTTACCCATTTTCACCATTTAGATCCATAAATAGAGTACTTGCTTAATAATTCGGCACACAGTATTTTACATATTTTTCAATAAAATGAGATAATTATTTTAATTATCAAAATATTTTATCGAAATGAATACCATCAATGCTGTTATATATAGTGATTATTTGCTACAAATTTCAATGAAATCGGGGAAAAACTTTTGAAAACATTGGATAAAATGCAATCTGCTTAATAAGTGCAAACGCAGTGTAGTACAGAGAGCATATATGATATGCTTGAACTTAGACGTTTGAGGCGCAGACATTTTGAATTCTTAATGGCAATTATTATATTTTTTTTAAGAAATGACGTCACCATTTAGATTTATCTTTATTAAATACATGCGCTTCGCAAGGAGTCGTTTGAAATTAATTATGTACTCGTTAACATTACACTATTATAGATAGCTATAATATAATATACAGAATACATGAAAATATCTATCGACTTGTGAACAAATGAAAATAATACTGAAGTTATATAATGTTACAGTCAATGTGTGAAACTAGTCATTTCACGTAATGCCTAAAATTTCAAGCATTTCGCGTAATTCGATTAAGCGATTAACGACTTCGTGAAGGTTAGGTTAGGTTAGGTTAGGATGGCTAGGTTAGATTAAATTGGTTAGGTTAGGTTAGTAATATGTATTACCTATGTTTTAGGCATTACGTGAAATGACTGGTTTCACAGATTGACTGTAACATATACATATAAATATCCCACACAAACTAGACAGTAATATATGTATAGAGTAGCCACAAAGTCCCTTTGCAATGACATTACAGCATATCTGTGTTGCCCTTGTTTTTCATGCACAGGCACTTTGTGGCCACCCCATATACACCGTCTGCCAAGAAAAAGGGTTCACTCTAAAAACAGCTATGAAATCAACATTTATTAACCAATCATAATGAAACTCATACAGAGCAAAACTATGTAAGCAGTATATGTGTACACCAATTTTCAGATTATTATATTCAAAATTGATGATTTAAGGAGGATCGTTTATGTTCAACAAATTTTGTTGGTGAACATCGCTCCAGTTTTGAATTCTGGGAGTCCACGAAGGCGGTAAAACTTTGGTAATAAAATTTTTATTCTTATTTTAGTTGTAAAATACATCATAAGATTTATAAAATATAGGAAATGCCTCCATTAAAAAACCATGAAAATAAAAAAATGATTTTGAATTTCGAAACAGAACTTAAATCCTAAGTTTACAAAAGAAATCAAATTAACATTTTACTCTTTTGAAATTCCTATTAAAAAATTATTCAATGTGTTTCCCTTCTGTTTCAACAATTTTCCTTCAATCTTGGATGAAATTCATCAATGGTTCGATCGATCTGCTCTGTGGTATCTCTTCCCACTTCTCCACAAAAAGCTGACGCAAGTGATCAACATTTCCCACTCTGCTCCCGTAAACTCTCTGTGCCAAATTTTCCCAGATTCCATAGTCAACAGGGTTCAAGTCAGGACTGTTAGGTGGTCAATTTTGGAGTTCAAGTAATTCTGGGACATTATTTTTTAAATATTCCACAGTTGCTATTGCTGTATGGGACGTTGCTCCGTCTTGCTGAAAAGATAATAACCACCGTTAGCCAGATTTTGCATTTCGAAAAGTATGTTTCGCAGCAGAGTATTTCGATAGTACTCGGCATTGACTTTTACACCAGGCTCAATAAAATGAATGGATGTTTTTCCTAACTTTGATATGCTAACTGACACCATGACACTAGCTGAGAAATGACTTCTGGTTGCAAAACGTCTGCTATCAAGTATTTCATTCTTACATTGGACGTGCGAGTAAACTCTGTCATTTTGACTGTTCCGAGGGGCTCCACAGTGAATCTCTTTTCATCATGAAAAAAGCCTTTGAAAGTTTATTACATGTTATTCGCCATAAGATTTGTTGATCTTTGAACTCGTTTTCTGCTCATCAGTTTGAGTAATCTTTGCCCGTGCACTCTTTGAAAGGTTTTAGTTGAAGATCTTGTTAATAATTATGCGTCTCATACTACTTTCTGATAATTGTAGCTCTTCTGATATGCGAGCTGGTGTCATATTGGTTCCTGGCTGGTTTTCCTGACTTAATATACGTTCTTCGACGTCGTCAATATTGTCTCGTATGCGAACAGTTTTTGGTCGCCCACTTCCCTCTCTTCTTTTGATAGCACCAGTCTCATCAATTTTCTTTAGAAGTTTTCCCAAACCACCAAGAGTCCATCCTTTGTTGGGGAATTCAGAGAGTAGTTTCGTTCGTCCATATCCTTTTTCTAGTCTATAATGCTTAATTATAATCTTATCTTCCTCTGAAAATGGCATATTCACTATATTTTATAACCCTGCAAAAAAAAATCGTATATTAGAATTTACAAAAGGGAAAATGGAAATAACGGATTCTTGATTAGTTTGCCGAGCATCAGTTGCAGTATTATTAGAGAAATATTTAATAAATCGTTATTTTTGACAGCTTCGAAATGAAATTTGGTTTACAGGTAGATGTTTTATGTGTCTTTTACGTGATAAATTTCATACTGATTGTTTGAAAAATGTTGATTCCATGAATGTTTTTTAGTGAACCCCTTTTTTGGGGGGAGCAGACGTGTATATCCCTCATACTCATTTGACGAGAAATAAGAAACTGATAAATCGGATCCTTATCGCTATGGTACCTTCAAAAACTTCTAATATTTAATATAAAATTGGGCAGTTTTTTGTCAAGTTTGTTCAGGGCCTCGAACGTTATGTCTGCTTCATTATTATTATTATTATTATTATAGGAAAGAGCTGATTCTGTGAAACAATTTGCATTAATTTAGTAAAACAGTCACACGTTGGTATCAGTGTAATATTATATATATATATATATATATATATATATATATATATATACATTTAAACTGCAAACACGCAGTATAATTAACGTAAAGAACGACGCTTGTATAGAGAATATTCCGCGCAAGATGAGAGCAAAAGAACGAACAAATGAAAAAATTAGGTAACCACCCGGGAATCGAACCCGGGATCTTCCGATTGCCGGTCAATATGTAGAGGAATTACGGCATTTGATTGAGTGAGGCCCGTTGTGTAATGGTTATCATATCTGACCGGCAATCGGAAGATCCCGGGTTCGATTCCCGGGTGGTTACCTCATTTTTTCATTTGTTTCGTTCTTTCGCTCTCATCTTGCACGGAATATTCTCCTATACAAGCGTCGTTCTTTAAGTTATATATATATATATATATATAAAGGAAAGGAAACACAGAATGGTGCTCAAGCGCTTTCGTCTAATGACATTCTCAGGATTCCTGAGGATGTCATTAGACGAAAGCACTTGAGCACCATTCTGTGTTTCCTTTCCTTCGTGGTTTTATTCATCATAAATATTTTTCACGTGTTACTTTCGTGAAATAATTTTCATATATATATACAAGTCAGAGGTCTTTTCTCACCGTCCAAAATCAAATATATTCATATTGCAAGTCCTTTCGTATGTACAGAGGGTTGACAAACGTAAATAGCCACCATTTTTTTTTCCATAGTTTTTTTATTTGATAACAAAAATCAGTAAATACTACAAAAATTATTAAATCAATATATTTAGAATCGTGAGTTTTTCTCCTTTGCATCAAGTAAAGCTGACAATTTTGGTCCTTGATTTCGGATCTCTTCTTCTATGGGAGTGGCGTTTCTGCGGGCGTTCGCCCTTGGTCCCTCTTTCTTGCATAAAAAAAAACACTTTCTGGTATTCCACTCACGAGTTTTGCCATTTGTTCTTGATCATCGTGATGTCTATTTACCTCTGTCAACCGTCTGTAACTTACAAGAGTTGTTTCATTCGTAAGTAGGTAAGATCAACCGCCTTTCTTCATTAAATGATTTTCTATACCATTCAGTGAGCAGTTTTTTCTATATTTATATGTAGAAAGATGATGGCAATACAGAAATATAGAGAACTATAAGCAAAAGTAAACCATGCCATATGTTCCACCTAAACACTACAGATTTAGAAAATTTTATTACCTTGACTTTATATATATATATATATATATATATATATATATATATATATATATATATATATATATATTATAATGTTATAATGTTTCAGACCAACAAAGACCCTAGGATCCACTCATGGCTGGTCTGCCTAACTGTGTTGTTCGTAATTGTGTATTGTGCATGTCCTCCGTGGTGGTGGCGGAGGGGACCTACAATTTTACGTGGGTTCCGAACCACAAGGAGCATAAGAATATAAGAAATTTTTATAGTGGGCACACTAGGGGCCACGTCGGCCCATCGAGGCGGCTCCACTATGTAAAAACTGCCTGTACATTGGTAACAACCAATTTTTACAAAACTAAATAATTATCAATTTAAAACTAATTAATTATCAATTTAAAACTAAAGATAGAATCTCTGGATCCAGGGGATCAAGTTATATATATATATATATATATATATATATGTGAGGAAACACCAAACTCGCGGTGCATTTTGCTCCTGAAGAATCATGCACCAAGACTGATAATAACTGGAGGTGTCCGCAATACAAACTAAGGAAAATTGCGCGAAGGCAAATGCGGATTTGGATGTTCTTTGGACTAGGCTAACACAGAGCATTGTTGCTTTCAGTGGTGTTGAACCACGTACGGAAGCATCGTCAATACTTTGACCCCCCTATTTGCTTGGCAATGCTGCTGCGAGCTGCTCGTACCCTGAAATGGGCGTTTGGGGCGGAATGATGCTCTACAGCAGGGATTCCCAAAGTGGTCTGTACAGACCCCCAGGGGTCTGTAGGAAGCTTCCAGGGGGTCTCTAAGCTTTTGGAAAAATAGTAACATTAACTATATTAAAATAAATTTCCATTTCACACTAGACATTCGGTAAGTGTTTATTAAACTGGTTTAATGAGCGTAGAATGTTTAATTTTACATTAATTTAAAAGCTATCTATGTTTATGAAATATACTATAGTTTGTAACTGAATTCATAATTTTTTTTGTGTGGGGTCTATGTCCGTACGGAATTAATATTTAGGGGTCCTTGGTGGTAAAAGTTTGGGAACCCCTGCTCTACAGTATGTAAAAAGATGTTTAACTCTTCATACTTACATTTATGAATGCATCGATGAATAATATATATATATATATAATATATATATATATATATATATATATTATATATATTATATTTTGTTGTGAAGAAGGTCAACAACACCAAAATATAAAATGAATAGATAGACAGATAGACATAGATGTTTGCAAAGGGGGTTAGCGAAGGCATAGTTCCAATAAAATATTTTCTTTCTGCTTAACAAATGAAGTAGGAGGTACTGGTCGGGTTTGGTTTCATATCTCTGGAAAATTTTAAACATTTATATTTAAAATGAACACACACACACACACACACAATAGTATTCATATATCGGGTTATGAGTAAAGGTGTTTTGTCTAAGGTTGGTGATTTCTTCCCTGTATGCTGCTGTAGGCAGCTTCTCTTATATGCATGTCAGCTTGAACGCAATCTTTCGGTTCACCAATTTAAGTCAGTGAATTAAATGAATTTAATTTAATTTAATTAAATAATTGAATAAATCTATTCAATTAAGCAAAGTGTTAATACAGACGCGAAGAGAACAACTTGGCGGATGAAACAATGATTTGATAATCTGCAAAGGATATGAAATGAAATAAATAAATTACAAAATTCTCTTTACGCAGAAACCGCAACGTGTAGATTATTTATATGTAAAATAGTATTTCATCTTGTCACTCGTTTATCTTGTAACTTTGTTTAATGAATAAGGGGGTTTCACGGGATGAGTGTAGGTGTGAAGTGGTGTGAAGATAGTCTCAACCGCAAACTTCTATTAATCTTTTTTAACTTTCATGTACCTCTTCTCTTGACACTTTTTTCCATCAGCATTGGCTGGTGTGTGTGTGTGTGTGTGTGCGTGTGTGTGTGAGAGAGAGAGAGAGAGAGAGAGAATTACAAGGACAAGAAGAAACCTCAAAGACCTTTCGGTCCACTCAGGGAGGTTCCTCTTATGAAACTAGTTCATTTTTTAACTCTTCTAACAGTAATAGAAAACTGGATAGAAAAGCATAACGCTTTCTCTCCACCCTCCGCGCCCTCCCTGCCAGAGGCGGGTACGGAAAAAGGTTGAAGAAAATACCTTAATCCTGTAAAAGTAGCCAAGGAAATTTTACAGGAAAGAGGAGAATATACAGGGTGTCTCAAAAGTCACTATCTATTTCGGTGACATTAGATGTTTTTTTTAAAAATGCTATGCTGGCATAAAGATATGTACTTCTGGTGCAAATTTGTGTACTTAAAAAAAGTTAATTGGTTTATTATCTTGACATGCTTGAACAATTCCTCGAACCTCAACTTCTTACAGATGGCATTCTTGACACAGTAGTTTTTCAGCAGGATGGAGCACCGTGCCATTATGCAATAATTGTACGTGATTATCTTGACAGACGCTTCCCCGGTCGCTGGATTGGTTGTGGAGGAACACAACCATGGGCAGCACTTTCATCCGATTTAACACCATTAGATTTTTTCGCCTGGGGTTTCATTAAGTCTAAGGTGTACACTGGTAGAAGAATTAGTGATGTAGCCGAACTTCGAAATCGTATTACCGATGCAGTTCAGAAAATAACACCTAAAATGCTGGAAACTGTGTTCCGGGAAACAACTTATCGCTTTGAGCTCTGTAGAGACACTGATGGTCGCCATGTGGAGACAGATAAATAAATAACACTAATTCTTTGTGGCACTTACTTTGAAATAAATATATTTTTCATGTCTTAAACCAGTTTTTCGTAATTCCCATTATTTTTCAAATAGATAGTGACTTTTGAGACACCCTGTATAAGCTACCTCTACAGTTACGCTATGCACACAGAAATTGTACACTAGATAGCACCGTTGTATAAACTAACTAATAATATATTTCTGCTGATCTTATATCAACTAGTTGGTATCATCACGAAAACCTCAAACATATTGTTTTGATTTTATACAAAATATTTACAGCTCTATTTACCAAGGAATTAGTCCAAATAGGATCCCATGGTCCATTTCAGGCCAAAACGAATTAAGAGAGAGGTAAAGGTTACACTCTCCATGTCTACACCTATGTGCGCGCAAAGCCATCACGCCGGCAAAGTGATGGAATACTTCTACAGGAAGGGGTTGGAAACAGGAATTAAGAGAAATCAGATTTTCCACACCATGCCCTCACCCGTCACCTGCATCCAGCCACTCAAGAGAAAGAAGAGAAAAAAAGAAATCGTGACGGCAGAAACGCAACTCTACCTTAACTAATCCAATTTTTTTGTTCGTTATGAAATTGTGTTTCTACAAAATATTTACCTACTCTATTCTTAGACATATTACCAAGGGAGGCAACTCCGTGACTGTGTTTTCGGTAATTGGATGTCTGCTGTGTATGTATCTGCCAAATCTTTGAATGTCGCCGAGTTTCAACTTGGGCCTTCCGCTGTGAAAGGTGTTTATGCAACAAGTAATATACTAAGTCGTTCATACTTCACGGTGTTGTGACATCACGAGAGTAGAGAAAATCTCTTTCCAGCGAGGAATAGCAAGGGAGGTCACTGTATCTATCCCCGTGTACGTGTCCTTATGGAAAATGAAAGTGTGATCAACCGTGATCACCCGTTGCTGCTACGGTAAATTCAAGCGGTGTTTATGAGGCAAGTATTAAAAAAATGAGTTACTCGATGGTTGACCATGCCATGTGGGTACAATCAACCAAAGATGTCTCTCTAAAATGGGAGGAGAATTAAGTGTAGGAGGAAATGTTTAAACAAACTCCTGCTGGGTTACGTTATAATACTATTTTTGAAATATTTATTTACTCGATTCTTAACCCTTTACTGGCCAAATATTTTGTAGGGTTAAGTTATGAATGCGTGTATTTGAAAGGTTACAAATTTGTCCTTTTGGGCAGTAAAGGGTTAAATTATGTTATATGTGAGGATAGTCTTAAACCTTGAGTGTATTCAGAACGTTATGAAGCCTATTTTTAAACATATTTACACTGTGACTTCAAACAACCTCCGAGGGAAGTTAGTCCCAAATATTAACTATTTTATTGGAGAAGAAATTACCATAGATGGAGGTACTAAATGTTTTAAGTTCCAATTTAAAGCCATTATTTCTTGTCGGATTGGTATTAAATGAGAATAATTTCCTGTAGTCTACC
Source organism: Bathynomus jamesi (assembly GCA_023014485.1). NCBI lineage: Eukaryota > Metazoa > Arthropoda > Malacostraca > Isopoda > Cirolanidae > Bathynomus > Bathynomus jamesi. Next base: position 277,961 of record JAJOZX010004461.1, on the reverse strand, counting down.
CTATCTATTCCATTGAGCATCTTGAAAAGTTGAATACGCTGACCGCGCAACCTTCTGGTCTCTAAGATAAACAGATGATTACCTTCGGTGATAGTTTTCCAGTCTCATTGAAAGGATCGATTTTGTGGCCCTTGCTCGTACCCTTTCCAATCCTTCTATATCCTTCCCAAGAGGCGGAGACGAAAGCTGCACACAATACTCGAGTTGAGGTCTAACTAGTGAATTGTAGAGAGACATTGTAAAGAGACAATCTCTTTCTTTCTAAATTTGAACTGTCTTTCAATATAACCTAGTATTTTTAAGGCCCTCCTTTCAATTTCTGCACAGTGCTTCGACGGTTTGAGATCATTACTAATATACTGTAAACTCCTAAGTCTTTTTCCAGATCAGTCTCAGTCAAATTTCTCTCCAAGAAAAAGTAATCGGTCTTCGGGTTCTTGTAACCTATGTTCATTACTTGGGCATGGTTCTGATTAATCAGTCAATCAGTTAATCATTGTTTCGAATTTAATCATTAATTAATCAAAAAATATCTTTAGAAAATGATGGGAAATTATTAATTTTCCTCATAATTTCACCATCATTTTACCTTAAATTTTGTAATGTATCATTTGAATTTGACAACTTTTTGCATGTGTAAACTGTCTAATCCACCCATGCCTGATTTCTTGAACTAAAGCAAACTAAATGTTTGGGCAAACTGTTTTCTTCGGTCTTATCTCACGCAACAGAAACAATAAAGCTCTTTCTTACTCTTTTCAGAAGTATTTAATTTTTAATAATTTTAATCAGTTAATCATTGATTAATTAGAAAATTTCATCATTCATCACTTTTTCCTAAAAATGATTAATTAACCATGCCCTATTCATTACCTTACATTTGTTCAGATTGAATAGCATCTGCCAAAAGAGAGAGAGAGAGAGAGAGAGAGAGAGAGAGAGAGAGAGAGAGAGAGAGAGAGACCTACATTCTTTTGCATTTTCTGCTTTATCTCTGAATGATTTATTTAATATAGACACGTGTAAGGTGTGTGTGTTTGTGTGTTCCATTTACTTCTAATTTTGGGCTAACCAACAAAAGTTCTTTGGATCCTACCTTGTAATTTTGTATATTCTTGTAATTGTATATTCTTGTACCTTGTAATTATAATTCTCTCGCTCTCTATAGACACGTGTAAGGTGTGTGTGTTTGTGTGTTCCATTTACTTCTAATTTTGGGCTAACCAACAAAAGTTCTTTGGATCCTACCTTGTAATTTTGTATATTCTTGTAATTGTATATTCTTGTACCTTGTACCCAGTGGTGTAGTGCTAAATAAAGAAGTGAGGGAACGCATTTTGAAAGTGTTACTCAGATGCGGGGGGACAATGGCGAGCGCGGCGAGCCCATACAGCTGGGGGTCCGGGGCACTGTAAGTCCTCCGGGAAATTTTTTGAAATCTGACCAATTTCAGGATATTTTGAGGTCATATGCACTGGATATTAGGATATATCCAAGGTTGAAGATGCAGTATTTCCAGTGTCATTAGATATACAACATCCAGTACGATCAATAAAAATAGCTAACAACTGGAATGATTAACTAAAAAAAAGTTAACAACTGGTACGCCGTGGTGACTGTTTCACCAGATCTTTATAGGCTAGCATTGCCTCAGTCGAAGCTAAAGAAATGAAGCAGTTAATGATTCTTTCTCATATTTCTTCTAGGGGTGGGAATTAAAATTTCATGACGTTAGAGATTTGTAAGTTCGGATTTATTTGAAATAGTGAGGGAACGCCGTTCCGTCTACCAAAAAAAGTAAGGGAACGCCGTTCGCACGCGTTCCCACAGCACTACACCACTGCTTGTACCTTGTAATTATAATTCTCTCTCTCTCTCTCTCTCTCGGTAATATAAATAGGTAGACAGACAGACACATGATAGATAAATTGAGAGATAAAGAGAAAGGTATAGGCAGATCGATCATTGAAAAACACTCTTTGTAAAGCATATGACTACGAATATTTCCTTTCGTCAAATATAGTAATACTTTCTCAAATTATTTTTTAAAGCAAAAACTTAAAATTGGTTGAGGACAATCACGGGATATAATAAAAGGGCGTGACTTAAGGCTAAAGAAACTAGCTTTCTTCTTGGCTAGCAAACAGGTTTGGAAGTAACATATATTTGTATCCCTGTTTCGAAAAGAGAAACTAATAAGCATTTAACTTATCCAAAGATTATACACTCAGTGTATAATATTTATCATAATAGTGAATATACAAAAGTAAATAGATACCATGATGAATGTCGTTAAGAATAACTGTCAAAGCTCATCAATGGAATGTCAGAACGTGTGTGTCAGGTTTACATAATTCAAAGAGGAAAAAGCAACACGATTCTAAATATATTCATCCAATAAAAATCTGTTATTATTTAGTGACTTTTGTTATAAAATATAAAAACACTATGGAAAAAAACCAAAACTGTCTATTTACTTTTGTCAACCCTCTGTATAAACTTCATGGCAGACATTTTATGCATTACAAAAACGTTTCCAGTGTCAATATATTACTTAAAAACAAGTTCTTAAGATGCACTTCCATATTTAGGCTTTTCTTTATGTACGTTTCGTTCATTAAAACCTAATCAATTTCCATATTTGATGTTACCTAACCTAACCTCAAGCAAATTTACCTAACGTAATTTAACCTAATCCAAGTCCCATGGGAAATCCAGGAAGGATGATAATGATTACATGGCTTCAAGGGAAACTGGCATTATACGTTTCGGACTTGTGAAACAACATAATATATATATATATATATATATATATATAATATATATATATATATATGGGATTGAACTCAGAATGGTCCCCTGAGGTTTCTTCATGATACACACAAACCGTGCATGAAACAAGAAACTCTTCTGGGAAATTTAAATCCAGTATAGTCCGAATAAATAATAGTAAATGACAAACACTATAGTTTTTTCTTTTTCATGATGTTAGCCCGATGTGGGCAACGGGTCACTCGCAAAGAGGTCAAAAAATATAGCGAGTGATCCGTTGCCCACGTAGAGCTAACATCATGAAAAAGAAAGAAAAAACTGTTGTGTTTCTCATTTACCATTACTTATTCGGACTATAGTGGATTTAATTTTCCCAGAAGAGTTCTTTCTTCCATGCACCGTTTGTGTGTGTATCATATATATATATATATATATATATATATATATAATATATATATATATATATATATATATATATATATATATTATTTATCCATACATTCATAGTTGAAGTGGAAGTATGAATATTTAGACATCTTTTCACATAGAGCATCATTCTGCCCATACAACCATTTCAGAGTAAGAGCAACTCGCGGCAGCAGTGCCAAAGAAATAGGGGTCAAAGTAGTAACGAGGCTTCCATACGTCGTTCACCACTACCGTCGTTCACCATCGTTCAACCCAGTTCCCCCAAGGTTGTGCTTCGGGATACTTTTGCTGCGCAAAACGCAGCGGGAATTATTCATATATATATATATATATTTCAACTGCAAAACACACAGTATAATTAACGTAAAGAACGACGCTTGATAGAAGAACTTCTACGCAAGATGAGGAGGGAGAACGAACAAATGAAAAAATGAGGTAACCACCCGGGAATCGAACCCGGGATCTTCCGGCAATCGGAAGATCCTGGGTTCGATTCCCGGGTGGTTACCTCATTTTTCATTTATTCGTTCTCCCTCCTCATCTTGCGCGGAACGTTCTTCTATACAAGCGTCGTTCTTTACGTATATATATATATATATATATATATATATATATATATATATATATATGGTGTCCCATAAGTCCGGCATCATAGGAAAAATAATAAAAAAAAGACAAAACAAAAGCTTTTATTTACAGAACGTGCTCAATATGTCCACCATTGTTTTCAATACACAAATTCAGACTTGATACCCAGTCAGCAAGCACACGGTGAATGATGTCAGGAGTAATAGTGTTACATGCCCCAATAATGCGCTGCCGCAAATGTTCAACACTCCTAATTTTCTCTGCGTATACCAGCGCTTTCAAGTGGCCCCAGAGATAAACATCTAGTGGCGTGAGATCCGGGCTTCTAGCTGGCCATTCCACAGGCCCTCGACGTCCTATCCAATGACCAGGGAATTGTTGGTACAGGTATTCCCTTATTTGGGTGCTGTAATGTGCAGGAGCGCCGTCTTGCTGGAACCATATTGGGAAATTTCCTTCTTCGTTCAAGACACTGGGAAATGCTTCTTCCTTGAGCATACGTAGGTAGGTGCCTCCAGTGACATGTTCATCGAAAAAGAGGGGGCCTATGATGCGATCTTTCCAAATGCCACACCATACCATCACTCGAGATGCACCTTGTTCCTTTGAAGAGGTATACCAGTGAGGGTTGTTTTGAGACCAGTAGCGGGTGTTCTGTCGATTTACCTCACCATTTCCATAAAAAACAGCCTCGTCACTGAACAGAATGGTGGACGTGAAATTGGCATCCCGAGCATAAATTATGGTTTGTAGAAATAGAAAAATATGAATTTCTCCTATGATGCCGGACTTATGGGACACCCTGTATGTATATATATATATATATATATATACATACATATGGCTGCCATAACAATGGTTGCTATTTGGTTTCTATATACTTAAAGGGCACTCGTATTGGTCGAAATGATGTAGAAAAAATGGCACGAAACTGCGGTATTTAAATTAGGGAAATGTTCTTAGTGAATGAGAGACCCAATTAGATTTTCGAAAGATACGCAAGCTGCCTTCAAGCTACTTACCTCTAATCAAACAAGAAGAAAATTACTAAATGAGAAAGATCTTCAAAAAAAACAATAAATAATATATAAATATATATATATATATATATATATATATGAAAATTATTTCACGAAAGTAACACGTGAAAAATATTTATATATATATATAACCTTCGGTTAGCTTCCGCCCGAATTGTTCATTCTGACGAAGGTCAAGCTTTTCACTCCACCTTAGACCTACAGTTTAACGTGGAATCCGAACCACGCCCCATCAGCAGCCCAGCGTCTTAACCACTAGGCCACCTAGGGTACCCATTTATCTACCAACCACTTTCTTTATTGTGTGGAAGGATGAACAGCTGGGTTTTGCTGCGCGCCGGCTGCCGTCGGGTCTCGAACCCGGGGCCGATGGATTCGTAGTCAGCAACGTTAACCACTACACCACCGAGGCGCATATATATATATATATATATATATAAATGCGTGTGTGTGTGTGTGAAAATGACGGACGCCCGTGTAAAACCTGCTAATGAAAATGATTTTTCCCGAACGGAGGAAGGGAAAGGAAAGCAAGCATCTTTGGTCGAACGTTAAGGTTTAAACAATAGTGAAAGCTTGAAACTTCGTTTTCGAAATAAGTTGCATGCATCCGCGTTAAGAGTTGGAAAAAACCCCCGAAGAAACAAAAGATGAGTGAGGAAGGGGGGGGGAGGAGAAGAAGGAAGGAGGGAGAGGAGAGGAGAGGAGGAGGAGAGGAAAATATTCTCCCGTTGCCAATTAGAGAAACTATATCATCCGATTTCGTTTCCTTTTTCCTACGAATAACTCTAATTAAAAGAGGGGAAAGACCCCATCTAGGGGCATCATGGCCCCTAAGTGGGGGGGGGGAGCTTATACGCTTCTCCGATTACGCGTAGTTGTGTTCCGCGTGATTGCTGACTCCTCAACCGATAGCTGCACCTAGAACGTAAAAATCGATATTAGCAGTACAAAGAACTCTTCATTGCTACATCTATACCTGTGATATATATATTATATATATATATATATATATATATATATATATATATATATATATATATATATATTAAAGGTGCTTGCCGCATCAGAGAATTTATGGCACTTTTCATACAAGAATAAACTGTCATAGTAACATCAGAAAAACAAATATATACGATATATATATATATATATATATATATATATATATATATATATATATATATATATATATATATGTATATATATATATTTATGTTTGTTTGTTTGTTTTCATAGGACTGTTTATTCTCCTTCGTAACATTTAAGGTAATATGAGGGAGGGACTTACAGCCTTGCGTAGAATCCGTACCACGGGTCGCCACATAGTCTGAACGGAAAGTAAGATCTCCCATGCAAATATGTTCTAGACGATATATATATATATATATATATATATATATATATATATATATATATATATATATATATAATATGCAATTAATTTCAATGGAAAGTTCTTTATTCAATTTTATCTAGTGTATATATATATTATATATATATATATATATATATATATATATATATATATATATATATATATATACAGAAAGAGAGAGAGAGAGAGAGAGGGCCTATATATATATATAATATATATATTATATATATATATATATATATATATATATATATATATATAACCTTGGTAAATAACATTAGTTTTGTTTCCGCCCGAATCGTTCATTCTGACGAAGGTCACGCTTGTCACTCCACCTTAGACCTACAGTTTAACATGGAATCCGAACCACGCCCCACCAGTAGACCAGCGTCTTAACCTAGGCCACCTAGGGTACCCATTTATCTACCAACCAATTTTTTTTTATTGTGTGGAAGGATAAACAGCTGGGTTTTGCCGTGCGCCGCCTGCCGTCACCAGTTCTCGACAGAACCGCTGTCAGCGACGCTAACCACTACACGTATCACCGAGGCTGATATATATATATATATATATATATATATATATATATATATATATATATATCAGTGTAAATAATTAAGAGTATAACATATTTAGAAATATTTTCTATCTATTTCAGTTTTTACTTTGATCGGCCCCAAATAGAAATTATTAATAAAAAATTAACAATTAAAACCGGATCCGAAGTAAAAAGCCTTTTTTATTTTTTATTTTTCAGCCATTTGTCCCTCGTGCTTTGTAATGCATCTAAAAATCACAAATGTGCACCTGCACCTTAGTTCCAATCAGTCCTTTAAAAGCCCTCTCATCCAGCATCCAGCATCCTCTACCTTTTCATCCTTATTTTATATCTCATCATATATATATATATATATATATTGCTGTTTATCTCTTTAGCTATGTGTCTATCTTTCTATCTCGTTCCTCTGCGAATTCCTTATCTTCATAAACTGGAAACTGAAACCTATATTTCTGAAACTTCAAATGATTCTTCTGATTGTGTCGACGCAGTATAAAAGTGTATCGACAATCCTTTATGGGATATACCTTGTGATATGTTTATTAGCCTCCTCCTGTTTCCATCCCTCAGGCAATCCATTCGTCTCTGATACAAGAGCAACAAAGCACAGCCTGGAGATGACGCTTGCTGCCATGGAAACCGCGAACAACAAGCCTTAGGCAAGTTCGTTAGACAGGGTGTCGCTATGAGATTTTTGCTCTCTCCCCCACTTCGTATCCAATATAGATTTCTTTAATCATCTCCGTGTTGTATCGTACACACGTTCGCTTTTCCATATATTTGACTGATAGTTGTTAAAAAATAAGTTATACAATTACGTTTTTTATGTTAAATTTTATTTTCTGTTTACTAACGATGTATGAACGTGTTTTAAAGTTATGTACGCGTACCAACCGATCGGTGTGCATTGGGTCGGGTTTAGATATTATATTGATTAGAAGATATTTCTTCTCTGTGTGGTAACGCCGAGACGATGATATCGTGTATTAAAAAATTCATCGGCTTGCGTTAGGTTTGCCCTTTCATTCATAGATGGCGTAGCTGTCTCTTTCGATATTTATTATTATTGTTATTATCGTACAGTAGCTCCCGATACGGTTTTCATCGTTGGTCTGTCGTTTTATAATGGAGGAAACATAATCGTTGTTCTCGTCTTGAAGTTTTAAATTACGTTTGTTTTTGTGCAATCGTCGTAATGTTTTTTTCATGGTCTGGGGCGTCTTGAAGCAACCTGTTGACAGCAGAAGAACGGGAGACTCCTTTCCAACTTGGGTCTGTAATTACGAAACTGAGAAAACTGTCTCAAGTGGAGACAAGTCTATGGTTTATGATTAGAGCCCTTATATTAGTTCTCGAGATTCTTGAATTCACTCAGAGCATGTCTGAATGGGAATATTACTCGAGGAAATCCTAAGGATAATGGATTTAATTATGGATTCTTCCTTCAAGGGTTCTCATTCTAAATTTGGGTAGGATTAACGGATAAATTCGGATTTAATTTCATATTTTTACTCTTCCTTAATTTGTTTTTGTTGTGTGCGAAAAGCAAATTGAACAACAGAGAATGAAAATAGTTAAGCATATTTAGCTTGTAATTAATTTACTCAAAACACTTTTTGTTGAATCTTGAAATGAGCAAAATATACAAATTACAAGAATAGGAAAATAGTTGAAAATATTTGCAGAAAACATGACTAATTATAGTCATGTTAAATTTACAAATTGCAGTATTACACCCAGCTACCGTAACTAGAATAGAGAGAGAGAAATTGAGATAATTGTGTTGCTAGACCTTTCCGAGTCTTCATCCATTCATTAATTATTAATACTATTTCAGCAAGGAAAAATGAAAGCACTTTCTGACCTTAATGTAACTCTCTTTCATATAATTTCAGTCTTTGAAAGTAATATTCGACGAACTTAATTTCGTTCCTCATAAAGAAACGGTTGAATTAATATAAAAAAAAATATATATATATCGTAATTATATATGAGGAACTATAATTTTCTTAAAGGTTATCATACCAATTTCATTTTAATTATTAAACTAAAATTATAAAGATGGATGAAATTGAAAGCAAAAAATATACGCTTTAGATTTATAAAGTTCATTTTTAAATAAGTTTCTCTTTTTTCAAGATTTGTTAAACATTATTTAGAATTTAAATTACTGTACTAAACAATCAGATCACTTTAATTATTATTAAATAAACTGCCATTTCAAAATGATATGGAATATAGGTTCTCTGAAAACTTTACGTTCACTTTTCTTGTGAATTTTCTTGTGAAGAACAACATGGACTTTGTAGCGTTTAGTCGAAAATTACTTGTTTTCAGACAGATCACCAATTACACTACGTGAACATTCAAACATATATATATATATATATATATTGTGTGTGTGCGTGTGTGTGTGTGTGTGTAATGGAAGGTATAAATGTTATCTTCCTCAGATTAGGATAATGGTTCCCAAACTTTTTCATGCTAAGAGGGTCCTTCATATCCGAAGACCTCGCCTCCCCTCTTTTATATTTTGTCATCTGAAAATCGTCTTACGTGAAAGCGCCTCCTAAAAATAAGCAATGTCTAGCAATTTTCATGGCTTCAGAGTACGCTAAAAAATTGTATGTACTTTTCTTCTTGACTTAGTACTCTTTTGGGAGTATCCGAGAAAGCCTCAGTTCTCGAAGATTTAAATATAATCGATAAAGTTTATCGCCAAAGTTATTAAAATAATTATAAAAGAAGTGCAAAGATCAAGAGGGAGACTGGAAATCTCAGAGAGAGAAATCCGGAGACAGACCTGCGGTTTCTCTTTCGTGATTGGAATTAAAGTTAGAGTTGGAGTCTTTAACCTAACCCCGAGGAGCAGCCACGAAGGCTATGTCTTTTGGCGGGGATGGGGAACTTCCGACCGAAACTCCCCGTTCGTGATTGTTCAGACACCCGAGGTTGACATCTTTGACCGGTTTCTATCTCTGCAGCTTTACTAGGACCCTCATTCGGTGAACCTCACTTTGGGAACCACTGGACTAGAACATTTTTTTTCATGATTAGTGATAATTACGTACTTACCTGCTTTATTAATTTTTTAAAATATATATTCTTTGCCAGACATGTGGGCACGTGTGAATTTTTATACTAATTTTAAACTGACACATGATATAGTTCATTGTGTGCTGAAAACTTTCCTTAAAATACACTAATCTGTCAACAGGACATGATAGTCATGCTAAAATTCCTAAAGTTCGAGGTACATATTGTACTCATTATATCATTGGGAGATACTTTCATTAGAAATGGAAATATGTCGAAATAACTTAAAAATTTGTCAGATGGACAAACTTTGAACTTGGACTGGAAGAGGTAGGGGTAGAAAACACTTCAGAAAAAGAAATTGTCCAACCTCTGACACTTCTTAATGTGTCTAAAAATTGTACTTTACAATAACTTATACACTCCTAAGTGAGTATATAAAAGAACAATAACTATTAAATGACATAAAGGAAAAACAAATACGATACTATGCCAATCTTGACAGTGTAATCCTGTCATGGGACAAAACAATTTTCTAAAATTTTAGCTTGGACAGGATTTACTGTATCAAGTGGCACGTATTTAATGTCCACTTGGACGCGGTATTACAGGAAAAACTTGCCATTGAAGCTCCAGCGAAACAAATTAATTTGAATGTGTCCATTGGACAGGTTTACGTTTTCAGTGTATTTGCAATCCGGTACACACCAAGTCATTGAATCGGTAAACGGAATGCAGAAGACCGAATCTTAAAGATGAACTTCATAATATAATGAAAAGCGTAATTAAATCTACAGGTACTTTTGCAAGAAACAGTATAAGACTCTCACACCGACTATGATAACCACAAACATGTAGACTTCTTCCAACCCCTGTCCAGAGTGTGCTGTCAAGTTCGCGATTTTCTGTTAAGAAAATTTACTAGGCGGGATGCTGCAGAGGGGTCGACCGTAGGTCGATCCTGAACCGTCGTTCAAACTCCCCTAAAGTATACCCTAAAGTAAGTGTTTGCGCCTAAACGTCAGTGATCACATATTTACAGAGAGCATCTTTGCAGTTTCGCTTCTAAATGGCTGAGAGTCGGAAATATGTGATATTTTTACATATTTAAAGATAAAATAAATAGATATTTTATATTAAATAAATCAATTTCAATATAACATATCTCCATTTAATTTTTATTATTTACACTTCGTTTAACATAATGTAAATTTACTTTCCTTAATAATCATTAAAGAGGGCCAGAAAGTGATATAACATTCAGGCTCTCTTCTTCCTCTATGATGGTGGGGGGCCGTCTTAAATACGGGCATTCACCCTTGGCCCCTCATTCCTGTATAAAAAAAACTAATGCGGTTCGGCCATCGCGCTAACTCCAAATTAGTACCAACACCATTGAGAGTCGAACCCACGACCTCATCATTGTGTTTATTTCGAAGCATATAGAGAATTGATACTACTCACTGAACTACTGACGATCGCTTTACTTTCTAAACTGTATCTAATTACGGTAAAAGTTTGAGCAGTAAAGAGTTGACTGTACTGATCACTCGATCATTCAAATTACGAAAATAGCCTAGTTTCCTAGTTCCTTCCTTTCCATGCTTTTCCCGCACTCAGTATTTTCCCCGAGACATTTCTTTATAGGGTATATGTTTTCATTACATTTAACTGCCTTTCCGATATCATTCACGAACAACCAACCAATATTTTAAACTAAATAATAAATTTCAGAGCGAGTTCGACTGGTTACCGTTCAGTTCTTTACGTTCGGTATCTGACAGCATTTGATTGGTGCATTAAGAATTGCTCGCGAGGGGAAGGGGGGGGGGTTGAGGTTTTTTTTTTGAGGAGGGGGAGTTTTCTCCCCCGTTTTCCAAACAAAGCGCCATTTTTTTTTGTTTTTTTGTTTTTTCGCTCAAAGAGAGCAAACCTATATAGCAATGTTTGCAGCTACAAAATAAATAAATTAGTTACGTCAAAGAAAGAAACAAAGGAAGATAAACTCTTTTAATTTCTCAAGGGAAAAATTATTACAAAATTATTCGTTTCCACACACACACACTATATATATATATATATATATATATTATAAATTGCTGACAATTGTTATAATAATTTGTACCCCCTTAAAATAATGGTTTTTTATAAATTAAAATAATACGTTTTGTTAATATTTTTTATTCCAATATTTAAGTGGCAATTTCACCGTATTTAAATTAGTTATCGCAGTTAAATAAAGTTATTTAATTTCTTTAATATGGTAAAAGTAGTTGTGTTAAATTTAAACATTTGTTAATAATTTAACAAATATTTATTTATTTAATTTATATGTTAATAATTTTGGTACTTTTCCGTTATACTCCAGTAATTTCTTCTTTCCCGGTTAAGTCAACTGTACGCCCTTGAAAATTGGTTAGGTTAAGTCGTGATATTTTCGTTAAAATATTCGTTAGTATTTCGTTAAAATATTCGTTAGTTTTAACAAAAATATCACGACTTAATCTAACCAATTGTCAAGGGCGTACAGTTGATCTAACCGGGAAAGAAGAAATTAGGGGGTATAAGGGAAAAGTACCATAATTTCTAATGTTACGAAAAAATAGTTGATTGAATACAACCAAAATTTATTGGTTAATAATTTGATAGTCAGTTTGCAAATAGTTAATTTGAACCAATAATAACTATATTTAACCATGTATGCAGTTTGGTTGTTTAAAACAACTTTCTACTGTTCACGGAGAAATATGATTTCTTACATCAACCAAGTACATGATTGATTATTTTCCAATCAGTATATATGGTTACTATAATCATTGCTAACCATAACCTACCCTTTAAGTTTGTTACTACAGACAAATTATTATGGTTTGTACAATGGTAGCATGGGTTAAATTAACCATTTGGAATGATAAGTGAAATTATGGCATATTTAACCATTTGGGTTGGTTGGTTGGATGTCGTATCCAAATATTTTAGTTACAGTAGCATAAGGCCGTACTTCTATTAATCCTAAACCATTTGTCATTATTCTGCTTTTACTTATCCCCATATTTAGGACCTACATTTAGCAATTAGCAAATAATTTTCTTCAAGGGATAAGAAATACCATTAACCAATACTTAACAATAGTGAAGGTTTATGGCATCTTAATGTGTAAAACAACGTATATTGCTGTTACTTGAACATTGTCTTCATTATTTCTCAAATATACGACATAATTTTTATACGTAACCTTCAATATTACTCTAATCAACACTGTTCTGTTATTAACACATCACCACTATGCAGTAATTAATAAGAAAACATGAACAGGTACGACTCAGTTCAATAATATTTGAATGCAATTAGTGATGTGTGTGTGTGTGTGTGTGTGTGTGTGTGTGTGTGTGTGTGTGTGTGAAAATTATTTCATGAAAGTTACACGTGAATAATATTTAAGACGAAAATAACTACGAAGAAAAATAAAACACGAAATAGTACTCAAGCGCCTTCGTCTACAATTCAGTGGTGCACAAACGTTTTTGATGTGAGGGCCAAGCGAAGAAAATAACTAAATGTATTAGCCTACTTACTTTCCATCTAAGTCATAAATTGGGTCACTTTTATATTCTAACTTTTTCATTGAATTGAAAAGACCCGTGGGGGCCACATTTGGCCCGCGGGCCAGGGTTTGTGCATCACTGGTCTACATAATGGCATACTCACGACCACTCAGGGTGTTTCATATGTCTGGACATCGAAATATGTAGAAAGAGTAATACAACTTTATGACAATGTTTTATTTTTAACATTCTATTACAGGTTTCAAATTGTTCACCCTGTGTCCCGCGGGACATTTGAAATCTGCTGTCTACGTTGACAGACGAAGAACAGTTGAGAATTTGAAAGTTAAAATAAAACTGGAATTGCAGCGAATTTCTGCTGAAACAATCAGAAGTGTTCAGAGAGGTTGCCAGTTACGAATAATGAAATGTCCTGAAGTTGAGGGTGAACAATTTGAACACCTTTTCTATTAATAGTATGTTAAAAATAAAACAGCGTCATAAAGTCGTATTCTTTCTACATATTTCCGATGTCTCCAGACATCTGAAACACCCTGTATATACAGAAAAACAAGTTTACATCAGATTATTTAAAGTGTCGAAAAGAATTCAAGCCTTATTTGCAAGTAATAATAATAATAATAATAATAATAATAGTAAAATTAATAATGACTAATTTCCATTCAATTCAATTGTTTGTTTATACAAATATATACAGTTTACATATACATATATACAGTGTATATATATATATATATAAATTTTTTTTACTATTACAACACGTGTCCTGTATGTAATTGTATACTGTGCACTGAACAACTGTGTAGTGTATACACTATACAATCCTCTCAGTAAGCGGATCCGCTTTACAGGCTGAAATCAACTATTTAAGTATAATTAATTATTATACCAGTAAAAGATACAGTATATAAATACATAAATAATATATATATATATATATATACACAGTATATGTATGTATGTATGAATGCGAGTGTACACACTCTACACACACACACACACACACAGAAGAACACGGGCATTCTGCGTTGAAGCTCATAAATAAGAAGTTGGAGATGGGTTCGGAGGCCATAACCTGGCCCATCGCATGTAGCCTTTATTGCTACCAATTTATGGGCTAAAATAAAACTCTGATCTCGCGCATATTTCTTAAGTGAGCGATAAAACAGTTCAAGACCGGAGAGATGTTTGTTCGTTGCTGTTTTTGAACGTTTTTAGCTCTTTACTAAACGTTGAAAAGAACGAAAACTTGTTCCAAAACTAAACCATTACGTTTGATTTCACATATCACTCAAATACAACCCAAAATTTTCCTTTCCCATAATTTCATTAAAATGTTATTGGAATATAACTGTGTATATATATATATATATATATATATATATATATATATATATTGCTGTTGTTGTTGTTGTTAGAGTTGGAGATTGGGGAGGAAAATGTCGCAATGTAATTTATGCATAATCTTTGTTCATTAATAAAAATAAACGTGTTAACAAGGTTCATTTATTCATACAGTTACAACATGTTTTCAGCTTTATACTTCACCGACACAAAGCATGAGAAATTTTACATATAAATTCCAGTTTACGTTGCATGGGTGTGAGGGAATATAGAGGGGAAATGATTTTCCTATTTTCATTTTTTCACTGTGTATTTTTTCCTTATGGAAAAGGTGGGATCTCAGGGAATCAGTACGGATTTTATTTTTTGTGCCTACGTCTCTATTTATGTGGTGTTATCAATTTTGAATCTTCGTTAATATTAGTGATACTAAACGAATCCTCAATGAAAGTATGAAGACAAATAAAATTCAGTTTGAAAGAAAAATTGTTTAATTACGAGTAATATCAATTTCGTTATTTCTGCATCAACATAACGGACCAACTCTACTAGTCGACAAGATATAATAAAATCGACGCTAAAAAACTAATTTAACCTAACCTAACTTATTCTAACCTAATCTAAACTAGCCCACAATAACTTGTCGATTTTATATGAAGTCGATTACGTGTCGTTAACCCGAACACAACTAACTACCGTCATCAACAGAGAAACAAAGGCGAAATGAAAAGCAGTTTCGTGTAAATTCAGGTCATCTTCTGAATTTTTTAATTCCATCCATTAAACGAGTATAATAAATAAAAAAACAACCTCAATTCAAGCACTTCACCAGTTGCGTAAATTTGTTATTTATTTATTTATATAATTACGAATGCTTTTAGTTTCACCCTTGTTGCATAGCGAACAACGAGCGTTTACTGATTTAGTCTGGCTGGCTGACACCTATATGCTGTATGAGAAATACTTAATATTCTCACTGAGTAATTTTCTCTCAACCATTCTACTTAAGAATAAAAATAAACCATTATTATTATTATTATTATTATTATTATTATTAGTAGTAGTAGTAGTAGTAGTAGTCTTTCAAGTTTAAAAAAACATTATTTCACCAAACATGTTTGTGGCAGCAACTGTCATGTGATGTATACTATACACTCGTATACACTGACTGAACCAGAATCAGAAAATCCTCATCGGAGATTTTGAGATGATGCACTGTTTGCCTTTGACATGACTTGAAAGCTTTCTAACTAAATTTTGAAGAAGATTAATGCGTAAATCGTTTATGATAAATAGTTCTAACTTGAATACAAATAGACGCTATTTGTAATTCACATATTATATAAGAACCTAAGAAGATAAAGTACGAATTATAGTTCTCGCGCGTTATTCCTTTGACACGTGGAATAAATAATGCGAAATTAACCACGACAAAAATGAAAGGGTTTTAAAAAAATGTTGCGAGCACTTTAGTATTTATTAATATATTATCAAAATATAGACAGTGTAGATATTAATTTGGTTAAGATAAATAACAAATTGATTAAAGAAAGTATATTTAAATTAACTCTTTAGTACCTAACGTCTACTTCCTATAGACCCATTACTTTTGTAGTGAATACTCTTATTTTAGTTTAAAGATAAATGTTAATTTTACCGTCTTGAATTTCGGAATAGTATAAATTCATTTTAAATTAGTTACCCCATTATAATTCAATTGTGAACCACATTAATACTAATTTTATGTATACTATATTATTTTATTGTATGTAAACATAATTAATTATATATCACAATTGTCAGTTAATTATTTATATTCAAATATTTATTTTAATCTAATACCATGTCCATTTTGCAAATAAATAATAGAAATCCAAGGGTTATATTTTCCACCTTTGGTACTGTCGCAGTTTCGCCTAACGGACTCAATACGGCTAGTGAGATAATCACTGGTTGGCACTTAACTGGCGGCAGTGCTTATGGCTACATCATCCAGGTTAACCTATACCGGATAGATGCGCTACGGTCCCAAGCCGTAGCTTGCCTAGGCCCGACGACGACGACGTAAACCAACAATTGGTGACCCCGGAGTTGGATTCCCCCCTTTTACCCGAACGACTAGGACTAGACTGTAACGTCGTTCGTGCCCATCACCCCCTTCACCCGAGCGACTAGGATCAGACTGTAATGTCGCTCGTGCCCTCTGCCCCTCACCCCTGCCCGTGCGCTCTGTGCCTGCGCTCGTCTCAACCTCCACTCCTTCGTTGGTAACTTGTCGTCTTGCTTGTACGTCAGCAAGCATAGGAGAAGATGCCTGACGACGCTGGTGCCATCTCCCACTTGAGCGTAAAGCTCCCCGTCTTCTGGCCGGGTGATCCATTTATTTGGTTCCACCAAGTGGAATCACAATTCAACTTGGGAAGGATCACCGCTAGCAGGACGAAATACGATCATGTTTTGTCCTCTCTACCAGCGAGCATCATCTCTGAAGTCCGTGACGTCATCGTGTCTACTTCCACGAGTGAGGACCCATACAACGATCTGAAGTCTGCCATCCTGTGCCGCACCACTGTCTCCGAGCGTGAGAAACTACATCAGTTAATCTCAAAAGAAGAACTTGGAGACCGTAAGCCCACTCAAATGCTGAGGGCTATGCAGTGCGCTCTAGGCGAACGCGCACAAACCTTCGATAAGGACATCTTTAGACAGTTGTTCTTGCAGAAACTTCCTCCATCAGCTCAGCGTGTCTTGGCCACTATGGATCCTGCTACTCCAGTTGATAAACTAGCAGAAACTGCCGACAAAGTAGTGGAGATTGACACAGCTCCGGTCAACAACGTCACACAATCGGAACTGGAGTTGAAAGTGGAAGAGTTAAGTCAACAACTCAACCACGTTTGTTCTCTGCTACAAAATCAACGGCAAAGAAGCCATTCTCGGTCAAGATTTACGAAGAGGCATCGTTCGAGTTCCGGGAAGATCTGCTTCTACCATTTTAAATTTGGAAAGAAGGCTAGGAAGTGCATCTCCCCTTGCAATTTTTCGTCGGAAAACCCCAGCAGCGAGTCCTAATGGCGTCTAGTACTCGCACTGCCAACCTGTTATTCATAAAGGACAGGAACTCTGGTGTCAATTTCTTGGTCGATACCGGAGCGTCAGTCAGTGTATTCCCTCAAAAATCTGGTCATACGCACTCGGAATCTCCGCCTCTATACGCTGCTAACGGTTCACGCATACCCACGTACGGTACTCAGTCGCGTGAACTAAACTTGGGCCTTCACCGATCCTTCAAGTGGATTTTCATCTGTGCTCAAGTGCGGCATCCCATAATCGGCGCTGACTTCCTCCAGCATTTCAAACTCCTGGTGGATCTTGACAAGCGACGCTTATGCGACCAGGCCACACTGCTTTCTGTTCTTGCCAAACAGGTTGCCCTTCCGGACGCCTCGAACTCTGCACTTTCCCTCGTTCCCCCTAATTCCATGTACCAGTGCCTTTTCCAACGATATCCAGGAATTCTTCAACCTATGCAGATGGGTGATACCATTAAGCACACCATTACCCATCACATTACAACAAAAGGTCCCCCTGTGTTTGCAAAACCCAGACGTCTTGCCCCGGACAAACTGAAAGCTGCCAAATCGGAATTCCAGCTTATGATAGATCTTGGGATAATAAGACCTTCCAAAAGCAGTTGGTCCTCTCCCCTACACCTGGTCCAGAAGAAGTCAGGAGACTGGAGACCATGTGGGGATTACCGGTTTTTAAATTCGACAACCATCCCGGACCGATATCCGGTATCAAATGTCCAAGACTTTACTTCTCTTCTCCACGGCAAATCTATCTTCAGTAAAATAGACCTCGTTAAGGCTTTCCACCACATTCCCGTAGAGCCTTCGGATATTCCCAAGACTGCAGTTTGTACACCATTTGGGTTATTCGAATTTGTGAAGATGCCGTTCGGGCTACGGAATGCTGCGCAAACCTTTCAGAGGTTTATAGATGAGGTCAACAGAGGCTTAGACTTTGTTTATGCCTACATCGATGATTTGCTTGTGGCCAGCTCAACGGAAGAGGAACATAAGGAACATCTTTCACTCCTCTTTCAACGCTTAGAACAATACGGTGTTACTATTAATGCATCTAAGTGTGTGTTTGCACAGCCAACCTTGGAATTTCTTGGTCACACGATTTCGCAGCACGGAATTACCCCCCTTCAGGACAAGTGTGAAGTGATAAAAAATTACCCTATGCCAAATAATCAGCGTGAGTTACGTCGGTTTCTAGGTTTGGTAAATTATTACCACAAGTTCATTAAAAACTGTGCCAGTGTTCTTGCTCCTCTACACGCTATGATCACACACAACGCAAGGTAACGAAATTGGTATGGTGTAGCGATAGTTTACAGGCGTTCGACAATGCCAAAAATGCTATCAATAGTGCATTGTCTCTGTCATTTCCTATCAGTAATGCCCCCCTAACTCTGACGGTCGATGCATCAGATGTTGCGATCGGTGGGGTGTTGGAACAAACCATTAACGGTCAACAAGCACCCATCGCGTTTTACTCGAAAAGCTGCAGCCAGCCCAAACGCGTTATAGTGCTTTCGGACGTGAACTTCTTGCTATTTACTTAAACGTGAAGCATTTTCAACATTTCCTTGAAGGCCGAGAGTTTTGTGTTTTTACCGACCACAAACCTTTGGTCACTGTCTTCAATAAAAACAGCTGTAACCACTCTCCCAGAGTCATCAGGCAACTCGATTATATCTCGCAATTTACCACAGATATCCGCCACATCAAAGGTGTCTTGAACACTCCAGCGGATGCACTTTCAAGAATAGAGATTACTTCTGTTACCCTCAGCTCTACACTGTGGAATGCTATTGCACAGGATCAAGATAAGGATACGGAACTACAAGAACTGCTCAGAGAAGACTCCACTCACTCACTTTCCCTCAAGAAAATGAGTATGCCAGGATTGTCTGTGCCCCTCTATTGCGACGTATCAACAGCTGCTATTCGCCCTTATGTCCCTCCATGTCACAGAAAAGCAGTCTTCACGGATCTTCATAAGCCCTCCCATCCTGGTATCCGTGCTTCGCAACACCTGGTTACCTCTCGCTTTGTTTGGCCCTCGATGCGGAAGGATGTCAAACATTGGACCAAAACGTGCCTTGCCTGCCAGCGTGCCAAAGTCCAAAGGCACACCAGGTCCCCCTTTGACGCATTTCCGCCCCCATCCCAGCGATTTGAGGTAATTCATGTAGACATTGTTGGCCCTCTTCCAGTGATTCAAGGCCAACGTTATCTGCTCACCTGTCTCGACCGCTTTTCCAGATGGCCTGAAGCCATCCCACTTCCTGATATCCAAGCGGACACTGTTGCAAGAGCCTTTCTTCATGGATGGGTATCAAGATTTGGATTGCCGACAAAAGTCATCACTGACCAAGGTCGCCAATTTGAGTCTTCGCTTTGGAAGAAGTTTACCAGCTTGTTGGGTACAGTACATGCGCATACCTGTGCGTATCATCCGCAAGCTAACGGCCTCGTCGAACGCTTCCATCGCCAGCTGAAGTCATCCCTTATGTGTCACGAAGACCCATTGGATGGATAAGCTTCCACTCGTGTTGCTTGGTATTCGCTCTGCATTTAAGAGTGATCTGAAGACTACAGCGGCTGAACTAGTCTATGGAACAACACTGCGGCTACCAGGTGGCTACTTCACTGCAGGGGATAAGTCATGTGATCCTACGGAATTCGCTCAAACACTCCTCTCACATGCAGTCCCTTCAGCCTGTTCCCCCTCGATTGACTAGCCAACAGAACATCTTTGTTTCCCCAGCCCTCCAATCTTGCACCCACGTTTTCGTTCGTGTACCTCTCCCAAAACGGCCTCTCCAATGTCCATATGACGGGCCCTATGAAGTTCTCCGACGTACGCGCAAATCATTTCTCATCCAGCGCGGTTCCAAGGTCGACAAGGTTTCTATCGATCGTCTTAAGCCTGCGTTTTTGGAATCAACCTTAAGCGAGGTACATGTAGCTACCAAAAGGTCCAGGGAAAATCTGTGTCGTTCGGAACTCTTTGAACTTCCTCTCTGGTGGGGGAGTGTGTAGTGAATACTCTTATTTTAGTTTAAGATAAATGTTAATTTTACCGTCTTGAATTTCGGAATAGTATAAATTCATTTTAAATTAGTTACCCCATTATAATTCAATTGTGAACCACATTAATACTAATTTTATGTATACTATATTATTTTATTGTATGTAAACATAATTAATTATATATCACAATTGTCAGTTAATTATTTATATTCAAATATTTATTTTAATCTAATACCATGTCCATTTTGCAAATAAATAATAGAAATCCAAGGGTTATATTTTCCACCTTTGGTACTGTCGCAGTTTCGCCTAACGGACTCAATACGGCTAGTGAGATAATCACTGGTTGGCACTTAACTGGGCAAAAGTGCTTATGGCTACATCATCCAGGTTAACCTATACCGGATAGATGCGCTACGGTCCCAAGCCGTAGCTTGCCTAGGCCCGACGACGACGACGTAAACCAACACTTTACTATGCACACCTTCCAAAGTAACAGAAAGACTAATCTTACAAATCACCAACCCACCCACATTCCACTATCGCCTACTCAACATGGATTCAGACCTCACCACTCAACCACGACATTACTCACTAACCTCACGCAGCACATCATGGATGACATCAACTCCAGACGACCAGCTCAACGTACACTATTAGCAATAATAGACATTAGTAAAGCATTTGATGCTATCCCACGCTTCCCTCTCATAAACAAAATACTCAACACAAACCTGCACAATAACACCAAAAGGTGGCTGAGCAACTATCTTTCAGGAAGATACTCACATGTCACATTTAATGGCAAGTCATCCAAACACAAGCTTTTTCCGAACGGGGTCCCTCAAGGCTCTGTTCTCTCACCAACACTCTTCAACTTATACATGCATGACATTCCAACACCCATAGATAACAAGCTTACCTTATCATCATATGCAGATGACATCATTCTAACATCCACCCACAACAACATCGACACCGCTACAAATAACTTACAAACATACATAAACAGTATACAAGACTGGCT
This sequence comes from Bathynomus jamesi, assembly GCA_023014485.1. Taxonomy (NCBI): domain Eukaryota; kingdom Metazoa; phylum Arthropoda; class Malacostraca; order Isopoda; family Cirolanidae; genus Bathynomus; species Bathynomus jamesi. Next base: position 256,112 of record JAJOZX010004461.1, on the reverse strand, counting down.
CACACACAGTAGACTCAAAGTAGCGCCCACAAAATCAACCATCACCTTGCTTACAAGCAACACAAAAGAACACCAGGTAATTCCCAGCTTACACTAAACAACATCAACATTCCACACACTCACAGGACCAAAATACTTGGGGTCACATACAACACATCATTATCTTTTGCAAACCACATTCAGGATATTAAAAACAAATGTACGTCAAGACTTAACACGCTTAGGGTACTAACAGGCACAAACTTTGGACACCAGCAGGTAACAACATCACTCATATACAAACAATATATTCGCTCAGTTATGGACTATGCTAGCCCATGCTGGGCACCCATTATCTCAAACACACACATAAACACCTTACAGACAATACAAAACAACGCACTTCGTATCATTACAGATGCACTCAAACAACACCAATAGAACACCTGCACACAGAAACAAAAATACTGAAAGTTAGGGAACATTTAGACATGAGGGGAACACAATTCATGGCAGCAGCGACAACTAACCCACAACACCCTTGCCACTACATGTACAATCATGCACCGACACCTCGCACCATTAAGGTAACACCAGAGAGACATTATAACCAAATACTCCATTCCATACCACGCCCACAGACATCACACAGTACAGAAAACACATACACACACACCTAATCCACAAAGCACTGACACGACTCGGTCCGAATGCGGTCCTAGGTGCGAAGCCGCCACCCATTAACAGGTCAGAGATCAGCCTGAGCAGATCGGATCGAGTTAACTTAGCACGATTCCGATGTGGACATCACCCCAACTTACTAACATATAAACACAGACTAGACAACTCCATAGACGACACCTGCCACCTGTGCAGGGCCACACCACAAACAATTGAACACATTATGACAGACTGTACCGCCCTAGCACAACAACGAACACAACACAACATCACTAGTGCGCTGAACCTCTGGTCCACTCCGAGAGGGCGATCGGTTACCTGAGTGCCGCCGGCTTGCTCGATCAGGGTGGGCTGATCGGCTAAACAACAACAACTTTACGGATTCTGTTGTGGCTAATGCCAGAAGATTTTTAGTCTTAGAAGAGACTGGGCATGAGGAGTTAAACAATTTGGGGGGGAGAGAGAGAGAGAGAGAGAATTAAAAATAACAATAAATTTTGCTTCTTTTAATTCTGATATGCTGTTTGTTCATGAGTAATGGCCAGAGAGCGTTAAAATTGAATTGTGATTTTTTATTTTTAAAAAAGTGTATACTGTACTTGTATTTTTATTTTAATAGCTTTCAATGTTAAGTTTAACTGGGTTTACAAAAATAGTTCTTCGCATTCGCAAGTTTCAGATACGTTACTAAAAATTTGCAAAATTAAAAGGTGAACTTGATTTCAACAGCATGTTGTTTTAATGTTAAAAGTTTTTTTGTTAAGGAAAGAGGACGCTTATTCCTGATTCGCCTCAGTTCATCTCTTCTTTAGGGATGTTATAAGATGCAAAGGACTAAAACTTAGAAATTTGTACTAATTGAAAGATTGGAGGTCATAGACAGGGGGAAAGATGGATTGAGGAAGGTTGTTCCAGAGTTGACCGTTTTAGGAGATGAAAGACTGAGAATCATCATCATCATCATCATATTACTACTATAATTCACCGAAAATGTGTCTGTCTGTCTGTCCGTCCTCAGAAAAAACTTTTACGTTTCTGAACCGATTTCGACCAAACTTCGTATGGTGGATGGGAGTAATGAGTAATGAACGAAAATATGTGTGACCAGCGCCAACCTTCCCCCCCCCCCCCAACCAATTACTGGGCCCGAAGGCCCCACCACCGAGATAAAACTATAGAAAAGAAGGCAGCCATGAAAATCTTGAGCTTCACATTGCCGACAGTAATAATAATAATAATAAAAAAAAAAATTTGTTGCTACAGTTTTCAAAGACCCCAGCACCGCGGTCTAGCGGTATGCTATGTAACGGATTATAATTCTATGCATCGGCACATTTACATAAAAAAAAACCGTCTGTAAGACGGGTGGGTATGTTAGTCATACCATTGTTGGTTTACGTCGTCGTCGTCGTTGGCCTAGGCAAGCTACGGCTTGGGACCGTAGCGCATCTATCCGGTATAGGTTAACCTGGATGATGTAGCCATAAGCACTGCCGCTAGTTAAGTGCCAACCAGTGATTATCTCACTAGCCGTATTGAGTCCGTTAGGCGAAACTACGACAGTACCAAAGGTGGAAAATATAACCTTTGGTTTTCTATTATTTATTGTAAAATGGACATGGCATTAGATTAAAATAAATATTTGAATATAAATAATTAACTGACAATTGTGATATATAATTAATTATGTTTACATACAATAAAATAATATAGTATACATAAAATTAGTATTAATGTGGTTCACAATTGAATTATAATGGGGTAACTAATTTAAAATGAATTTATACTATTCCGAAATTCAAGACGGTAAAATTAACATTTAACTTGAAACTAAAATAAGAGTATTCACTACACACTCCCCCCAGAGAGGAAGTTCAAAGAGTTCCGAACGACACAGATTTCCTCTGGACCTTTTTGGTAGCTACATGTACCTCACTTAAGGTTGATTCCAAAAACGCAGGCTTAAGACGATCGATAGAAACCTTGTCGACCTTGGAACCGCGCTGGATGAGAAATGATTTGCGCGTACGTCGGAGAACTTCATAGGGCCCGTCATATGGACATTGGAGAGGGCCGTTTTGGAGAGGTACACGAACGAAAACGTGGGTGCAAGACTGGAGGGCTGGGAAACAAAGATGTTCTGTTGGCTAGTCATCGAGGGGGAACAGGCTGAAGGGACTGCATGTGAGAGGAAAGTGTTTGAGCGAATTCCGTAGGATCGCATGACTTATCCCCTGCAGTGAAGTAGCCACCTGGTAGCCGCAGTGTTGTTCCATAGACTAGTTCAGCGCCGTAGTCTTCAGATCACTCTTAAATGCAGAGCGAATACAAGTAACACGAGTGGAAGCTTATCCATCCAATGGGAGTCTTCGTGACACATAAGGGATGACTTCAGCTGGCGATGGAAGCGTTCGACGAGGCCGTTAGCTTGCGGATGATACGCACAGGTATGCGCATGTACTGTACCCAACAAGCTGGTAACTTCTTCCAAAGCGAAGACTCAAATTGGCGACCTTGGTCAGTGATGACTTTTGTCGGCAATCCAAATCTTGATACCCATCCATGAAGAAGGCTCTTGCAACAGTGTCCGCTGGATATCAGGAAGTGGGATGGCTTCAGGCCATCTGGAAAAGCGGTCGAGACAGGTGAGCATAACGTTGGCCTTGAATCACTGGAAGAGGGCCAACAATGTCTATGAATTACTTCAAATCGCTGGGATGGTGGCGGAAATGCGTCAAAGGGGGACCTGGTGTGCCTTTGGACTTTGGCACGCTGGCAGGCAAGGCACGTTTTGGTCCAATGTTTGACATCCTTCGCATCGAGGGCCAAACAAAGCGAGAGTAACCAGGTGTGCGAAGCACGGAGACCAGGATGGGAGGGCTTATGAAGATCCGTGAAGACTGCTTTTCTGTGACATGGAGGGACATAAGGGCGAATAGCAGCTGTTGATACGTCGCAATAGAGGGGCACAGACAATCCTGGCATACTCATTTCTTGAGGGAAAGTGAGTGAGTGGAGTCTTCTCTGAGCAGTTCTTGTAGTTCCGTATCCTTATCTTGATCCTGTGCAATAGCATTCCACAGTGTAGAGCTGAGGGTAACAGAAGTAATCTCTATTCTTGAGAGTGCATCCGCTGGAGTGTTCAAGACACCTTTGATGTGGCGGATATCTGTGGTAAATTGCGAGATATAATCGAGTTGCCTGATGACTCTGGGAGAGTGGTTACAGCTGTTTTTATTGAAGACAGTGACCAAAGGTTTGTGGTCGGTAAAAACACAAAACTCTCGGCCTTCAAGGAAATGTTGAAAATACTTCACGTTTAAGTAAATAGCAAGAAGTTCACGTCCGAAAGCACTATAACGCGTTTGGGCTGGCTGCAGCTTTTTCGAGTAAAACGCGATGGGTGCTTGTTGACCGTTAATGGTTTGTTCCAACACTCCACCGATCGCAACATCTGATGCATCGACCGTCAGAGTTAGGGGGGCATCACTGATAGGAAATGACAGAGACAATGCACTATTGATAGCATTTTTGGCATTGTCGAACGCCTGTAAACTATCGCTACACCATAACAATTTCGTTACCTTGCGTTTGTGTGTGATCATAGCGTGTAGAGGAGCAAGAACACTGGCACAGTTTTTAATGAACTTGTGGTAATAGTTTACCAACCTAGAAACCGACGTAACTCACGCTGATTACTTGGCATAGGGTAATTTTTTATCACTTCACACTTGTCCTGAAGGGGGGTAATTCCGTGCTGCGAAATCGTGTGACCAAGAAATTCCAAGGTTGGCTGTGCAAACACACACTTAGATGCATTAATAGTAACACCGTATTGTTCAAAGCGTTGAAAGAGGAGTGAAAGATGTTCCTTATGTTCCTCTTCCGTTGAGCTGGCCACAAGCAAATCATCGATGTAGGCATAAACAAAGTCTAAGCCTCTGGTGACCTCATCTATAAACCTCTGAAGGTTTGCGCAGCATTCCGTAGCCCGAACGGCATCTTCAAAAATTCGAATAACCCAAATGGTGTACAAACTGCAGTCTTGGGAATATCCGAAGGCTCTACGGGAATGTGGTGGAAAGCCTTAACGAGATCTATTTTACTGAAGATAGATTTGCCGTGGAGAAGAGAAGTAAAGTCTTGGACATTTGGTACCGGATATCGGTCCGGGATGGTTGTCGAATTCAAAAACCGGTAATCCCCACATGGTCTCCAGTCTCCTGACTTCTTCTGGACCAGGTGTAGGGGAGAGGACCAACTGCTTTTGGAAGGTCTTATTATCCCAAGATCTATCATAAGCTGGAATTCCGATTTGGCAGCTTTCAGTTTGTCCGGGGCAAGACGTCTGGGTTTTGCAAACACAGGGGGACCTTTTGTTGTAATGTGATGGGTAATGGTGTGCTTAATGGTATCACCCATCTGCATAGGTTGAAGAATTCCTGGATATCGTTGGAAAAGGCACTGGTACATGGAATTAGGGGGAACGAGGGAAAGTGCAGAGTTCGAGGCGTCCGGAAGGGCAACCTGTTTTGGCAAGAACAGAAAGCAGTGTGGCCTGGTCGCATAAGCGTCGCTTGTCAAGATCCACCAGAGTTTGAAATGCTGGAGGAAGTCAGCGCCGATTATGGGATGCTGCACTTGAGCACAGATGAAAATCCACTTGAAGGATCGTGAAGGCCCAAGTTTAGTTCACGCGACTGAGTACCGTACTTGGGTATGCGTGAACGTTAGCAGCGTATAGAGGCGGAGATTCCGAGTGCGTATGACCAGATTTTGAGGAATACACTGACTGACGCTCCGGTATCAACCAAGAAATTGACACCAGAGTTCCTGTCCTTTATGAATAACAGGTTGGCAGTGCGAGTACTAGACGCCATTAGGACTCGCTGCGGGTTTTCCGACGAAAAATTGCAAGGGGAGATGCACTTCCTAGCCTTCTTTCCAAATTTGGCGTGGTAGAAGCAATCTTCCCGGAACTCGAACGATGCCTCTTCGTAATTGACCGAGAATGGCTTCTTTGCCGTTGATTTTGTAGCAGAGAACAAACGTGGTTGAGTTTGTTGACTTAACTCTTCCACTTTCAACTCCAGTTCCGATTGTGTGTTCACGTTGTTGACCGGAGCTGTGTCAATCTCCACTACTTTGTCGGCAGTTTCTGCTAGTTTATCAACTGGAGTAGCAGGATCCATAGGCCAAGACACGCTGAGCTGATGGAGGAAGTTTCTGCAAGAACAACTGTCTAAAGATGTCCTTATCGAAGGTTTGTGCGCGTTCGCCTAGAGCGCACTGCATAGCCCTCAGCATTTGAGGGGCTTACGGTCTCCAAGTTCTTCTTTTGAGATTAACTGATGTAGTTTCTTCACGCTCGGAGACAGTGGTGCGGCACAGGATGGCAGACTTCAGATCGTTGTATGGGTCTTCACTGTGAAGTACACACGATGACGTCACGGACTTCAGAGATGATGCTCGCTGGTAGAGAGGACAAAACATGATCGTATTTCGTCCTGCTAGCGGTGATCCTTCCCAAGTTGAATTGTGATTCCACTTGGTGGAAACCAAATAATGGATCACCCGGCCAGAAGACGGGGAGCTTTACGCTCAAGTGGGAGATGGCACCAGCGTCGTCAGGCATCTTCTCCTAGGCTTGCTGACGTACAAGCAAGACGACAAGTTCCCAACGAAGGAGTGGAGGTTGAGACGAGCGCAGGCACAGAGCGCAGGGCTGGGGTGAGGGGCAGAGGGCACGAGCGACATTACAGTCTGGTCCTAGTCGCTCGGGTGAAGGGGGTGGTGGGCACGAACGACGTTACAGTCTGGTCCTAGTCGTTCGGGTGAAGGGGGTGGTGGGCACGAACGACATTACAGTCTAGTCCTAGTCGTTCGGTGAAGGGGGTGATGGGCACGAACGACATTACAGTCTAGTCCTAGTCGTTCGGGTGGAAGGGGTAATCCAGCTCCGGGGTCACCAATTGTTGGTTTACGTCGTCGTCGTCGTTGGCCTAGGCAAGCTACGGCTTGGGACCGTAGCGCATCTATCCGGTATAGGTTAACCTGGATGATGTAGCCATAAGCACTGCCGCTAGTTAAGTGCCAACCAGTGATTATCTCACTAGCCGTATTGAGTCCGTTAGGCGAAACTACGACAGTACCAAAGGTGGAAAATATAACCTTTGGTTTCTCTATATTATTTGTAAAATGGACATGGCATTAGATTAAAATAAATATTTGAATATAAATAATTAACTGACAATTGTGATATATAATTAATTATGTTTACATACAATAAAATAATATAGTATACATAAAATTAGTATTAATGTGGTTCACAATTGAATTATAATGGGGTAACTAATTTAAAATGAATTTATACTATTCCGAAATTCAAGACGGTAAAATTAACATTTAACTTGAAACTAAAATAAGAGTATTCACTACACCATAATTCACCGCATGTCCGTCCGTCTGTCTGTCTGTCTCTTTTTGAGATCCAAACTGTTGGACCGATTTTCATGAAACTTGGTGACAACACCCTCTGGATCCCTGGAGTCTTTTAGCAACTTTTTTTCCACGTCGGCTCGCCCCCCCCCCATATTATCTCAATTTATCTATATATATATATATATATATATATATACTATATATGGGATGAATTTCACAATTAAACACGTGAAATGAATCAATGATGTAAACCCACAAACTCCTTGTGGGTTTACATCATATATATATATATTATATATATATATATATATATAATATATATATATATATATATAAGCAAAGGACCACAGGGAAAAGGAAAAGGAAACACGAAATCCGAGCGCTTTCGTGATATATTCACATCTTCAGGGACAAGAAAGAAATAGACAGAATTTACCAAGTAAATGAGTTAAATACACAAACGAAAAAATTCCCCAATAGGCAACTCAATTTAAAAACAATAAAACAATCTAAAGATTTTTTCCCAATAGGTAACTTAATCTAAAGGCTACTAAATTAGTGAATACATAAAAACTATATAAACTAAATTAGACAATTAATATGTACAAAAAAAAAAATAACAAGCAGTTATTAGAAATAGTATTTAATTAAAACAGGCAATACAGGCAAAAACTATTTCTAATAACTGTTATTTTTTTTTATTATTTTTTTTGTACATGTTAATTGTCTAATTTCCTTTATATAGTTTTTATGTATTCAATAATTTAATAGCCTTTAGATTAAGTTATCTATTGGGAAAAAAATCTTCAGATTGTTTTATTGTTTTTAAATTGAGTTGCCTATTGGGGATATTTTTCGCTTGTGTATTTAACTTATTTACTTGGTAAATTCTGTCTATTTCTTTCTTGTCCCTGAAGATTCGTGAATATATCACGAAAGCGCTCGGATTTCGTGTTCTTTTTCCTCTTCTCTGTGGTTCTTTGCTTATTAAAAGATCACGTGTTGTTTTGTGATTTTATTGCATATATTATATATATATATATATATATATAGTGTCCCCAAAAAATGTTTACACATCATATTAACATATATATCAATAAGCAAAATAAGCGGATAGTAAATGGATAGCAAATAGGCTTCTTTAATGTTTAAATGTTCGAATTATCAGCCAGCAATACCTTCATGGTTGTGCTGCTTACTTTAATGTTTTAAATGTTCAAAATGTCCGCCACTAGCATCAATACATTCTTGACAACGGCGCGCAACAGATCGGCATACTGTTCGGATTGTTCAGAGTGGGCTGTTGGCACAGGCTATTTCAATTTCGTGTCTCAAGGCCTGTAGTGTCCTTGGTTTTTCAGCATACACAGTGTTCTTCAGAATGCTCCATAAGTAAAAGTCTAAGGGTGTTAAGTCAGGAGATCGTGGTGGATACTCCGTACATCCCCTACGTCCTATCCATCTTCTAGGAAAACACATTGAGAAAATTTCTAACGTCATTGTGGTATGTGGTGGCGCGCCATCCTGTTGAAAGTAACACTCTTCTTCCAAAAAAAGAGCTCTGATTGAAGGTAGAATGTTGTCTTGCAGCACTGATAAGTAAGCAGCACCTGTGACAGTGTCCTCAAAGAAAAATGGCCCATCAGTCCTCTGGAAGACAGACCACACCACACTGACACTCCTGGTTGATTAAGTGCTCGTTCTTCTGTTACGTTTGGATTTTCCGTGGCCCAGTACACACAGTTGTGTCGATTGATAGTACCATTAAGTTTAAAAGTGGCTTCATCGGACCAAACAATGAAATCAGGAAAAGATTGTTTTTCATCACACATGTGCAAAAACCACTCACAAAATTCTTTTCGACGATCTGGATCGTCCTCATTCATTGCATGGAGCAGTCTAGGTATGTACGGTTTCCACTTTTCACGTCGCAAAATGCGATGAACGCTGGATTTAGAAACACCAGTCTCACGAAAACATTGCCTTGTAGACTTATTTGGAGAGTTTGTAAAGGCCTGTAACATGGTCTCAACACTTTCATTGTCAGTTGAAGTGCGACGTCTTCCAGATCGGCCTTTGTTGACGTTTTGCACTGTTCCGTCAGTCTCAAACTTATCACGTAATCTTGTAATTGTTACCCGTGATGATGGTAATGTTCCAAACTCATTTCTCCAATGTCTCTGTACCTCAGCCACATTCTCCGTCTTCCCGTAGTGCTTCAGAATCCACTTACGTTGCTCAAACGAATCTAAAATTTATTTGGGGATAACTAGACTTAAGAAGTTTGGATACTTCATTTCGAATACGTAATGATAAATAACCATAATAATATTAAATTATTAAATTACTTTTTTATGGTTATTTATCATGATGTATTCGAATGAAGTATCCAAACTTCTTAAGTCTAGTTATCCCCAAATAAATTTTAGATTCGCCCTCGTCAACCCACTTAAATTATCAAATTTTTTTAAGTTCAAAGACAACATTCCCCAAGACTGTATGCCCTAATGTTGTTTATAAATACAAGTGCGACAGCTGTAAGGCTGCGTATATCGGCAGTACTCAACTCCAACTGGAAGTACGCCTTTCTCAACATTTAGGTTTATCAGTCCGAACCAACCGTCCCCTCAGTAACCCACCACAATCCGCAATTAGAAACCATAGCAATGATAACAACCATCCCCTTTACAAACTCAGTTTGAAATTTTAACAAGAACCGCAGAACTCCGAATTTTAGAATCTTTGTACATCTATAGAAACAAACCCTCCATTAACAACAATAGTTCATCTTACAAATTATAGCTCTTCTAACTAACCAATCAACCTACTTTCATAGATATATCATACCTTCCAGTGTAACTGCATTCATACAGTTTTCTCTCAGTATCTGCCGAATATGAAGGTTGACGTAATTATTGTGTATTTACCAGTTGAGTTAATTTGAATTTAATTTAATTTTAATGATTTTAATTCCTTTTTTGTATTGATGTAATTTTAATTATTTATTCTTATTTTTTTTAAGGTTTTAAGGTTTATAATTCACTGATGATGACAAAAGATTTGTCGAAACGTCTGAAATACAAAAATAAACGAAAATGTTTGCTGTTGTGTTGGGGGAGTGGGGGAGTATGCAACAAGGGTGGGTGGGGTTAGCACCCCAAGTTGCATAAAGGGGGGTGAGGGGGTTTGGGGGGAATAGGGAGAATGACCCTAACGTGCCCTCGCCGAAGGCGAGTTTACAAAGCACAAGCCCGCCGGCGCGCGTTGGGCAGGGAGCCGAACGTTCTGCTTGTATATATATAATATATTATATATATATATATATATAGATATATATATGCTAAAAAACAACGCATTTAAATTTCAATTTGGCCCATTGCTCTTGGGATATGAAACCCAAAATTTTGATGGTTGCTTTCTTTCGTGAATTTGGTGATCTGCTTTTCTGGATATTAGAAAAATATAAATTTTATAGAAGCGTCGATTGGTGGCCTTCCCTCTCATTAAAGTCCACAAGTAAACCAAGTCTCAACTCGTTTTACAGAGTTTCATACTTTCGTGGAATGAAGAAAATTAAGTTGGTCAATAAACTTAAATAAGAATGTAGCAATTAAAATTTTTAGCTACGCATCGGAAGTCAAATAAGTAAAAAAAAAAATATGACAAGTTGTATTTGAAATTTAATTGCTTCGTGAGCTTCAAGTAAAATGTGTGAAGCTGCGTTTAAAATTTAAGTGATTCGTGAGCTGATAGTAAATGTTAAACTCAAACTCGCTTAAAATTTTCTTTAAATAATTTTAAGGATCAAGTAAAGATAATCCCTCCCAGGTCACACTAGTAAAGCAAATCCCTCCCAAAAATGACCAAGTAAAGATAATCCCTCCCAGAAAGTAAAGTAAAGTGAAGCAGTCTGACATAAGGATAAAAATTAAGAGAATCTTTTTTTAAAAAATGATTTATTTGAAAACAAAATTTATTAAAATTCATTTATTACAATGGCTCAAGTAAAGATAAGCACCCACAACCTTTTTTAGTTAGCTTTATAAGGCTAACTAACGAAAATATCACGACTTAACCTAACCAATCGTTAGGTCAACTGTACGCCCTTGACGATTGGTTAGGTTAGGTCGTGATATTTTCGTTAGTTAGCCTTATAAAGCTAACTAAAAAAGGTTGGGGGTGCTTAACTTTACTTGATCCAAAGACTTTAATTAAAGCGGTATTGCGGTATTGCGGTAAAGCGGTATTACCAACTTTACCAAGTAAAGATGATCCCTCCCAAAAAATGATCAAGTAAAGATAGTCCCTCCTTTTTCTGTTGGGAGGGATTATCTTTACTTGATCCAATTTGGATTACACTTTATTGCTTGACTATTGTGTCTAGCCATTTCCTTGAGCCGAGTGGGAAAATCAGAAAATCTAAGGATTCTCTCCAAAACTGGATGCGTGAAGGAGAAACGAAGAACTTTTACCAACGATGTAGTGCTTCACAAAGTATTGTCTATTGTCTTGAATAAAATTTTTTTTAAAATTGCTTTGAAATTTTGTCATTTTTAATAATGTTAATATGCAACAAATTGGATACAAAGTAGGCCATTGGGAATTTTTACATTCACGTCATATTCTTCTTTGTCAAGAATAGAACATACGTTTCCTAAACAATCTTCTCGATTATAATAACACATATTATTAGTATCATAACTGTACAGAAAATATGTATTGCCCGAAGGATAATGACAGCCGAGCGAAAATATTCCGTCCGTAAGGCGGGTTTTTTTTGCTAGTACCGATTAATCAGAGATGAAGGCACAGACAGAATGATAGAAACCGAAGGAGGGCAGTTTGGAAATTAAGGATTTATGCCAAACTCTATCAAAAGCTTTTGATAAAGTATGTCTAGCGCAATAACGAAGGCTTCACCGAAATCCCGGAAGGAGGATGACCCAAGAGTCAGACGAGATCGCCAGTAGAGCGTCCCTTGCGGAACCCATACTGACGATCTGAAAGAAGAATGTGAGCAGAGAAGTGTTTAAGAATCTTCCTATTAAGGATAAATTAAAAATCTTTAGGAAGGCAAAAGATCAAGGTAACTGGACGATAGTTGAGAGCGGTCACCCTTCTTTGGGACAGGCTGAATAAGAGCGAACTTACAGCATGAAGGAAGCGTAACAGATGAAAGAAAAAGACGAAAGAGTTTGCCTTGGCGGGGTATCAGCACAGAAGCACAATTTTCAAGAACAACAAGAGGAACTCCATCGGAACCGTACGCCTTCTTAGAGTTGAGCCCAGATAGGGCAAAAAAAAACATCTTTGGAAGAGATTCTAATTTCAGACATAATTAAGTCAGAGGGAGGAGGAGATGGAGGAACAGCACCGGAATCGTCCAGTATAATAGGCATTAAAACGGTAATTTAAATCGAAAACTTTCCTTTTACTCTGACTGTCACTCACGACTAACGGAGAGAAGCATTTTGCTCATATCATTATTTCAAAAGAAGTATAACTGCAGCTACTTCACTGTTATTTATGATATTTTAAGCTTTATATTGTTTCAACTGTTCCTTGCAAGTACTTATGTAGTACTTATGTACCATTTATGTAGTACTGTAGTACATATGATTTCTGTACTTCCACCAGATGGAAATTTGTTTATTTCTATACGTTTCATTGTACTCCTCTTATTTCTTTACCTTTTATCACACCTGTACCGATTTACCTGGGTACAGGAACCTGGTAAAGGTTCCGCGCGTCGGTCTCTTATCACGCGAAGGTCAGCTGGTGGATGGCTCCACCTCTAGATTTGACTTGATGAAGGAGAGAATTGCTTTCTTGATCGCTCTATCTCACATAGCCAGGTACACCCTGCTCATCTGGGATTGCCCTGAGCCAGGTATCTAGTCTCCTTTTGAAGAATTCCACAGCAATATATATATATACTGTATATATGTTTTATGTACATTCATTAAATATTTAGTCTTGCACATGCTTTCGTTGGCGACAAAGAAATAAATTTGAAAAGCAACAAACCAACTAAATGTTGGTGGCAATAACTCGTCGCACGCAAAGAATGACATACTTTGACATCCCGGAATTAAGTTTTTCCATCAATAATCCAAAGCGGTAAAAAGTATATAAAATAGGCATTAAAAGGGTAATTTAAATCTAAAACTTTCCTTTGAGGTTCCTCGAATGTAGTTAAAACTTTAATTACGAATACTTTGAATACTTTTGAGAGGAACCGTGACCACACAAAATTCTCAAGGAGGAAGACACAAAGAGGAGGGAAACCTACAGCCGGATATGTACGTTCCTGTAGTTATATGCGTATACACACACACACACACAACACACACATATATATATATATATATATAGTTTATTGAGTTTAAGTGAAATGTAAACCTTTAATTTAACGTACGGCAATTAAGTAATGAAGTAATTTGTTTGTTTTAACGTCCTAAACCTGCCACACTTGTGACTACTTCCGAAGACGCCCACGATCAAGCTCCATAAAAATACTTAGGACTCTTATACGCACACGGGAGTGAAGTCGTGTTTCCAACGCCGTATGACAGCACACTCATTTATGTATACACAGGTGCGTACACGTACGTATACCTACATACATACATATATATACATACGTAGATATATATTATACATTCTTGCCAGGGAAGAAAGTGGAATTTACCTCGGGGTTTTTATTTTAATATTTATCACAAGAACCTATCCCTAACCAAGGTTTACAGTGTACTCTATTTATTACCATTCCTAAAACTAACCTAACCTAACACGTTACAGTGGAGAACATGTACAAATTATATTATTTTAGCCTAGTTCTGGAGAAAAGGAACGCTATTTATATCAAGGTGTAAAAATCTCGTTGATTTTCCACTATGGGGAACACTTAGACACGTACAGTAATTTCTAAATTTATATAGAACGGATGTCAACACGCGAGTTTATTCTATAGGGAAAATCTTAACGTTCCACTGTAAAGTAAAACCACTCCCAGACACTTATTTTATATATATGCGTGGTTTAAGGTGTTTGATCGGAGCTTTACACTGTTTGATTTCATTTTAGCAGTGGTAAAATTAGGATTTTGTGCTTGTCAGCTTAAATTTTTAAACTATTCACACCACTGTCCCGTATGACAGAAAATTCTAAGGGTCTAAGGAAAGGTCATCAAGTATATCTTCCTTGCTTGAAATGGATTTACAGATATTCATTATATCAATCAGAAATTTTGTTGCGTGCAAATCCACCGTAAATGCGTTTAAAAATTTACAAGAACCGTATCATTACTTCTATTATGCGTGAGTATAAATTCAAATTTACCGGCGGAGAAAGTGCAAAATATGCAGCTTACCAATACGAAATTAGAATCTAAGTAAATAACTAACTACGGGTGCACAAGCCTGCACGTTCGTGCACAACACCTACATTTCAGAATCTGCTCTAGGTTAATTGTCTAATCTTTAAACTAGTTCTTCACACGCAATCCACATCCATGTACTTATATTTAAAGATATAGTTTCCAAACGCCATAAGAAAAAAATCAATCAGTCGTAATCGTTCCTTCAGTATTCAATTTATGGATGCCGTTTCGAAGTGTGCGTAATCGGATCCCTTTAAAAAAGCGATAAAAATGAATTTGACAGTAAAACGCGTTTTGGGGAATATTCCGTCAAATTTCCTCTTACCTGGTTACAGGAAACTGCATTCATGTATGCACCGGCTAATTAGAATACGATGCATATCTTGTTCAAATATGAGGAAAGCTTTTAATATTATGTTACAAAGAGGTTTTATTAAATAAATGAAAAATGGAGGAGGTAAAGTGTGTCATTAAAATGCAATTGATTTTTCCTCTGATTCTCATTAAACGTTGATTCAATATCCAAAGGGCGAGGGAAAGTAAACACAGAGGGGAAAAACATCCGCGGAGCAGAGTATCTGGTCCGGCAAAGAGAGAGAGAGAGAGAGAGAGAGAGAGGTTCAGGGGAGGGGACAGACGATAGGGGTAGAGAGAGAGAAACGGAGTTAAGGAGACGGGAGGGGGGTGAGGAGATCGCTGTTCTGGAACTTTTTTTTCTTCCATTGCTCGTCTTTTATACGAGTGTCAATGGTATACAATCCTGTGTAAGGCTACGGTTCGTTTGCCTTAATTAACTTCTCTTTCAGTCATTATTAGCACTCTTCAAGCTGCGCCTCCTCTCACTTGTTTACACCTGCATGAGAGGGGGTCTCTCTAATAAGCACACACGCAGTTATTCCTGGGAGGAGGTCAATTTTCTGTAAGTTTCATTTTGTCCTTAAATATTTGTGTTATTTTTTGCTGTTAATAAAGAAACTAAGAAAGTTTAGATAAGATAAGAGATAACCTCCTTCAAGTCGTGAAAAAGATAATATTTAAATATTTGACGTTTTAGTCATTAATATTTCGATCGATCTACAACTTTTTCATCTCTGGAATATTTAATCTTGGTAATTACTGACGACATGCCGATAAAGTAAAAATAATAATGAAAATGATAAATTATTAAAGAGAGAGAGAGAGAGAGAGAGAGAGAGAGAGAGAGAACAGCAAATTCTAGAATGAAGACTACATAGAAAAAAAGATAAGAGAAAATAATGAAAAAAAATTATC
Source organism: Bathynomus jamesi (assembly GCA_023014485.1). NCBI lineage: Eukaryota > Metazoa > Arthropoda > Malacostraca > Isopoda > Cirolanidae > Bathynomus > Bathynomus jamesi. Next base: position 240,358 of record JAJOZX010004461.1, on the reverse strand, counting down.
GCGCGTCACGGAGGTAAATAAAGTTCTATTAATTTAATTCTATCGTACCTCTAATTAATTAAGTTGAAAAATACGTCGAAGGAACAAAGGAAAGAAGAACGAAATGAAATAGTAAAAAAAAAAAAAAAAAAAATGAACGTAAAAAAATACCTCCGAGTTTGGCCAAAAATTATAACCTGCACGCCGGAAAATGAAAAAAAACCACCGTTGTAACAATCACCGTACATAATTAACCGCTTGACAACCAATAACTGTCAAATAATTTGGTTGCTTCTATGTGTGGTAGTGGAGTTGTAAAACTGAACATTCACGCAAACTAATATCCATAAACATAGAGATGAAGTTTTACAGTACATTAACCAGTATATATATTTCCCAATGTTAACATTCCACAACAAATATAAATTGTTACCAAACAACCCCATTTCCATCAAATGTTGTTAAAATGAAATGTTAAAAAACAGTTAATTATCGAAATTATGAACGAGTAAACAGCATCGACATGAATCTGTAAAACAGAAAACATTTACGAATACATAACTATAGAAAAGCTGTTGATTATATAATAGTGAAGTTCCTCACTTATATTCTGTACGTCCAGGAGAGCCTTTTGGGGGGGGGGGCAGATTAAGAGAGAATAATTGTAAATAACTTTCATTTTTTTTTGTTTAGTGGGTAAATTTGAGAGTTCACGACACACACACACACACACACACACACACGTGAGAAGGACGTGATAAGTGTTCAGGACGTAATTGAGGGCTCGAAGGGTGGTTTCTGTTAAGTCATTAAATAGTGAGGTACTATTTAATCTACTCCAACCTACTCTAACCAAACCTTAACGAACCTAACCGAGCGTAACTTAATCTAATCAGGCCCAACATATCTTTTTTCCGAGAGTAAAAGTATTTCTAGGAATTTTCTATAATTTTGTAATGTTCCGAGGTACCAAAAGTGTTACCTCACGAGTATTACCTTACTATATCTATGAATTATCACACACTCAACCTCACTTATGCCCAGTTGCCTACACACACACACACACACACACACACACATACATACATACATATATATATATATATATATATATATATATATATATATATATATATACAGGTGGCGCAAAAGTCAGGAACCATAGGCACATTTTATTAAATTATAATAAATGTTCGAATTGGTGGCCTTCCACTTGGAGACACTTTCTGACGCGTTGAATGCATGATGTTTGAACATTCCTTAACACATTGGTACTGATTGATTTTGGCACACTCAGATGTGATTTTATCCTTTAGAGAACGTATGTTCTGGGTCGATAAACATAGACTACCGACTTGAGATGACCCCACAAGAAAAAGTCAAGAGGCGTGAGGTCTGGAGACCTCGGTGGCCATTCGACGAGCCCTCGCCGTCCGATCCACTTGCTTAGGAATGTTTCATGTAAAGAGCTCCGGACGATGGTTGCGAAATGTGGTGGTGCACTATCCTGCTGAAACCACATCTCCGCCCGTTCTGCCAATGGAATGTCGTCCAGTATGAACATTAGAAATGTTTGCAGCACATGCAGGTATGTTTCACCTGTTACATTGCCGTCAAAAAAGTAAGTACGGACCAATTAACGATCCCCCAGAGCGCAGCCCACACCATAATTCGTGGATCCAATTGCACATGTCCTTCCTCCATCCAGTGGGGGTTCTCATTGGCCCACTAGTGTGCATTATGCCTATTGACACGACCGCTGAGGTGAAATATCGCTTCGTCGCTAAACATGATCCTTCGTTGAAGCTCTCGATGTTGTAGAAACCACTGGCAGAACTCTACACGACGCGACGGTCTGTGTCGTCACCGTGCAGTTCCTGAACGAGTTGGACTTTGTAGGGGTGGAAACGATTTGTTGCACCGGTTGAACTTTTTGGCCGGTCACTACGCGGCCGATCATGAACACTTCCCGTTTCTTTGAAGCGAATGAACAGTTTTCCAACTGATACCTGAACAACTGGCGGCCTCTCAGGGTGTTTGTCATTAAAAGCAGTAGCAACTGATCGGTGTGTGTTACCACACCTTGCACACATTAAAACTATCTCCACCTGTTCATCTATTGTCAATTTCTGTGCCATAGGTTCAGCAACATATCTGAAAAGAACAAAACACATATTAAAACACAAATTATTAAAATGTGCCTGTGGTTCCTGACTTTTGCGCCACCCTGTATATTTGATGATGATGTCTATTTGTCTGTTCTATGTTCGTTTACACACGCCTAAACGACTAGGGTAATCTACACCGTATTTAGTGCACACATTAAGGGAGAATCAGGGAAGGTTTTAGTAACACACACGTCCCTCCCAGTCTCATCGGAGGGCTTTGGGATATTTTAAATACAAAATTCAATTTTATATTCCCTGGGAGAGAGGGCTGTACGGGAATTGTTTTTTTTTCATATTTTTATAATATAAAAATAGTGTTTTGAGTTAACATCTGGTCAGCATGTTTTATTTCGACTCTTTAACCCTTTGTCGCGCAGTGTGACTTTACTGATTTTGTTCTGGCTAACGCCAGACGATTTTATTCAGTCTCGGAAAGACTTCTGTGCAGTGAAGGGTTAAAAGACGTTTGCTTAATCCTTTACTACACAGAGGTTTTTCCGAGACTGAATAAAATCGTCTGGCGTTAGCCAGAACAAAATCAGAAAAGTCACGCTGCCCTACAAAGAATTAAACAACTTCAGAGTTACACATATCTTGATTACCGATTTACTACTAAACGTGTTTAGAGATTTACCATATTTGACTTACTGCTGCAATATCTTGCAACACGTGATTGAAGATAAATGAAAAACCAAAATTACACTTTAGAAATTTATTTATGAAAGAGGAATATATTTTACGAAGAAAGCTTCCTTTCAAAAAGGAAGCTTTAAACTTACATTACTAAACTTATTAATTTCCAAACTTAAGTCTAAGGGCCAATTAATTTAATTCAAACTTAAATTTATAAGCAGCCTAACCTTACTTCAGTTACATATTCGTCATTTTTGATTGAATATGTTCGTCTCTTTGAAGCCTTTTTTTCATATGAAACTGAGAATACTTTGTAATATTAAATAACTAATTACAATGTATACCATAATCAACCTAATTTAAATTAATTCCTAAATAGCAATTATCTATACCGTTTTCCATACAAACTCAAATTTTTTTAATCAACATAAACGAGACCAACACGCATGCGCAGACAGAGCAAATGAAACCAAAAAAAAAAACCTTTCTAGATATTTTCATTCACTGTTAAAATTTATTACAGGTTTTTCGTTCACAAAAAACCATACCATATACTGCAGTCAGAAATGCTTTTGATAAATTCTTTAAAGCACTTTCATTTTCGTCTTAGACAGGCATTTCAAACTTTTATCATTAGGAGTTGAAGGTATACATAGCTGTATAGGTAAAATATTTAATTGTTGAACATTTTCACACATTTTAAAATTTATTTAAAAGCAAAACATAAACATTAAAATACAAAAATAAGAAAAATATTTCAGACCCCCCGAAAGATTTTGTATTTTATAACGTGTTTTAAAACCATGTCTTTTATGTTTAACACCTCTGTAAAACTTATTTCAACCTAAATATGTTTCCACATACGTTTAACCTTTAAACGACGGGTATATGTTTCTTTAAACAAAAAAATATTGGTTTTAGTGTTATTCAAAACTAAATATTTTTAGGAACTATTCACTGAAACGACACACATTTTGGGTTCCTTTTCCTACAACTAAATTAAACCTCTATATCTATATATATATATATAAATATAGAAAAATGTATAGAAAAGCTGCAATGTTGTACAATTTATATTATTTCCGGTGGAACTGTAAGTCCTGCCAGTTGTAAAAGTGTTAATATAAAAACAGATTTTCTAAAATGATACATTTAACTTAAGAAAGCCAGTGTTGGGCCGCACTCATAGTGACTAATGTCGGGTCTACGTAACCCCATAATGCAACTTACATTTATAGGTTGAATTCAACAATATATTGTTACTGAACGCTAATAAAAATTAATTTGAGGCCAATAAAAGATATCATGGATCACCTGAAGATCAGGGCCCCCAGCCTTCTTTAGTTAACTTTATAAGGCTAACTAACGAAAATATCACGACCTAACCTAACCAATCGTCAAGGGCGTACAGTTGACCTAACGATTGGTTAGGTTAGGTCGTGATATTTTCGTTAGTTAACCTTATAAGGCTAACTAAAGAAGGCTGGGGGCCCTGACCTTCAGGTGATCCGATATCATTTCCAGAAAAACTTCTAGGGTTAATAACGTGTGTGTGTGTGTGTGTGTATACAATCAATGTATTTCGTAAGCAATCTTACAAAAACCAAAGACAAGACATAAGCCTATTTATGAACCTTCCCCCCCCCTACTTAATTGTTCGGCGAACTTTTTTCCCCTCTTAATTGGATCTACGTGTTTTCATACACAATTCTGTTAGATTAAAAGAACCCCTTATTCCCTTCATTCTCAAGTATTTCCTTCCCTTTCCTTATGCAACTTCTGTTTATTTTCTCTCATTAAAATTTACAACATTGCGTGCTGAAGGACGATTGTCAGTCGCCCAAAAATAAACCATAAATCGTGCATTATATTCAAATAATTGACAAGAAGCGCTGATAAGAGGTTTACCTAACTTTTAAGACCCGATTTTTTCTAGAAATGGTCAATAATACATTGAACGCTCTTTAATATTTGGTATTGGGAGATGAAAGAAATCAATGTACTTATCTGAAACAGAATAATAAAGGAGTAATCCTGAATAAACATATACGCAAGGACACTCAGCAACACTACATATGTATATATATATATATATATATTTAATGTTACACACAGACCGTGCGTGCATGGAACAAGGAACTCTTCTGGGAAAATTAAATCCACTATAGTTCGAATAAGTAATGGTAAATGACAAATAGTATAGTTTTTCTTTTTCATGATGTTAGCCCGACGTGGGCAGCCCATATATATATATATATATATATATATATATATATATATATATATATATATATATATATATATATATCAAAGCTATTGACAAATAAATGAAAATGTTTGCCGTTGTGTTGATCCTTCTTTTCATATATATATATATATATACAGGGCGTCCCAAAAAAATGTATACACACTTTAAATACTTATAAAGGCAGTGTTTATTAAAATACATTTCATTTTCAAAATGTAATAGAATCTACAGACATTATTTAATTGTTTTGTCAACGCCTGTTTTCAAACTGACGTCCGTTCTGGTCCAGGCACTGCTGATAACGCGAAGCAATGGAATCACAAACATCACGAAACATTTCGTTTGGTATTTGTGTGCATTCTCGTTCAATGGCTGCTCTCAATTCAGCGACTGTTGCAGGTTTTATAGCGTAGACTTTGTCTTTTAAGTATCCCCATAAAAAAAGTCTAGTGGTGTGAGGTCTGGTGAACGCGGAGGGTATTCTACAAACCCCTTCGTCCAATCCACATCCAAATCGTGCCAAGTACCACTCGCAATACTCCACTCTTGGGTCCGGATCATCTTCATTAATAGCATGGACTAATCTTGGAATGTAACTTTTCCATTGACAGCGCTTCAAAATGCGTTGGACAGACGATTCTGAAATTCCTACCTCACGACTCGCTTGCCGCACAGATTTTCTTGGACTTTGGTGATACGTTTCCAGTACTCTTTCTTGCTTTGTGGGGCTTGTCGATGTCCGTGGTCTTCCGGAACGCTTCTTGTGGACATTCTGAACAGTTCCATCGGCTTCAAAATTATCTCTAATTCGAGTGATGGTAAGTCGCGTTGGTGGATCTGTTTGAAACTCCCTCCTAAACTGTCTTTGCACTTCAACTGCGTTTTCACACTTCCAGTAGCATTTTAGAATGAATTTCCTTTGTTCAAAGCTTAGTCTGACTGCCATTATTAATTCTAATGGGTTTAACTTGGAAAGAAAGAAACATCAATTGAGCTATCAGCTGTTAAAGTGTGTATACATTTTTTGGGACGCCAGGTATATATATATATATATATATATATATATATATATATATATATATATATATATATATATATATATAATTTAGGGTGTGCCTAAAATTGCAACTTCAAAATTTTGTAACGACCAGGGTGTAATTTTTTTGTATTCAGTGCAAAAACATAATGTACAAAATCTTATCAAAATTGAACAGTATTTAGGACTTGCTCAAAGATGTTGAACTTTAAATATATTTACCTTTAATTAACATAAACATTTACTTCCAATTAACATAAAAATGTACCTTTAATTAACATAAACATTTACTTTCAATTACATAAAAATTTACCTTTAATTTTATTTACCTTTAATTAACATAAACATTTACTTTCAATTAACATAAAAATTTACCTTTAATTAACATAAACATTTACTTTCAATTACATAAAAATTTACCTTTAATTTTATTTACCTTTAATTAACATAAACATTTACTTTCAATTAACATAAAAATTTACCTTTAATTTTATTTACCTTTAATTAACAAACATTTACTTTCAATAACATTAACACTTAGCTTTAATCAACATTTTTGACAGCCTCATCAAACTTCTTTCGATGATACTCAACCACTTGAAGAAGGAACTGTTTCTGTTCCTCGTCACGAGTAAGGCTTTCATTGAAGGATTGCATGAGAGCAACTCCGCGTTCTGCCAAATCATTTGTTACTCTAAGAGATGACACAATTGCTTGAGCTTCATTGTAGGTTGCATCACTGGACCAGTCTGCGGGGTCTTTACCGAGAAAGGTTTCATCAATTCCCAAAATACTAAAGAAGTTTTTAGTTGATTTTGTCACAAAGTCAGCCAATGAACATGAAGAAAAATTTTTTATAGGGGGAATCCTCTTTGGAGGCTCTTCGGAACCTTGTTGCACTCTCATGTTATAAATCATGTTTCTCTTCTCTTCATGGGATACTTTATTGTCAAAAAAACTTAGACCTACTGATATCTCAGATAAATACCACAAATGTCGTGAGAATGCAGTCAAAGCAACAGTTGAAACTTCTTTGTCAGCGTAGTCTTCAAGTGTTTTTAGAAGCATGAGATCGTTTCTTGGAGCATCACAAGATGACGTACATGTAAACCAATATTTAATGTACACAGTTGTGACGAACAGTGACACTCATAACAAGTGATCTGCTAACATTCTGACATAGGAGAGGCGGGATCCCCTAATTGCAGTTTGACGGTGCTGAACAGAATATTGTTCTTGCAAAAGGCACATTTTTATGGCATAAATTGCTCGTGCCATCCATCGAGCTCGGTGTACTGCTCCAGGTTTACGAAAAGTGATGCCTTGGGAGGGAGTACCTCCAAGGAATATAATGGAGAGTTCTAGGAGCTCTTGATAGTCTCCCCGAAGCTGTTTTGACTGCAACTGCTGAAGAGCAAATGCAATTAGACCTTTTCTCCTTTCTTCTTCTACCATGTTACCAGTATTTATATTAAGTAGAGTTTTATACTGCGTTTTATCAATATGAGGCCAAGATTCACGGAAATGAGAAAAAACTTCAATATTAGGTGACCTACCAGCATCATGCAGAGAAAATACTTTCTCTAACATAATTTCAAATATGTGATGGCGGCATGCAAGACTCAGCAGATCTTTCTCTAATTCTGTTTCAATTTTAAGGCAAACCCCACCTTTCAATCCAGTATTAGTTGGTGCAGTGTCAAAACACAATGCAGCTATTCTATTTTCTAGTCCCCATTTTCTTATTTCTGTCAGACAAGTATCAGCAATACCAGAAGCATTCCCAGTATTGAACTTTGGAACAGCAAGTAATTTTGTAATATCTTTACCAGACACTAAAATTGGTAAACGCTCTACAGTCTTCTGAACAGTATAATCATCCATAATTTTTCCATCCCAGTGGAGAGTAAGGGGTACTTTTGGATCAAAAGATGCTCGAATTTCTGCTGCTAGAGATTCACGATGTTTGTTTCTGGCTCGATGAATTGTTCTGTGGCTAATCTGTAACTCACTTCTGGGAGCTCTGAGCAAATTAGATGAAGCCATTGCTGAGAAAACGTGAACAGCATTTCTGCTACTTATTTTTGTTCGATCTAGTGCTGCAGCAACTTCTTGCGTAACAACTTGAACACGACCTCTGTTAGAACACCTAGACAAAACAGCCTTATGAGCAATATCTTGATCAAAATCAGCATGATCACTTTTATCAGATGATTCTCCTGATAATTCTAATTAATTCTATCGATTCATTAATTGTTGCTGCTGATGATGTATATGCTTCCTGCAAATATTTCTGTTTCTCTTTTTGCCTTTCATATGCTAGTGATCGCTCAATTCTGCTAGCTTCTTTCTTTGAAAGTTTCATGTCTACTCCTATCATTGATCCACGACGGCCTTTTTCTCTTTGACCTTGTAAGAATAAGCGATCTTCCTCAATCTTAATCAAACTCATGGCATCCTGGTGTGCAATATCAAATAAATCATCCAGTGACTCGCCAAAAATATCACGTTTCTTGCTTTCAGTAGATGTTGATCTATTTATGTTTTTTTTGAGTGACTGCCATTCTTTATGAAGACGTACAACTCTCTCACGCACATGTAATTCAGTTGTTGTAGGCATACGTGCTCTTTCCCAGATCGGCAAAATTAAACGAACAGTTTTCTTAACACTTTCCTTCAGACTCATTTGTTTATCAGTATGAAAATTAAATAACACTTTTAGTACATCACGCCTTGATGGTAACTTTGCAGCACTAAATTTTTCTTCACATTTACCAACTAACCAAATATCACTGTAGCGTCTTGTTTTCATTGCCATTCTTGGTAGACACTAAAAGCAAAAAAACTGAACAATTACTGTATGTGGCTGAGCAGAAAAACACAGTTTAACACAACCCACCAGCAGTGCTTGAGAACAACGACTGACGTGTCGTGTGTGCCAACTGGTGCATAGCTGCTTTCCTTGTTTGTTTACGTTTAAACCTGTACAGACGTGTAGAGAATGTGTGACTAATACTAGTTCAGTAGCTCTATAACTCCACTTATGTGAAATACTTATATAAGAAAGAATGCTTTACCAAGAAACATAATGTGCAGAACTTGACAAATTACTAAAAACATAGCTAAATACTGTAACATTAAATGCTGTTGAGCAAGTCCTAAATATTGATGCAGCTCCTTCAATTTTTTTGTGTTGCATTTCTACATTAAATTGAACAATAATATACCCTGGTCGTTTAAAAAAATAAAATTAAAAATTCACTTCTATGTAATTGGCACACCCTAAATTATATATATATATATATATATATATATATATATATATATATATATATATATGCAAAATTTATCCCCAACCAGGATTCGATTATGGGTCCTCTGACTCTGAAACTCAGGCGTTGAGCATTATGCTACGACAGAATAGAAGTTATCAACTCCCTGGCAACATTTAATCACCCAAGGGAGCACAGAGATGTTTTACGTATAAACCTCCTGCACTCGAGTCAATGGGTTAATTAAACTCTTCATGGCCAACACGAGGGTAACAAAAAAAATTATATATATATATATATTAGTGGTGGACCGGATGTCAGTTTTTCAACATCTGCCGATGCGGATGCGGATTTTTAATTTCAATATCCGCGGATGCGGATATTTAGTTAATGTATCAATATAATATAGAATTATGAATATATGACATAATTTTTCAAATTTCGTGATATTACTATTATGGCAGGCAATGCATAAGAATTAAAATTAATATTAATGTTTTCATTATGATAAAAATAATAACTTTCTCAAGAGTTTCAGCCACAGAAAATTCAATGAAACAAGTTTCATTCAATTTTCTGTGTTACCAGGTATTTATATTTTGAGGTTTATATATTTGTTTGTTCATTAATAATTAATACTTTACATGAAATGTGCATGACTGGGCCTTATAAGCTACTTTATAAGCTAATTTAATTGCAAATTGCATAATTTATTAGAGGTAATATACGCATAACATCCGCAGTCAGAAGTGGATGCGGATGTTAAAAATGATGCGGATATCCGGTCCACCATTTATATATATATATATAAATATATATATATAAAAATTGTTTTACATTGCCTGTGAAGCATTGAAATTTATACAAATATTGTAAAACCTGGACGAAAAGATATAAATGATTCGTGTTAAACTCCCGTAAAGTAAAACAAAACAAAAAGAAAATGATTTATTTACCTTTTTTGAAACGCAAAAACTACCTTTCTTGAATGCTTAAATGTGATTAGAAATAAAATCTTCATACGAGTTTGGCCATAAATAGATATGAATAATTTTTAGGTAGGTTTAAACGACCGAGACTTTGTTAAAAATTCATCTTAAGTAGCCCTTTCCTTCCCTTTACCCATCCTCGAGTTAAGTGAACAACCTCTTTTTCTCTTTAATTGATTTAGTTATATATATATTATAGTAATTTGGCAGCTGAACTTCCGGCAAAACTATAAGATTTCTAATAAATAGTTAATTTTTTACTGGTTTCATTTCTTTTATTCCTGGAAATATTTTTAAAGTTTGATATGATCGGTGGGTGGCTTTAAACTGTATCGAGTTGGAGAAAAAGTATATCATTCGTATGTACAGTATAAAAAGAACTATATAAAAATGTATTATGTAATTTCTACATCGTAAATCACAAGAGTCGAAAAAAATGACATGGCGGTTTATCATCAAAGACTGATATTTACTGCTTCTTAGACATAGTATTCATTGCAGATTTTGTATTAGTTAATGAAATAGGTAAAATATCAGTAACAGTGAAATAGTGGGATCACCTGAAGATCAGGGCCCCCAGCCTTCTTTAGTTAGCCTTATAAGGCTAACTAACGAACATATCACGACTCAACCTAACCAATCGTCAAGGGCGTAAAGTTGACCTAACGATTGGTTAGGTTAAGTCGTGATATTTTCGTCAGTTGTCCTTATAAGGCTAACTAACGAAGGCTGGGGGGCCTGATCTTCAGGTGATCCAAATAGTGTTTTTGATAATCTTAATCCTAATTTTTGTTTCACTGAGCGGATCGCCTGAAGATCAGGGCCCCCAGCCTTCTTTCGTTAGTTTTATAAGGCTAACTAACGAAAATATCGCGACCTAACCTAACCAATCGTCAAGAACGTACAGTTGACCTAACGATTGGTTAGGTTAGGTCGTAATATTTTCGTTAGTTAGCCTTATAAGGTTAACTAAAGAAGGCTGGGGGGCTCTGATCTTCGGGTGATCTCACTGAGCAAATAATTCAAGTCAAAAAGATATTGAAAACTAGAAATTGAGGGAGGTTTTCCATGTAGGAAGTTTATCAATCAAAAAATGTTTCAGGTTTAAAGAAGCTGTATTTTGTATTACACAAGTCACCATAATGACTAATTATATGGTTTGGAAAAAGAAATGGGTTAGTTTCTTAAAGCTAATTACATGTTCAATCCAGACTATATTTAGTATTATAGTTAATCACATGTTCAATCTACCAGCCACAATTAGCGGGCAAATGTTGTATTCGGGTATGTAGATTCATCAGAAGGGCAGTGAACTTTCTCTGTTGATCCGACGCACTTCTCGCCTTACGTATGTCTTCAGCTTGTTAAGATCATATGGCGCAGGGTATCTGTAGACTCTCTCTTTTAAATAACCTAAGAAAAAGTTGACACACGGGTTGAGATCAGGGTTGTGTGACGAGTGTGGATGTTCGATTACCAAAGAAAAAATCGGTCCTGTATTCTTTTTTGCAACCACTCAAGAGACAAATGTTTGCGATGTGTAAGAGTCGCAAAATTCTGCATAAACCGCAGGAGGCCTGCGAATAACTCCGCATACAATCTCATCAGTCGACTTTCCCATTCTCGGCTCAACTGGGCGGTAACTCCTTATTCCCGTATTCTGTATTTAGTGAAATTGTTTAAGAACTACTGTTTAAATGCCTTTCATCTATAAAAACATTCATAGTATATGTGCCGATATTAATCATTTCAATTCATTACCAAAAAATTCTATATCCAGTTTAGAGAATCTAGAACAGGAATCTGGTGTAGGCAATTGCATGGTCTCATCGATGAATGAGTTTAATGCTTTTGTATTACAAAAGATATTTATAAAAATCTTTCAGTGCTAAATCTAACCATTCGAAGCTTACCTAGGAACTATAACTACTTATTGACCCTTTAGAAAACTTCTACGGTCAAATTTAGTGTTGTAATTCTCACGGAAACCTGGTTAAATAGTAGTATTAAAAACCTGTACAATATAGATAATTACGTTGCTTATCATACTGTAAGAGATGGTCAGATTGGTGGGAGTATCTCTGTGTATGTGCATCAAACTTACGACTCTAACGAAGTATTTTCTGTATGTAATAGGGACAATGAAAACCTGATTGTTAATATAAAAGACAAAAGTAATGTATATTCTGTCCATGCAATATATAGACCTCCTAATACTAATATCAATAGCTTTTTAATTCACTTAGATAACATGTTATGCAACTTCCATAAATCGAATGCCAGAGTTGCGGGTGACTTCAACATCAATTTGCAATCTGAAGCAATCTCTCATAAATTTTTAAACTTAATGAATTCTTTCTATCTTAGTCATACTATTACCAAACCCACTCGAGTCTGCAATTATGGCAATCGAATAACAGAATCTACGATTGATAATATATCTGGAAATAGCAATGCCCTCGTAAATTCTGGAATTATAACCACAAACATCAGTGATCATTTTCCTACTTACGCTATATTCAATAACATTGTTCAAGTTGCGGACGAAACAACTATTGATTACAGAATATTCTCAGAGGTTAACAAAAGAAAATTTATTGGGGCTGTAGAAAATACTCGATTTGACTGTGACGAACCTATAAATGATCCAGATCATATGTTTCAGTTCTTCTATGACACCTTATTCCAGATTTTTAATATTTGCTTTCTTTTAAGGAGAAAAACGGTTTCGCCCGAAAGTGTCGCAAATCCATGGATCACTCCAGGAATTATCACTTCAATAAAGAACAGAGATAAATTATTCAAATTGCAATTACAGAGCAAAATTCCTAAAACACAATATACTCAATACAGAAACAAATTAACTAAAATAATCAAAATTGCAAAATATAACTATTATAACAATTAATTTTCCAAACATAAAGGAGACATGAAAAACACTTGGACAACCATAAACAGTCTTCTCGGAAAACAAATTAAGAAAAATTCAATAGAGAAATTAAATTTTGATAATAAAGAAATTACTGATGATACTGCTATTGCAGACTCTTTAAATGTACATTTTACTTCAATAGCGGATAAGCTTCGCTCACAATTACTAAATAATGATCACTCACCTCTAGAATATATGCCACCCAGCCCACAAAATTCATTTTCTTTTGTTCCTGTTACCTCTACTGAGGTCCGGAATATTATTGGTAAATTAAAAAATACAAAAATAACATTCATAACATTCCTGTACCTATATTGAAACTTGTTAAAGATAAGATATCTGTAACTTTAGCTAAAATTATCAATCAAAGTATTTCCAAAGAATATTCCCATCAATGCTAAAAACTGGTTGTATAACACCCCTTTTTAAAGGGGGTGATCCTACACTAGCAACAAACTACAGGCTGGTGTGTTCATTATCTGTGTTCAGCAAAGTTTTTGAAAAAATTGTAAAAAGTAGAATGCAGCGATATTTAGAATCCTACAATTTATTATCTCCAAATCAATATGGCTTCCGTAATAATAAAACAACGGAAATGGCTAATTTAAATCTTATGGAAATTGCAAATATAGCTAAAGAAACAAAGAAATAATGATATCAATATTTATGGATTTGATAGTAAGGCGTTTGATGTAATAGACCATAATATTCTACTTAATAAATTATAATGTTACGGCTTTAGAGGAGCAATCAGTGGTTGGTTTAAAAATTACACTGGTCAACACTCATTTTATTGCCAATCATATTAGAGTGATTTTGGGGTAACTTTGTGGTGCTGATTCCGAATATGACATCGGTTTTGCTAGATTGGCTCTAATTTATGAGATAATTGGTACCCCATTGAAACACGTAAAAATGCAAAAACATTAATGTTCAGGCGGAGCCTACTTACAAATCGCATTGAAATTGTTTCAAATCATACAAAAGTAAACACATGAAATACATAATGGCATTTTATTCGGTCTCACCATCTAGAATGTTCCGGTAGTTTCCCATATGCACGCGTTATGGTTACGTTTCCTATTAATTGAGGGTATTCATTATCTCAAGAACTAGAGCCAAATCGGAAAAACTACTTTCATTTTGGAATTCAGCAACCCCAAAATACCCTAAATTCGTACGAATTTCCTTGGCAACGAAAAAGTTTTTTTGTTGACCTGTGTTATTTGTCCAATAGATATCATTTTGTATCAGTAAACAAGTTTTGCTCAACTAAAGCGCTTGTCAAACGTGGTGTGCCACAGGGCTCAGTTCTGGGTCCACTGTTATTTTTATTATATATAAATGACCTTCCACGTTCATCTGATATACTGAACTTCATAATGTTTGCAGATGATACAACTGTCTCTTTTTCTTGCAAAGATGTTAATACAGCTAAGAATATATTTCATTCAGAATTCATCAGTGTAATGAAATGGTTGACCACCAATAAACTCTTCCCAAATACCAGTAAAACAAATTTCATGATTTTTACTAATAAAAGAAATGTATATCTTGATGAACTTAATGTTAATGGAATCGCTATAAAGGAGCGTACTGTAACAAAATTTCTTGGTGTAATACTAGATAAGAATTTGCAATGGAGTGGTCATGTAAATTATGTCGCGAAAAAGATTTCAAGGAGCGTTGCTATAATGCTTAACTTAGAAATGTAGTCCCTAAACAAGTTTTATTGACTCTTTATCATACTCTTGTTCTTCCTTATATAACGTACTGCACCCTTGTTTGGGGAAACTCCGCTAACAACGCATTAAATGGTATTTTTGTCATCCAATAAGGTTATTATCTGATGCTGATTTCCTTGATCACTCTAGTGCATTATTTAAAGAGCTAAACCTACTAAAGCTCAATGATATAACCAAGCTGGCACATTTTATTTTTATTTACGAGTGTAACAACAAAATCCTTAATTTACAATGGGTAAATAGATATTTTGTAACTCATCAAGAAATCCACTCGTATCAGACCAGAAATAGATCAAAGCTTGTTATATTTCAATTTAGAGTGTCTTCATTACAAAAACTACCAATTTTCATTGGATTGAAACTATGGAATGACTTAAATGCCGATATAAAAAATATTGTGAATGTAAATTTGTTTGAAACCAAGTTGAAATCTCGATTAATAATGGCATACTAACAAAAATCTAGGATTAATGTCCATTACTGTTGTTTACTAATTATTAATTTCTCGTGTATAATCTAGTATTAAAAACACATTTCTTGGGATTGTTCAGTTCTTATCTATCGTGTATAATATTGGTTTCTTTGTATGGTATTGGTATAGTGCCTTCAATGGTGACCTTGTATTTGTCATGTCAGTATTGATAATTTAAGATTAATACATGTTTTAACTATTAATAATACTTATTCATTTATTTATTATTTATTACTAACAACTAGCTGTTTATTTTTAATAAGAGCCCAGTAAAGCCTAAAGCTTAAGGGCCAAATTAAATAAAACAAATAGTCGACCTTCAAAATTAATAATGTCATTGTAAATTGAAATTATTGTATTTATTTTATTATTATTAATAAAGGTTAATAATAAAATAATAATAATAAAACCATAGTCTGATTTCATCAATAGTTTGTTTACGGTATTTTGTCTGGAGCATTCTTAAGTGTACTGCTCCGTAGTAACAGTCTTCAGAGAGAAGAGGGCCTATATGTTTTCAGGAGTTCGGACTGTTTTGGGTCTATCACTTTTCCCTTTATTCATGTCTTGCACTATTTCATGTTCACGAAACTTTATCACAACCTTCAGTATTGTCACATGATATGGGGATATTCAACATTATACAGCCACTTGAACTCTCTCTGCGTTAGTAACAGTTAATGAACCACGTCGTAAATACAGTTCTACAATGATCTGCTGATTTATCCACTAAGGACCAATGAAGTATTTTACAGAAATCAGTATTTTACAGTTTTATCTTCAACTTGACACCCCAAAAGGAAAACGACTTAGTTTATTTTTAAGATTTTAAAAACCTAAAACATTTTTCTGCATCGCTTTGTATAAGGGAAGCAAATCGTTATTCTTTCATAGAAAATAGGCTTCTTAGGGAACACATTCTCTCTCTTTACAGTAAATGAACACTGGGAGCAAGTGTAGTTTACGTCCCCCTGTGGTGCCTAGTGTAGTTCACGTTCCTTTAAATTATCCGAGTGTAGTTTACGTTTCCCTACATTATCCTAGTGTAGTTTGCGTTCCCCAACTTTGTCTGCGAATACCTAATCAAATAAAACGTTAAAACTAACGAAAATATTACGACTTAACCTAACCAATCGTCAATTTATATATATATATATATATATATATATATATATATATATATATAGAGAGAGAGAGAGAGAGAGAGAGAGAGAGAGAGAGAGAGAGAGAGAGAGCGGGGCCACCAGCTTGACCTCCGTGTGAAGAGAGACCAACCCACGAAACAACATAAGGTTTATAAGGTGTATATATATATACAGGGTGGGCCGTAAGTTTCCATACATAGGAAAATTAAACGTTTGTTTTTATGTTTCAGATACCCTAAGAATATGCGTTTGACGAAAGAGCAACGAATTGAAATCATACTGATGGCTGGGTCGGGAAGCAGTTGCATGGTTGCAATGAACTTTAACAGACAACATGGAACGAACATCACACACGACACTGTGGCAAAACTTATTAACAAGTTTCAGAAAACTGGAAATGTTGCAGATCAACCGCGAAGTGGTCCAAGACGTACAGCCACCGATGAAGACACAACAGCTACGATACTTACAGCGCTTACACGGAGTCCCAGAAAAAGTACACGACGGTTGTCTGCAGAAAGTGGTGTCAGCAGATCGAGTATCAGGCGCATTTTGAAAGCAAACAAATGGCATCCATACAAATTGCATATGGCACAGCATTTGAGTGAAGACGACCCGGATAGACGGATGGAATTCTGTGAATGGGCATTAACCAAAGTGAACGAGGATGCAAACTTTTCAACTAAGATCTTGTTTACTGATGAAGCAAATTTTTACGTCAATGGAGAGGTTAATCGGCAAAACATACGTTACTGGAGTAATGCTAACCCTAACTGGCTGAGTCCGACGAAGATGCAAGGTGCCGGTAAAGTGATGGTGTGGGCCGGGATATGGGGTGACAGAATTATTGGACCAATTTTTGTCAGTGGAAATCTTAATGCCGAAAGGTATCTTAACATGTTGCAAGAAGAGATTTTCCCATCCCTGCTAAACGAGGAAGGTAACTTCCCAGTTTACTTCCAGCAAGATGGAGCTCCACCTCATTATGGTCTTCACGTGCGTCGGTATTTGGATCAGCAGCAGTTTCCGGATGCTTGGATTGGTCGGCGTGGTCCTGTGGAGTGGCCTCCCAGATCCCCAGATCTCACCCCCCTTGATTTCTATCTTTGGGGGCACTTGAAGGCCATGGTGTATCAGGAAAAGATACGAGACATAAATCATCTAAAGGAACGTATCACCAACGCCATTACAAGCATAACGTCAACTGTGCTAATGCGTGTTCATCAACAGTGGGGAACACGTATTGAAATGTGTTTTCAAAACAATGGCAACCATGTAGAGCATATTATATAAATAAAAATGGTTGTCCATAAAAAAATGTTTATTTTTCCTATGTATGGAAACTTACGGCCCACCCTGTATATATATACAGGCCCTCTCAGAGGTCCAGAGAGGCCCGGGCCACTTCCAGCTTTTGAGGCCCATAGGGCCCATAGCAAAACCTAATTATTACTTTCACTGCAAAACATTATATTCAAACCTGAAAGTTTCTAAATTTGAGGCCCCCCCTTAAGCTTGAGGCCCAGGCCAAATGGCCCTCCTAGCCCCCCCTCTGATAGGCCCTGTGTATATATGTATATATATATATATATATAAAACCTTTGGCTAGCTTCCGCCCGAATTGTTAATTCTGACGAAGGTCAAGCTTTTCACTCCACCTTAGACCTACACAGTTTAACGTGGAATCCGAACCACGCCCCACCAGCAGCCCAGCGTCTTAACCACTAGGCCACCCAGGGTACCTATTTACCGACCAACCACTTTCTTTTTTATTGTGTGGAAGGATGAACAGCTGGGTTTTGCTGCGCGCCGGCTGGCGTCACCTGGTCTCGATCCCGGGGCCGATGGATTCCTAGTTAGCGACGCTAACCATTAAACCACCGAGGCGCATATATATATATATATATATATATATATATATATGACGATTGGTTAGGTTAAGACGTAATATTTTCGTTAGTTTTAACGTTTTATTTGATGGATTCATTTAAAAAATGTCTCCTAAAGATCCTAGTGTAGTTTACGTTCCCCAACTTTGATCTAGTGTAGTTTGTGTACCCTTTTGCGTCAGGTGGACGTAAATTACATTTGCTCAAAACTTTGATTCAGCTTGGAGCAAAATACTAATTTTTTTATCTCAAGTACTTTTTTTTAATGACTTTCGAATTTGTGGTAAAAAATCGGTCTACCTCATGGCTTTGTTGTTATACCACTTCCCGGCAGATCAGTGAAGTTAAAGCGACGTTGGGTCTGGGTGATAGTTGGGTAGGTGACGTCCTTTGCGTTCAGATGTTGTAAGGACTTTAGTTCAGATTCCACGTTAAGTTGTATGTCTTTTTAGTCATGTGGCTTCCATGCAGGCCCATGCACAGGACACTTCAGATCGGGGGCTGAAAGTTAACAAAAAGGGCACCATCTCCTCCCCCCTCAAAATAAATAAGTCTCTTCACAGCATTTATACATTTATGGAAAAAAATGGCACTTCTAAGGCATGAAGGGGCAAATGGGAGGGCTCAAGCCCCTGTAGTCCCCTCCCCCTCTGCACGTATCTGCTTCCATGGCTATTAATATGGAGACTTAAATCACGTATTTGACAACAATAACGTCTCTTATGTTTGGTTATATTTTGCAAGCCTTATTTTATGTCCATTTTCCTTTGATTCATCATGAAAATGAAAGCAAATTAAATGCATTTGATTCAAACCAAAATTACTTGGTTGGAACAACTCAATTATTTGGCAAGCAATTTAGATAGTCAATTCAACTATTTAAATTTGTTACCGAAAAAATAATTATGGTTACAGAAATCTATCCTTCAATTAACCACTTGGATTGGTTGTTATAGTTAACCATGTACTTTGGTTATGACCAATACTTTTCCTGTTTCTATATCCACAATACTTTTTATGGTTTCTTTGCGAGTAAAAGTAAAGCCAGTCATAATATGTACTTTACATAACATATTAGAATTCTTTCAGAATACTTTTTCATTTCGTAAGTACACGTAAGCAGTAAAGTTTCCTTTGCTATGAAAATTTCAAACCATTTGGTTCCGTATTACGTGTCAAAATAAGTTAACAAAGGGGTCCTCTCAGAATTAGGTTCCAAAATGGCGATCGCATAAAAACTAATCGGGAACTTACTTGTTTTTATTTTCACCTATATACCAGGGGTAGCTAAAGTTCCTAACCCTACGAGCCACATACTAAAACCATCATAAGGTCAAAAGTTACAAGACACACATCCCTTTACGCATGCATGCTCTAGTCCCAAAACTCCAATCTTTTTTTTTTTGAAGACGCAAATCTTAGTTGATGCTGGACGTCTTGTGGGATTCCATTCTGAATGTAAGGCGCTTAAAGTCCGGCTAAAATGTTAGGTTACATTTTACATATGTACGAAGAACCCCCATGAGGTATTGGTCCGTAAGAACATGAGCACGGTGTATAGCTACTCGCAGCAGTATGCTGTACCGAAAAGTGATGAGTCACAGGCTAGTCTTCTTGACCTGCAGTTACTTCGATCCTGGTAGTTGTTTCCATAGTTCGATCGTTGACTTTGATTTACTGACCAATTTTTTTGCTTGTATTTCTTTCTTTCTTTCATCAGGAGTCGCAGCAGTTGAACTGTCCGAGAGTGGCGGTTTTACCATCTTTGCTCTATAGAGTGAAAATCTGAAATCTCCAACTGCAAGTTCTAAAATTCAACTCTCATTAACATCTATGGTTGACAGCAGACATGGGGCTGATTACGATTGTTGATTACGACTACGATTAATCTTTCCAATGATTATATTTCTTGATTACGATTAAGATTACGTAATCCAAATATTAATATGTAATCCAAATATTAATATGTAATATTAATATAGGATTTGGCGGGAAAAATTAAAACATCCATTCACGAGTACCACAATCCTGTAACTCAACTATATGTAATTCACTTGTAATCATATTATGATTAACAATTATGATTACGAACTATAAAAGAAGATGGATTCAGATTACGAATATAATTACAGTGTTTGAAAATGTTTGATTACAGTTACATAGGTCTGAATATCTGGATTACGATTACAATTATGAATACACCGTAATCGTAATTAATTACGGATTACAAGATTATGATTATAATCGGACCCATGTCTGGTTGACACAATGTTCACAAAATGATGAGGTAGTCATTGATAAGATGGTAAAATGTAAAGTAGGCATACGAGTAAAAATACAGAGTGGTTCGCACATTTGATAACATCCATTACTCTCGGAGTACTGTACTCATGTACACTGTCAAGAAGCTTAATTTTTTTTTTTTTTCCAAATTTCATTTTTATACCATTGAGTTAATTTCTAATAAGTCATGTATGTCGTTTTTTTTTGTACTCCATTTCTAAAGTAAAATAATAAAAAAGGGACAGAAAATAAAGAATGTACATTAGGAATGCCAAAGGTGGCAGTGCCAGAGGGTCATGTACATAAATTTCAGAGTAATACATAAATTTCTTATTTAAAATTTTTAAATATGATACATCAGCCAAAATGGTTAACATATATATATATATATATATATATATATATATATATATATATATATGATACACACAGACCGTGCATGGAACAAGGAACTCTTCTGGGATAATTAAATCCACTATAGTCCGAATAAGTAATGGTAAATGACAAATACCATAGTTTTTATTTTTCATGATGCAAGCCCGACGTGGGCAACGGGTCTCTCGCAAAGAGGTCCCATAAATATAGCTTCCCTCACCAGCTATCTGCAAAGCAGACAGGATCCAGCTTTGGGACATGGATCTAGGGTTTAAAGCAGCCTAGCCCCACTACATTTAGAACCTCAATATAAGTAAAAGACTCGTTGCATTCACGTCGGATTGAATAAATCAAAGAAAAAGGGGTAACTATTATATTTTTAGCCAAAACCAAAACTTAAACCTCAACTGGCAGAACCAGGGAACCATTCTGAGTTCATTCCCATCATGAAATGGACATGTTATGTGCCTTGAAAAGTGGACGCTCAATTCTGCCAGTTGAGGTTTAAGTTTAGGTTTTGGCTAAAAATATAATAGTTACCCCTTTTTCTTTGATTTATTCAATCCGACGTGAATGCAACGAGTCTTTTACTTATATTGAGGTTCTAAATGTAGTGGGGCTAGGCTGCTTTAACCCTAGATCCATGTCCCAAAGCTGGATCCTGTCTGCTTTGCAGATAGCTGGTGAGGGAAGCTATATTTATGGGACCTCTTTGCGAGAGACCCGTTGCCCACGTCGGGCTTGCATCATGAAAAAGAAAACTATGGTATTTGTCATTTACCATTACTTATTCGGATATAGTGGATTTAATTATCCCAGAAGAGTTCCTTGTTCCATGCACGGTCTGTGTGTATCATAAAAAACTCAGGGAACCATTCTGAGTTCATTCCCATATATATATATATATATATATATATGTTAAACACAGACCGTGCATGGCACAAGGAACTCTTCTGGGAAAATTAAATCCACTATAGTCCGAATAAGTAATGATAAATGACAAATACCATAGTTTTTTTTTTTTTTTTTTTTCCTTTTTCATGATTTTAGCCGACGTGAATGCAACGAGTCTTTTACTTATATAGAGGTTCTGAGTGTAGGGATCTAGGTTTGCTTTAAACCCTAGATCCACGTCCCAAAGCTGGATCCTGTCTGCTTTGCAGATAGCTGGTGAGGGAAGCTATATTTATGGGATCTCTTTGCGAGAGACCCGTTGCCCACGTCGGGCTAAAATCATGAAAAAGGAAAAAAAAAAACTATGGTATTTGTCATTTATCATTACTTATTCGGACTATAGTGGATTTAATTTCCCAGAAGAGTTCCTTGTGCCATGCACGTCTGTGTTTAACATATATTGTTCTCAGGGAACCATTCTGAGTTTTGTGTATATATATATATATATATATATATATATATAATTCTAAGCAGTGGCCTCTTGCGGAGTTTCTTTTGCCGCAGATTCGGTTTCGTCGAGTTTCACTTTCTTTAGTGGCGAAGACTCCTTACCTTCTTCTGCAGGTCGCTTCTCAGATTCACCATTTGATTCTTGCTTTTCTTCAACGTGTTCATCGTGGCCATGTTCAGAGGTTCCATTCTCTTTTGGTTGCCTCCTCTTCCTCTTCCTCATTTACATACATGTATAGTGTTTCTGATATATATATATATATATATATATATATATATATATATATATATTATAAATATATATATATAATATAACTGCAACACGCAGTATAATTAACGTAAAGAACGACGCTTGTATAGGAGAATATCCGCGCAAGATGAGAGAGAGAACGAAACAAATGAAAAAGTGAGGTAACCACCCGGGAATCGAACCCGGGATCTTCCGATTGCCGGTCAGATATAACCATTACACCATGGGCCTCACTCATTCAAATGCCGTAATTCTTCTACATACGCGCAGAAAACCAATGCCCAAGGGGGCACCTCCCGCATGCCGTAACATTATATACATTTAACTGCAAACACGGGTTCGATTCCCGGTGGTTACCGCATTTTTTCATTTGTTTCGTCTCTCTCTCTCATCTTGCGCGGAATATTCTCCTATACAAGCGTCGTTCTTTACGTTATATATATATATATATATATATCGTAAAGAACGACGCTTGTATAGGAGATATTCCGCGCAAGATGAGAGAGAGAGCGAAACAAATGAAAAAATGAGGTAACCACCCGGGAATCGAACTCGGGATCTTCTGATTGCCGGTCAGATATGATAACCATTACACCATGGACCTCACCCATTCAAATGCCGTAATTCTTCTTTTGAATGGGTGAGGTCCATGGTGGTAATGGTTATCATATCTGACCGGCAATCGGAAGATCCCGGGTTCGATTCCCGGGTGGTTACCTCATTTTTTCATTTGTTTCGTTCTCTCTTCTCATCTTGCGCGGAATATCTCCTATACAAGCGTCGTTCTTTACGTGTTAATTATACTGCGTGTTTGCAGTTATATATATATATATATATATATATATATATATATATTGTGTGCGTGTGCGTGTGTGTACACACACTTTTCACTATATAATTTTTATAGAGCAAAGCAGCAAAAGTCTTATACACCCGGTTCCTATGATAATTTTTTAAAATGTAAAACATCCCCAAACTCAATATACCACACAGCACTTAGTATATATAAAATATATCGTCAGTAAGTAATATTTTTTCGGCAGTTGGAATGAGTAAAAGTGATCAAAACAGGAAGGCTGTGAAGCTATCACGGGCTTCGGTATTGCTTAATTAGTGAAGCTCGGTGAAAAGGTAGAAGGTAAAGCTTCAGTTCTGTGATCAAGACGAAGCCATTTACTTTGAAGCCAAAATTAATTACCGACCACGCTATGAAGCAAAGTTCATCCCCCCCCCCCCCCCCCCCCGTTTCGTCCGAAAAAGAGACGAGAGAAAGGAAACGCAGAAAAAGGCGCAGAGAACGAACATAATGTTCTTTTATATTCTATTTGTTTTTTTTTTTTTAAAGAAAAGAGGGCAAGGAATTGAGATGAGGGGAAAGACGCGCTCGCGCGAGAGTAATCAGCGAAAAACGGTAAATGGATAGAAGAGAGAAAATTGGGAAAAACGGGCCATAAAGAAATTAACAAAAAGAAAAAGAAAAAAAAGGTTCATAAAGAAAGTAGATAAAAAATTGTTGGAAATAAAAGAGATATATTGATGCAGACTCCATGCCCAAAATTATGGGCAAAACTTAGAACCTCGCAAAACTTCTTTTTTTTTAAGATACCTCTTGTATAGAATAAATGAGTAGTTAACTGTGTGTAGGTTGTGTCTAGAAAATGTCGTCGTCGATAATTTTACATTACTTCCCTCCGCCATATGTTTCAAAAGTTTTATATTATAAGGAAATAAAGTTTAAATTTAATGGAGAGGATGCCCAATTTATTGAAGGATTATGGTAGGAAATTTTTAAGTTTTAGGCATGATTTATATTTTCTTTTTAAATGATTCTTTTGTATACGACCATTTTCACCTGATTTCCTTTACAACTTTTCCGTAAATGCTTCTCTAAGCGTTTACGAAGGTTTAGTTTAGTTGTGGAAAAAAGAACTCAAAGTGTATTAATGTAATTGATTTACAAAATATTTGGTTTTGAATAACAGTAAATTTCAAGACTTTTTGGTTTAAAGAAAAAAATTTGTGAATGAAAGGGTTAAAAATGGTTTGGGGGGGGGGGAGGGGTACAGTGTTAATAGTATACTTACAGTAATGCCTATGAACAATATGGGTATAACAGAGTATTAGAAATTTCAGGCTTATACATGGTGGGTCACAAAAAGGAACATTTTTATGCCCTCATAAAATTTATTATATTGGAATTAAACAAGCAAAACATTTTACAGTACATAATATTACAACACTTAATTTTTGTTGAGAAATCTGGATTGAGGAAAGAATTAGTTTAACCCTTAAACCCTACCAAGGGTAATGGTATACCCCATTATCCCGGGTAGTGCTAGAACTTTTATAATGGATAGAAATTAAGGGTTAAATACAGCAATTTATCACTATCAGAGAGAGGCGCATTATTATTTATGAATTGAAACGAAGACTTTAAAACGCTTTCCACAGAAATCCCCAGTGTTTTATACCTGGTTGCAAAGAAATAACAGCATTGGTGAAGAAGTTTAAGAATACCAGGTCCGTCCGTACAAAATGCCAATAAGGGTCGTTCAGAATCTAGACTAAATGAACGTGTTCCGCAAACTATTCAAGATATCCAGCAGCTAACGTATCTAAAACAGCCCAGGTAAATCAACCAGACGACCTTCACTTGAAACAGTGAAAAGGATAAAAGAAGACGATGTCAGTTTTGTAATTGTTTGTCTGGAATATTGAAAAATGGAGAATTGGAGATGGCTAGTTTAATTTTCTTTGAAGAGTTTCATGTACATATGAATGAAATGAACAGCCAGAACTGTAGGTTCTGGAGATTTGAGGAGCCAGAAGATCCTTCCTCCAGAAGATAGTATAGTGTGGTTTGAATTCATCAATAATTTATGGATTATTTCTTTGAAGATCCCAAACAGAAGAGGAAGTAACTGTGACATCAGTTAAGTAACTGTTCGAAACCGTCTTTCAAACGCAATGTCCAGGCATCTCGAAAACTCTGAACCTTAATTTCGGCTCTCCCCTTCTCCTTCTATTGGGGGGTGTGGGGCATTTTGGAGGGCGTTCGCCCTTGGCCCCTACTTCCTAAATAAAAAAAAAACCACGTGGTTCCAACAGGATGGGGGTTACATTCGATACAACTAATAAATGTTTAAACTGGATCAAGGAAAAGTTTCCTTGTCGCTTAATGAATGACAGAATTGAATTTCCATGGCCTCTTAGATCACCAGATGGTCGCCTTTAGATTTCTTCCTATGGAGCTTCATCAAAGAAAAAGTGTTCAAGACGAAGCCTACGTCCTTTGCTAAATTGAAGAAATAACTCATAAAATTCTTACCAGTATTGATCAATAAATACTACGAAAGGTGATTTATACCTTCTTGATGCATGTTTGCAAATGTATGGAGAAAGGGGGATCACATTTAGATGGAACGAGTGCACATTTACGACATACGGACGATACAGTGTATATGAAAAAAACTTAATTTGGACATCATACGTAATTTCCTCTTTATTTTTATTGAAGACATTAAAATTATCATAATTTTTTTTATTTATTTTCCTTTCTTTGTGTCCCTACTCTTGTGATGCATACCCACAAGGTGATTCCAAGGTCTTTCGTGTATTCAACAGTACACCTCATCGGGGAATGAAGGGAAAAGGCTAGAAAATGAAATTACATATCTCTGTATAGCATAAACAAAATACTTAAAATGTATTAACAAAAAATGAACAATTACTAATTAAAGGAAAAAGATATTTTAAC
The DNA here is from genome assembly GCA_023014485.1 of Bathynomus jamesi. Classification (NCBI taxonomy): domain Eukaryota; kingdom Metazoa; phylum Arthropoda; class Malacostraca; order Isopoda; family Cirolanidae; genus Bathynomus; species Bathynomus jamesi. The sequence goes on along the minus strand of JAJOZX010004461.1, from coordinate 213,781 downwards.
AAGACGTGGTCCCGAACTGTTATTTATATTATTTATAAAGTCTATAAATACACTTTCCAGAATGTTCCTTTCAATTATGTCTTTATTTAGAAAAAAAAATTTTTTTTAGAATTCTCCCAGTTAATACTATGATTGCATCTATGCATATAGGTAAACAATACGTTAGAATTAATTACCGTCCTACACGCGTATTTATGCTGTTTTACTGTGACGTCTGAAGTAAGTTCTCCCAGTTGCACCTATATAAACTAAGTCGCATTGTTTACATCCAGTCGAGTAGACAGAGCCAGTTGCATTATCTAGGATATTACTAGAAACGTTGTGGTTTTGAATCTCCAATTATTATTAACTAAAACCAACTAACTAACTAACTAACTAATATATATATATATATATATATATATATATATATATATATATATATATATATATATATTATATAAAGTTAATAACTGGAAGTTAAAAAAAAAACTTTTCTAGACTGAAGTTTTGAGGAGTGCCATCTTTTTTTTTTTTTAAATATAAAGTTGTGAAAACTAGCGTATACAAAGCACAAGAAAGAACATCACAAGTTTTAATAGGCGACTGAAATTGACGTAAATTTGTTCATTTTTTAACCTATAAAAAAAAGGCCTTGAGGTGAATCAAGACGAAAGTAAAGTTCCTTATGTAAATATGGCGGGTTGAGCATCGGGCGGAAAATAATTTTTGGTTTTAATTTATATTGTGCCTTTAAGGCTCATCATTTACCATTCACAGCACAGACTGACTAACCTTGATGTGAGGCGTGAATTACCTTAAATACCTTCTGGAAGAAAAAATTTAAATATATATATATATATATATATATATATATATATGAAGAGAAAACCGCAATAAACACGGGGACCTAGAAAATGCTTTGAAAATGTAAATAACCACAAACCAACAGTGTTTCTACCTGGCACACAAGAAAGTAGAGTTGGTGAGGATAAGGATAATTCTACTTTCTCGTGTGCCATGTTGGAACACTGTTGAATTGTTGTTATTTGCAGTTTCAAAGTATGTGCATATATCGGGAGAGAGAGAGAGAGAGAGAGAGAGAGAGAGAGAGAGAGAGAGAGAGAGAGAGAGAACTGCCACTATTTCCAGTGCCTCATTTAATCTCGTTGGGAGCAATCTCTTTCCCTTTATTATTTGCCTGGTAAATATACCTTCATTGCAGGTATCCCAAACGAAAAGCGCGTTTAGTCCCACATAGTTATTATAATATTTTGGGATATATTTTAGGGGACTTCACAAATAATTACTGAAAAATGTAAAAAAAAAAAAAAGAATTTACAACCATCTACTAGCAGGTATATACTACATTATAGTTTTGTTATGAAATTGCATGTATATATATTATTTGTTTTAAAGGAGCAAAAGCACCTATTCACTACTACATTTCAGAAGCGAATGATGGGGGGCGTGGCCAATCCAAAGCGCATAGACTTAACGCAGCAGAGTGAACACAGGAGAAACAAACCTTTTTCTTCATATTAATAACGGCACAAAGCAATTATCGCTATAGTAAAACACGATTAAAATATAAAGGACGAGTATTATACATCGAAGATCGAAAGACAAATTCGCCAAAATAAATGGTAAAACCTATTAAAAGTCGTCCTTTGTTTTGTTGATTCAATAAATATGGCGGTCGCTTCCTCCCTTCGCTAATCAAGAAATATTTTTTCCCAAATAAACGAACTTTTTTCTTCTCTTTTTCATTCTTCCTCTTTCCTTTTAATTGATTTTTTTTCTTTATTATTTTAACTTCTGTCTATTTATTTGTAACTGACTTTTTTTTTTTTTTTTTTTTTTTTTACGTGGTTCCATTAACTGATGCGTTCATTTTGACCTTTTTGACGTTACGCTTTTCCCTCGCATACAAGTCGGAGTCATTATGTTAAATTTTAGTGCAAATTTGTTATCACAATATTGTATTGTTAAAAAATATATATCTATCCGACATACGTTGGGGCTATCAACACCAACCGGTAAAATTAGGACAGTCTAAGGTAATAATTACTGGCCACATATCTTGTAAATACGTAAATAAACTAGGAAATTAAATAAATGAAAAATTCAATACTGTCATTATAATATCTACAATTCTTTCAAAACAACCGAAATATCTATCGACATTTTTACCCTAAAGAAGTTGCAGTAATTCTAATGAAACGATGACCTCTTTATTTGTTACGTTTCTCTTCTTTATGTAAAATATTCTCGTAAGAAAACATTGATCAAGATGAATCATTTTTCATTGATCTTAAACATGATTAAAATGACTTATTCTGGTAATAAAGGACATTCACAAAACAACTTATACTCATAACCTTCTAAATTTAGAACCTATAACTTCTTTTTGAGGATGTATTCCAGGGAAAGTTTTTCCTCCTGTTGGATATCAAAGTTTTTTGTCAGACGATAAATAACTTGTTTTAGTGATACGTAACTTCTTTAGATAGAAGAAATGGCCTTTACAACTTCTTTTTTGAGTGATTTGAGGCAATAGAAATAATATGTGTAGTTCTGTGTATAGAGAAGGTTGCGGGAAGTGTTTGTTTTCTGTGCGCAAAACTTCATGTACAGTAGTGCCTGCTGGCACTGGTATGCACTGAATGTGCTGACGTGTCTTTCTGATTTATGAATGTACTGATATGTCTTTCTGATTTATGAATGTGCTGATATGTCTTTCTGATTTATGAATGTGCCAACATGTCTTTTTTTTTCTGAATGCGCTGACGCTTCTTTCTGATTCTGAGTGTACTAACGTTTATTTGTGAGTTTTGAAAATTTTCAAGTTTCTTTCCGAGTTTTTGAACGAGCTGAAACGTATATCTGATTTATGAACGTGCTGACATGTCTTTCTGATTTCTGAAGTGTCGCGTCGAAATTCTGGTATGTGTCAAGTATCTTTGGCATTTGTCGTTTTATTATACAGAGTTGATTATTATTATATTGCTCAGTACGGATCGCTATGCGGTGCCGAGAAGTGCCATGAAATGTAAGTCATCTTATACATAAAGTATCACTTCTAAACAACAGATATAAGCAGAGACATATAAAATCACTCCAATCAAGCGTGACATCGTTGCTTGAATCTGTAAAAGGCTTTTACCACATTCTACAAGTGAGCTCGAATAACTTTTTGTGACGCCATTTTCACAAATAAAAATAAAATTACAACAATAGAGATTTTCTTTCGAAGTAAAACAATACTACATAAAACAAACATAATATGAAAACAAAGAATTACACACACACACACCACACACACACAATGAGAGAGTTACAAGGAGTTACAAGGAAAAGTAGGTACCTCAAAAGGCCTTGCGGCCCATACCGAGGAAGTACCAATGGCAACGGGTGCCAGGGAAAAATTCATACACCCTCAAATAGTGTGCAAGATTCGGTCTAACCTTTTCTTGAACAGATCCACGGAAGAACTGTTCACAACTTCTGAAGGTAGCCTGTTCCACGTGTTACAGATCTTATATAGGTAAAGTAATTCCCACACACACTAGTCCTAAACCGTTTCAAATCCAACTTCCAACCATTGTTACGAGTTGGGTTATGATTATGAGAGAGAGAGAGAGAGAGAGAGAGAGAGAGAATCACTCAATGGAGTACTATACATACACAACTATAGAAGGTAAATTCATCGAAATAAAAATTAAAACAAAAAAATTACTAATTAGTAAAAAAAAAAGTTACTTTTTTTTAAGATTTTACTTTTTCGGTGAACTATTTTCCGCAACACACACACACACACACACACACATATATATATATATATATATATATATATATATATATGATGAATAAAACCACGAAGGGAAAAGAAACACAAAGGGGTGCTCAAGCGCTTTCGTCCTGAGGATGTCATTAGACGAAAGCGCTTGAGCACCCCTTTGTGTTTCTTTTCCCTTCGTGGTGGTTTTATTCATCATAAATATTTTTCACGTGTCACTTTCGTGAAATAATTGAAATAATTTTTCATATATATATATATATATATATATATATATATATTATATATATATATATATATATATATATACAGGTGGGCCAAAGTCTGGATCCATAGGAAATATTTATTGTAATACGTAATTACAACAAATGGTAAATACTTAAAATGAATATCAACTTTAACTCGTAAATGCGTATCCGTGATACTGTACAGTAGTTCGTACTCCAGTATAAATACTCAATACCTTTTTTATTTCAGCCCAGAAATGGCTTCGAATCTACAACAGAAGACCGGGTAGAACTTGTGTTCATGTACGCAAGACAGGGCGCTACACACAGAGAAGTTGCTACCGAATTCAATAGAAATCATCCTGATAAGCATCCAGTAACACATGCGACTGTTGGCAAGTTGTTTAAACGTTTCAAAGAACAGGAAGTGTACATGATCGACGGCGTTCTGGTCGTCCAAAACTGCAACTGATGAAAATACCTCTGCAATGGTATGTGAAACTTTAACGAATAGTCCAGTAAAGTCAACAAGAAGATTATCAAATGAAACACGCATCTCGAGAACTTCAATTCGAAGAATTATTACAAATCATAAATTCCATCCCTAAGTGTCTCGATGTCAGAGGCCGCCAATTTGAGCATTTGTTATAATTTGTTGTTTATACTGAGTACGAACCACTGTACAGTATCACGGATACGCATTTACGAGTTAAGTTGATATTCATTTTAAGTATTGTTACCATGTGTTGTAATTTATGTATTAAAATAATATTTTCCTATGGATCCAGACTTTCGGCCCACCCTGTTATATTATATATATATATATATATATATATATATATATATATATATATTATATATATATATATATATAAAGATACAAAATATATCTTTCCCCCTCCAATAATTAAAAAAAAAATCTCGACATTATTAAAAGACTATAAATAAATTAATATCTAAAATTTTCAGAGAGGTGAAAAAAAATGAATTGCGAAATCCGAAATATGTTTCAATTTAAAATTAGAACCAGAAGCTTTATCATTTCGTACCGTCTCTAAATTTTAATAAAATTGGGTTCCCAGTTTCAACTATTGGATTTCTTTTCAGTTTTCATAATCATAAATTTTATTAGGAATATTATTTTCACTTTTATGAATTTTCTGAAAATTATGAGGTAAGTCAAGAAGATCATTTGGTATTGGTCAGTCTTTGCGGAAATTGTTCTTTCTTTGTTTCATTCATTCATTCTTTTTTTCTTTCCTTCCTTTCTTCTTTTGTTTTTATTTTATCTTTCTTTTGATTGTATTTTGGTTTTTTCTCTGTCTCTCTCTCTCTCTTTTTTTTTTTTCTCTCTGTCTCTCTCTCTCTCTCTCTCTTTCTCTGTTTTCTCTCTCTCTCTCTGTCTGTCTCTCTTTTTTCTCTTTTTTCTCTCTCTCTGTCTGTCTCTCTCTCTCTCTCTTACAAACACACACACCACACACACACAAAAGCCCATTTGCCCATTTTTAGCTTTTATTCATTTTCAATATTTGTAACATAAAGTAAAGCCATGCATAAATTTGCGTCGAATCACGAATGCATTTAAATTAAAATTTTAAAGAATTTCGTTTTTAATAAAAATTTCGGTTGAATTTGACCCAGAAAAAAACTTTACATTTATTCAATGAAGAGAAGAGAATAAATAGAAACTTAACAGTTTACAATAAATTTAACAGACGTTGTTTCGTGTCAATGTGTTAATTAAATAGTAGTGTGTGTGTGTGTGTGTGTGTGTGTACACACACACACACACACATATATATATATATATATATAGAGTTAATTTTGTTTTCATAATCCAAGAGAATGCTTGACACAGGATCACCTGAAGATCAGGGCCTCCAGCCTTCTTTAGTTAGCTTTATAAGGCTAACTAACGAAATATCACGACCTAACCTAACCAATCGTCAAGGGCGTACAGTTGACCTAACGATTGGTTAGGTTAGGTCGTGATATTTTCGTTAGTTAGCCTTATAAGGCTAACTAAAGAAGGCTGGGGGTCCTGATCTTCAAGTGATCCAACACACACTGAAATGTAACATTTTAATACTGTTAAGTAGAAAGAGTTGAATGGCATTGTACTACGAAGGTTCTAATATTAGGTTAGGAGATATCCCGAATCCACGGTCGTAGGTTACGGAACGATCGATAATAACCAATCGACCAATCAGAGGATCAAAAAGTCCTTTCAAGATCAGATAAGATAAAAGTATTTAAGCATATACCCCCGCGTCAAA
>JAJOZX010004461.1:140000-202500 GCA_023014485.1 Bathynomus jamesi | reverse complement strand
TCTAAAATGCTACTGGAAGTGTGAAAACGCAGTTGAAGTGCAAAGACAGTTTAGGAGGGAGTTTCAAACAGATCCACCAACGCGACTTACCATCACTCGAATTAGAGATAAGTTTGAAGCCGATGGAACTGTTCAGAATGTCCACAAGAAGCGTTCCGGAAGACCACGGACATCGACAAGCCCCACAAAGCAAGAAAGAGTACTGGAAACGTATCACCAAAGTCCAAGAAAATCTGTGCGGCAAGCGAGTCGTGAGGTAGGAATTTCAGAATCGTCTGTCCAACGCATTTTGAAGCGCTGTCAATGGAAAAGTTACATTCCAAGATTAGTCCATGCTATTAATGAAGATGATGATCCGGACCGAAGAGTGGAGTATTGCGAGTGGTACTTAGCACGATGTGGATGTGGATTGGACGAAGGGTTTCGTAGAATACCCTCCGCGTTCACCAGACCTCACACCACTAGACTTTTTTTTTATGGGATACTTAAAAGACAAAGTCTACGCTATAAAACCTGCAACAGTCGCTGAATTGAGAGCAGCCATTGAACGAAATGCACACAAATACCAAACGAAATGTTTCGTGATGTTTGCGATTCCATTGCTTCGCGTTATCAGCAGTGCCTGGACCAGAACGGACGTCAGTTTGAAAACAGGCGTTGACAAAACAATTAAATAATGTCTGTAGATTCTATTACATTTTGAAAATGAAATGTATTTTAATAAACACTGCCTTTATAATTATTTAAAGTGTGTATACATTTTTTTGGGACGCCCTGTATATATATATATATATATATATTATATAATATATATATATATATATATATATATATTATATAATCGTAGAGCAAAATAAATAGTTTGTTGTGTTTTCTTTACAAATAACCAATAAATGCTTATTTCATCTATCAAAAGGCGTTTGTATACCTTTGCAATGTACAATGCAGTGCCATTTTTAATGACTGCAAGAAATAAGAGTCGGGTAAATATGAAGGTACTTTGCATCGTTCTTGGTTTGATATTTCATTTCTTTCCTAAAATTTCTCAATAAAGTTTCGACAGAATATTCCGTTAAGAGAAGTATATATACAGGGTGTCCCGTAAGTCCGGCATCATAGGAGAAATTCATATTTTTCTATTTCTACAAACCATAATTCATATTTTTCTCTTTCTACAGGCCATAATGTCTGTGAGCAAGGAAGAAGGAATCCAGATAATTCTACTCATAGGAAATCGGAGTCAAAGAGAGGCCGCTGCTGAATTTAACAGACTACATCCAGACCGCGAGCCAATAACACAGAGTTGTGTTAGCAGACTTGTTGCAAAGTTTAAGGAAACAGGATCTATAGAAATAAACCACGCAGTGGACCTTCAAGGAGATCCACTGACGATGATACAGCGACTGCTATCCTGGCTCATTTTAACATAAGTCCCAATAAGTCTCTTCGGCGATTGTCGGCCGAGACAGGAGTGTCGAAAAGTAGCATCCATCGCATTCTTCAGGCCCACAAATGGCATCCATATAAACTTTAGATCCTACAGAAATTAAGCGAAGATGATGATCCCGACCGGCGGATGGAATTTTGTGAATGGACTACGGAACAATATGCTCGGGATGCCAATTTCCCGTCCACCATTCTGTTCAGTGACGAGGCTGTTTTTTATGGAAATGGTGAGGTAAATCGACAGAACACCCGCTACTGGTCTTAAAACAACCCTCACTGGTATACCTCTTCAAAGGAACAAGGTGCATCTCGGGCGATGGTATGGTGTGGCATTTGGAAGGATCACATCATAAGCCCCCCTCTTTTTTGATGAACATGTCACTGGAGGCACCTACCTACGTATGCTCAAGGAAGAAGCATTTCCCAGTGTCTTGAACGAAGAAGGAAATTTCCCAACATGGTTCCAGCAAGACGGCGCTCCTGCACATTACAGCACCCAAGTAAGGGAATACCTGTACCAACAATTCCCTGGTCATTGGATAGGACGTCGAGGGCCTGTGGAATGGCCAGCTAGAAGCCCGGATCTCACGCCACTAGATTTTTATCTCTGGGGCCACTTGAAAGCGCTGGTATACGCAGAGAAAATTAGGAGTGTTGAACATTTGCGGCAGCGCATTATTGGGGCATGGAACACCATTACTCCTGGCATCATTCACCGTGTGCTTGCTGACTGGGTATCACGTCTGAATTTGTGTATTGAAAACAATGGTGGACATATTGAGCACGTTCAGTAAATAAAAGCTTTTGTTTTGCCTTTTTTTATTATTTTTCCTATGATGCCGGACTTATGGGACACCCTGTGTATATACATATATATATATATACACATGTGTGTGTTTGCAATGACCGATGACGCGAAATTTGAAACACGAAATAAGATAGCAGTAAACAGGCCAAAAGGAATAACTGGACAGATACTAAGACCCTTTAAACGAAGGGAGAGGAATATAATGATTCCTCTATTGAAAACACTAATCATACCCAAGTTGGAATACTGCTCGGTCCTAACATCCACATATAAAAAAGAATATATTAATCCGCTGGAAGGGTTTCAGAGAAGCTTCACAGCCAAGATCAAGGGGTGCAAAGAACTAAATTACTGGGAAAGGTTACGTGAATTAAACTTATATTCACTGGAAAGAAGACGAGAGAGGTATACCATTATTTACACTAGGAAAATAATGAAGAAACTAGCCCCTAATCTTACTTTGAACCCTAGACCCCCCCCCCCAAACAACAGTGGAAAGTAGAAAAGGAAGAATGTGTCGTCGTGTTTCCAAATTAAAGGCTGGACAGGGAACATCCTCAATCCTGAAGGAAAATAGTTTTGTTGTGAGAGGGCCAAAACTGTTTAACCAAGACTGTTTAACACGAGTAGTGTTGCGGTGGATATCTTCAAAAGAAGATTAGATGCCTGGCTCAGAACAATCCCAGTGAGTCGAGCGTACCGGGCTATGTGAGGTGGAGAGCACAAGAAATCAACTCTCTACTTCACCAGGCCAATTCGAGAGAAGGGGCGACAAGCTTGACCTTCATGAAATGAGGAATCATCGCACGGAATATTTGAGAGGTTGAAAGGTATATATACAGTATATATATGCGCCTCGGTAGTGTACTGGTTAACGTCGCTGACTACGAATCCATCGGCCCCGGGATAGAGACCCGGTGATGGCAGGCGGCGCGCAGCAAAACCCAGCTGTTTATCCTTCCACACAATAAAAAAATTGCTTGGTAGATAAATAGGTACCCTGGATAACCTAGTGGTTAAGACGCTGGGCTGCTGATGGGGCGTGGTTCGGATTCCACGTTAAACTGTAGGTCTCAGGTGGAGTGAAAAGCTTGACTTTCGTCAGAATGAACAATTCGGGCGGAAGCAAGACCAAGGTTGACCAAGGTGTGTGTGTGTGTGTGTGTGTGTGTGTACATAAACATTTTACCTCATGTCAATTGGGTATACCATTTATTAGAAAAACTTTTGAAAAAAATATCCCATATCTCGCAAATCAGGGGGGATGCTGCAGAGGGGTCGACCGCAAGTCGATCCTGAACCGTCTTTCAGACTCACATAAAGTAACATAAAGTACATCATTTTCTCAGACGAATTTCTGACAAGTGAAAACGACACTAAGGTGGGGTTCGACTCTCCATGATGCCGGTAATAATAATAATCAGGGAGTTACAGCAATTAGCCGCATTTCCTGACTTGACCACTGTGCCAGTTTCTGCGCCTTCTCGTTAATTATTATTATTATTATTATTATTATTATTATTATTATATTATCAGAGAGAGTATTTTCAAGTTATGGATTGAATGTCGTACCTAAACGGGTGTAGTTTTGGATCATTGAACATCATTAGAGTATCATTACAGTATACTTTTTCTATCAACTAATGGATAAGTTACAGTTACATATGTAACGTTAAAATCCACGTTCGTTTAATTTACCAACTTTCCTCGTGCCCATCATACCAAAAATGATAATGATTTAGTCACAAATATTTGTAATTTTTATATGTTACCAAAACTGCAGGTTTACGTGGCACTAAAGCATTCAATGGCATTCAATAATGTAAGTTTAATTCCATATGAGAAAGAATTTTTGGTACTTTTCCGCTATACTCCCAATTTCTTCTTTCTCGATTAGGTCAAGTGTACGCCCTTGCCAATTGGTTAGGTTAAGTCGTGATATTTTCGTTAAAATATTAGTTAGTATTTCGTTAAAATATTCGTTAGTTTTAACGAAAATATCACGACTTAACCTAACCAATTGTCAAGGGCGTACAGTTGATCTAACAGGGAAAGAAGAAATTGCGGGGTTATATACCGAAAAATACCGAGTTTTTTTATGTTTCATTTGTTTACTTGGGAATTAAATCCCGTCTGGACATGTTTTTATATTCATACAATTTTATTTTATGCACAATTACATCTTGATTCCATTTGCTGAAATCTTTTGTCGAGGCTATAATTTTGCATTCACCATTTCGTATACAGTTCCTTCGCATCATTTGTGAAAGGATTTTGTGTTTCAAGAACTTCATAATGCCGGTCAGGAGTTCTCTTTCAAAAGTGAAAAAAATACGTAAGATTCTTTTCAACCGTTCAACCGCGATTTTATTTTTTCATCGCGTAACTTATCGACGAATGATCCTTTTCAAAATTTGGCTTTATGTACTTTAAAATCTTTCATTATATGAATTTTTGAGTAGACAGTTTTTTTCACTCTTTGGGTATTTGCTATTTATACAGTTTATTTTGCGATAATCTACACTTTTCTGTTTCCAAGTAGGACTCGGATTATTAAACTGTGGAAAAAGTTTAGGAATTATACAAAATATATTGTAACTTTGTATACCAACTTTGCCAATAAAAAAAAAAAAAAACCTCTCTGAACTTACAAAGACCGACCTGATCTAATTGGATCTAACATAATCTGACCTTGCTAATATACCCACGTTAAGCTATCTTACACCCTAACGAATGGTGGGGAGTGAAAATTTGACGTGTCAGTCTCTAAGCCTGTCGAGTTTTTTATTCGACAAAGTGGGTAAACATCCGAAATATTCTGATTTATTATAATATCATAATTATTGTCTATCATAATTCTTTTTTATCAGAATCATTTATGGATTGAGATATTTCGTTGAGAACAAAGGTAAAATTGAGTGAATTTACTACCCATCAGGTTGAAATATAATTTGGAATCAGATGTTTCCATTCTTTTAAAATTCAATTTCAATTAGGGCAGCGGTTCTCAAACTTTTTCTTCTTCTGTACCCCTTGAATTCTTTCACGGAATCTTCTGGATTTTCGTGAGAGATAGACGATTTTTACTTTCTTTCCGATCGTGTGACTTTTGGCCGTTTGTTAATCGTATATAAAATTAAAAGGGTTATATTTTCAGGACTCCCTCGCGTACCCCAGTTTGAGAACCACTGAATTAGGGTCTAGCATGTTTTTATTTTTTCCCCCAGTTCTAAATTACCAAAATACTAAAACTCGACCTAACATGTCTTCAATCCAATCGGAAGTAAACAGATAACGTAAATAAGAGGTAACGTCATCTGCTCGTAAACTGATATTCAAAACTGACGTAGCAGTGATTTAAATTGGGGCACTTATTCCTTTTCCCCCCCCGCAATTTCTTTTTTCCCGGTTAGGTCAACTGTACGCCCTTGACAACTGGTTAAGTTAAGTCATGATATTTTCGTTAAAATATTCCACTTATTCCTTTTCATTTTACGAAAATATCATAACTTAACCTAATCAACTGTCAAGGGCGTACAGTTGACCTAACCGGGAAAAAAGAAATTGCGGGGGGGAAAAGGAATAAGTCCCTAAATAGGTACTATAACAGAAAACAGAACCTATTCAAATTGAATTGAAGAAATTGTCAAGTGTGGTATCACATTTGAATAGCAAAATAGTCAGTGTGAAAAGTTTTTAAAAATCGAATGGAGAGTTTTATGAGTATTCACTGAAACTCCTCATCAATACACAAAGAAAATTTCAATCATAATGAATATACAGGGTGGCGCAAAAGTCAGTAGTGAAGGGAGCCAGAGAGAATGGATCTTTTCTGTTCTATGGCAGCCACTATTTTTAAATAAAATTACTTTTTTAGTTATTTTTAAATAAAATTACTTTTTAGTTAAAAAATTATAATTTATAATTTTTTTATTTTTTAGTTAAAAAAATTTATAGTTTACGCTTCTCATTTCAATATCTCAGCCAACAGTATGCAAGATAAAAAAAAAAGAAAAAACGATTTTCAAGGATGAAAACTACAAGCCAAAAAACAAGATCTGGCAGGCTACGAATAACGACTTAACGCTCTGATAATACGATCAAATGAAAGTACAGTTAATCCCTCCATCACCAGTATCCATATGCAGAAGGAACTCCCTACTCCATTCAGTTAAGAAACCATTTTACGTGGAGCTTCGGAATAAGAATAATTTTGTCGTATGGAAACTAGTAAAGCAATCTCTTAAATGAAAGAAGAAGAAGAAGAAAAAGAAGAAGAAGAACCGCTGAAAAATGGGTAAACGTTCTCTTCAGCGACAAGAGCCATATTTGAGTAGGATTATCTGTAAGTCAGGCGTCCACCAAACGAACGACATTACTCCGGATACTGTACTGCCACCAGGAAATCCCCTCCAAACGTCATGTTCTGGGAATGTTTTGATTTCCAGAGTACAGGGGAACAACGGTTTTCCCCCAAAAACACGACCGTGAATTCCAGTGTCTATTTAAACATTTTTGAACAACATACTCTCGGAACAATGTACGAGGGCGGATATTCTTGGTTCCCTGCCACACAGGCCAAATTGTGAAAGAATAGTTTAAAAAAGAACAATTTCAACTTTGAAATGACCAGGTAACTCCTCTGACCTCAATCCGATTGAGAACCAATGGAAAGTTCTGAAGATGAAAGTGTCTGAAAAGAAGGCGCAATCCCACAAAGAAGTTTGTTCTGCTATGAAAACATTTTGGCCGTCCGAAATGACCGTCGAATTTTGCCAAAACGTTATCATATCGATGCCCAATAAAATCAAAACAATAAATGATTCCAAAGGAGTGTTCACAAAATATTAAACCCAGAATAAAATAATTGTATGCCCTGAGCACTTTGTATGATTGCAAACTTTTGGTCACAGCTATATATATATATATATATATATATATATATATATATATATATATATATATATATATATGATGCAAAGTCACAAGGAAAAAGAAAAATGATTCCAAGGCCTTTCTTATATTCAGAAGTACACTTCGTCAGGGAATGAAGGAAGAAGGCGAAATGACAAAAATATATACATATGTACAACGGGATAGAAAAACAAAAAGATTAGCATATGATTAACAAGAGTTAATTAGAAGCAAAAGGTATTTTAACAGGATATTGTCAATTTTATCCATTCCCGCACTGTTATTGAAATAATTTTTAAAATGGATAAATGCACATTCTAGAATATTCCTTTCGATTATATCTGTTTTTAACGAGCGCTTTAGAACTATCCCACTTGATATTATGGTTACATCTATACATTTGGTTAAACAATGCATTAGAATTATTTGCTGTTCTACACGCATATTTATGCTGTTTTACCCTAATTAACGTTTTCCCCGTTTTGCCTATACACACAATGTACCTCAGTATATACAGTATAGGCCAAACGGGTGAAACGTTAGATATTAAGGTAAAACAGCATAAATATTCGTGTAGAACAGCAAATAATTCTATTACATTGTTTAACCATATATTATACATGTTATAATTTGATTTATCATAGAGGTAAAGCCGCGCCCTGGTGACACAATTATTTTTATATAATTTCATTCATTCAATAAGTCACACGCTAGTGTATGACTAATTTCCTCCCGAACGGAAATCACACGCCAGTGACGCAGCCGGATTCTTTGATTGCACCTGGGAGACACAATGGATTGTGAGACATTCGCTCCTCCAGAGTTCACAGGTGACGTCAACAACTAGCGTGGTGGCGTAGGCAAGTTCCGTTCCTTTGAATATATAAGAAAGGGCTCAGTGTCCTTATGGCAGATTCCGAGGAGACGGGTCTCCGGGCTGAAATGGCGGGTTTTCAGTCCGTTAACGGGAATTTGAAGATTAACGGGTTTTCAATTGAAGTCTGACTGTAGGATAGGCAGTAGACTTAGCAATTGACTCATACATTTAATATTACCAATAAGAACCCGAAGCTTTGCTTCAGAACGGACGAAGTTGAACGTCTTAAAAGGGATCTCCAGGCTAATGAGTAGTTCAGTTCGTTAGGAAATGGCTTTACGGTTGTGTATACGGAAATTCGGGCTTGGAGCTTGACTGTAGGATAGGCAGTAGGCTCAAGCAATATTTAACGTATATTTAAATATCTTACAATTAAGGATTAACGATTACTGTACTCAGTAATTGGAAGAAATTTTCATATTATTAACTTTCTGTGAAGATAAATTTGATTCATTAAGACTGACTGAAAACATTAACTTGCTTAATAAAAACATAACTACTGACATGTTTCTTTGGCAACCGAAGAATCTCTAGACCATAACTCTTAAATGAACAGAGAGTTCGGCGCGCTCTGTGGCAACGGTTGGACAAGACCTCCAGGCGGTCCTTCCGATCCAGGAGTACAATATCATACCCTCTTGGAGGTTTCAATTCACTAAACTCCAGGGGTGTATGATGCATATGTATAGATGTAATCAGAGTATCAAGTGGGATAGTTCTAAAGCGCTCGTAAAAGAACAGATATAACCGAAAGGAATATTCTAGAATGTGCATTTATCCATTTTAAAAATAATTTCAATAACAATGCGGGAATGTATAAAATTGACACTATCCTGTTAAAATACCTTTTGCCTCTAATTAACTCTTGTTAATCATGTGCTAATCTTTTTGTTTTTCTATCGCGTTGTACATATGTATATATTTTTGTCATCTCGCCTTCTCCCTTCACTTCCTGACGAGGTGTACTTCTGAATACACGAAAGACTTTGGAATAATTTTTCTTTTTCCTTGTAAGATTGCATCACACATATATATATATATATATATATATATACATATATATATATATATATATATATAATATATATATATATAGTGTGTGTGTGTGTGTGTGTGTGTGTGTAGGCAACTGGGCCTTAGTGAGGTCGAGTGTGTGATAATAATTCACAGATGTAGTGGGGTAAGTTTTTGTGACGACGTAACACTTTTAGTACCTCGGACCATTAAAAGATTTATGTAAAAATCTAGAAACATTTTTACTGTCGGAAAAAAGTTTTTGGTCCTG
The DNA here is from genome assembly GCA_023014485.1 of Bathynomus jamesi. NCBI lineage: Eukaryota > Metazoa > Arthropoda > Malacostraca > Isopoda > Cirolanidae > Bathynomus > Bathynomus jamesi. Next base: position 193,170 of record JAJOZX010004461.1, on the reverse strand, counting down.
ATTAGGTTAGGTTAGGCTAGGTTAATTTAGGTTAGATTAGCGAGTACATCACTATTTAATGACTTAACAGAAACAACTGGTTAAGCCCTCAACTGCGTCCGAAAAACACTTATCAAGTTATCATGCCCTACTCGGTTCGATGGCGGTTAGGTTAGCTTAAATTAGGATTGGTTAATTAGCTCTTTAGATATGTTTTTCAAAAAGTCGGTACCTCGCTTCTGCGGAGATGCGAACATATATATATATATATATATATATATATATATATATATATATATATATATATATATATGTGTGTGTGTATGTGTGTGTGTGTGTGTGTGATTCTGTAATTATGGTACCCTTCAAAACATTAATTAAAAATTAGTGGGCTAATTTACGTTCATAAAACATGGCACGATTATTCTTGAAGAACGAAACTTTTCTTTACAGGCCTACAACTGCTCAAAGTGACCTTCCCTCTGCGAAATTACATAAATCTGGCCTCCACCATGTAATTTTTGACTAAGTCTTGATTGACAAAAGAGTGAACCAGAGCTTTACTTCCGCATCCCAAGTACAGTTTATCCCGTGCCTTATTGACCAGTACAATGGCATGGACAGAATTTGGCGTCAGCTGGACGGTGCGATACCTCATGTAACAATTGTCGTTTCAGAATCTTTACAATAAGCCTTTGGCCTGAGATTCCTGCTCAACAAGTACTCCCAGCTGCGAAACGTGCACCTGAAACTTGGGTAGACAGCCAAGCCATAGTGCATCCAGGTGCTAGTTTTGACTAAGACTAGTTTTGATAAAAAATTATTAACAGACTGAATTTTTCATTACCTAAATGCGTTTGTATGTCAGGTCGATGCGGCGTGCTTTCTAATTTCACACTTTTCTTATAGGATAATTGCGAGAATCTTCTCGTCAACAATGTCATCTGATTCTGAATCACACATTGTAAAACACAAACACACGAATCATATATTTAAAAGAAAAACAAAAGAGTACGGTTAATAAAACATTGCCAGTGCCACCAAACTGCTCAAAAAACACGTGTTGACTAATTGGCGGAGACATGTCTCAATAGAAGCATTGAGCGTGACGATGAAAAGCGTTCTGCGCACGCGTATAGTTTTTCACTACTTCCTAGCTGGCGAGACGATTGTCTCTTTGTCTCCTTGCAGTAGATAGAGTTCGCGCGACGTGTAGAGGTCTCAATATCACTGCTTGGCAATATCTCACCGCAATTAGTATCATGATTTTGAAAATTAGTAATAGGATTAGTGCTTAATTTATTTTTATTTTTCCATTTGTATAAAATTATTTTTCACCATTCCTTTGGGTTGGCACTATTTCAATGTTTACTTTGACGTTGCGCCGCTGGGTACTCCTCCTTTCACAACTGCATTTCTGCATGCCTTCCTCCGTCATCTGACCTCAGCCTATGCAATTTCTTCTCACTGGGATATCTGAAGTACAGGATCTTCAAAGGAAATCCGAGGACATTGAGAGCTCGAAAAGCAGCGACTGAACGTGGAACGCGTCCGATTTCAACGCAAATGCTGAGGCCATGATCAGAAATTACACTACCTGGATTGGTCTCGTAATTTTGCAAATGGGAGAACACTTTGTGTGCCTGTAAAGAGAAACTCCCGTCCTTCCACAACCATTGTGCCACGTTTTATGAACTAAGTTAATTTATTGATTTTTAATTAATTTTGAGTGTATGCCATTATTAAAGAATCCCACGACACGCGCACACGCACACAATTATATATATATATATTATGTGTGTGTGTATATATATATATATATATATATATACACACACCTCGTTAACTTCGTTTGGGTTACGTGCGTCGGTCTTTCTTCACACGGAGCCTCTAGTCCTGGCTTGGTGGAGGAGCGAGTTGCTCTCGCGTTCTCCACCGCACATAGCCAGGTACACCCAGCTCATCTGGTACCGTCCTGAGCCAGGCATCTAGTCTTCTCTTGAAGACTTCAACTTTGACCCCTGTAAAGTTTCTGAGGTTCTTTGGAAGCTGGTTGAAAAGTCTTGGCCCCCTGACAACCAAGCTATTTTCCTTCAGTGTTCAGGAGATCCCTTGTCTGACCTTTAATTTGGGAACACTACACATTCTGCCTTTCCTATTTTCCAGTGTTGTTTGGATGGTAATTGGGTTTAGTTTGAGGTTTGGTACCAATTTTTCGATCATTTTCCATATGTAGATTATGGTATACCTCTTTCTTCTTTCCAGGGAGTACAGATTTAGTTTACGTAATCTTTCCCAGTAGTTGAGTTCTTTGCAGCCATCAATCTTGGCTGTGAAATGTCTGTGTGTTTCTTCTAGTTTATTCATTTCTTCCTTTTTATATGGAGACGTCAAAACTAAGCAGTATTCAAGTTTTGGTATGATCAGTGATCTCAGCAGGGGAATCATTACTGTCTTGTCCCTCCTTTTGAACGTTCTTAGTACCTATCCCGCAACTCTTTTCGCTTTGTTTATTGCTATCTGATTTTGTTTTTCGAATTTAGCATCATAGTTTGACCTTCGTGAAGTGAGGAATCATCGCATGGAACATCTGAAAGGTATATATATATATATTCAATATATATATATATATATATATATATATATATATATATATATATATATATATATATATATATATATATATATATATATATATATATATATATATTGAATAGGCGGAAAGTACTAAATCAACAAAAAAACTAAATTTTTTATTTGAGTAAAGTACTTTTTAACTGAAAGGTTCTCAGTTAAATTATAGCTATTCATAACCTGCTCAAAAACTGTTTAGTACATTTAAACTCGTCAATACGTTCACCTTTTAAGCTGTTTCCATTTTCTGTGAAAACAATATAAGAAGACATACATACATACATAGTTTGTATGTATTTATTATCGATTGCTAAGACGTAATATGGTCGATATGACTGCAGAATTTTCTTGTCGTATCGATCCGTATATGAGGTCATTATAGTTATAGCTAACATTATCGATTTAAAATAATATATTGTACTGGGATACTGTACTATATAAGGTATACTATAAATCAGTGGTACTCATTGGGCGGCTCGCGAGCCAAATATATATAGCGCATTTGGCTCGCGAGCCGCGCAATGAGTACCTACTACAAATGGTATACTATATAAGGATTTCATTCGCCCGAAGCTAGCATTCTGTCCCATACAGTGGTGATCATCTTGGACAGTCACGATATTTCCATCAACTCAAATGAAGAATTTCCAAGGTTAGATTTGGTGCAATAATTCATGAAAATTTAGCAGGTGCTACTGTAGTATGGGGTCTACCTACGATTCGGCGGTCTACCTTTTAATTATAGCTTCTTATCTTGTTTACTAATTGTTTGTTTACATCCCATTGTCAATCGCCCTTGACGATTGGTTAGGTTTAGTCATGATATTTTCGTTAGTTTTAACGAAAATATCATGATTAAACCAAACCAATCGTAGGTAGACCGCATACTACAGTAGCACCATTTAGCACAGTGGTACCGTACGCGATACCCGTAATGCCAATACAGCGTTCATTTCACATATAGTATTTACACTTAAATTCAATGTTATGGAGTGTAGCTGCTACCAAACACGCTCAGCCACAAACTTCAATATGATACCCACATCGTCGACAAGCCATTTTGATTAACAGTCCCTCAACCTAACTAAAACTAACCACACCTAATCTAACCTAGAGTAACCTAACCCGCAAGAGATATTAATGCTATGTTTAGTCGGTCTTTATTTTTTGCTCTTGATGGCTCTTTGCTAGTACCCTGAATTATTTAGTACTTAATACGCTTTTACGACACTTTAAGGTACGTTTCTCCATTAAACATAATTTTAAATTCTATTTGTAGAAGTCCCTATTTTTATTAATATATTATGTACTCAAACTGCGAAAGTGTATACTGTATAATGTATATTGTATACTGTATAATGTATACAGGGTGTCCCGTAAGTCTGGACCCATAGGGAAAAATAATAAAATTACAAAATAGTCCAAAAATTTATTTATAATATATTTTTTTATTATTTTTATTATTATTTTTATTATTTTTTTATTATGATCTTACTCCGCTGGAGTTTTATTTGTGGGGCCACTTGAAAGCCAAAGTGTACGAGGTCAAACTTCAGAACATTTTCCACCTTAAAGCACGCATTGTGGAGGCGTGTCAAGAAATTTCTGCGACTGTGATTCAGAAAGTGCTGTCGCAGTGGAGATTGCGTCTTCAACTATGTGTGCGACACAACGGCGGACACTTTGAACAGATTATGTAATAAATTTTTGGACTATTTTGTAATTTTATTATTTTTCCCTATGGGTCCAGACTTACGGGACACCCTGTATTATATACTGTATAATGTATAACGTATAATGTATACTGTATAATGTATATTATATACTGTATAATGTACAACGTATAATGTATACTATATAATGTATATTAGATACTGTATAATGTACAACGTATAATGTATTGTAGCCTCGTCTGTATAATAAAATAAAAGGTTTATAGAGATAATTTTCGTATAATTGCTTGCGGGTTCCATTACTGTGTTAAAACATGGCTACGTCTCTTGGATATCCTATTCAGCCGAGGAGAGCTAATTATACTGTAATGTTTAAATGAGTGAAAATGTAAAAATTAAAAACATTTCAAAGGATTATTATTTAAATTCATCTGCATAAGAATAAGCTTAGAAAAAAAATTATTTATTCGTTTTACTTTTAGTTGCACGCCCCTCCCACCCCCAAAAATTTATATGGTACTTGTGGGTTATCTGTCGCCACTTTTTAATATTTTTTTTATTTATTTATTTTTATATATTAAGAGAAGAGGATTCTTTATACTGTACGGCATTGACGATTGGTTAGGTTAAGTCGTGCTAGTTTGGTTAAATAAAAAACTTTTTAATATTTTTTTTATTTAGTTATTTTTATATATTAAGAGAAGAGGATTCTTTATACTGTACGGCATTGACGATTGGTTAGGTTAAGTCGTGCTAGTTTGGTCAAATAAAACGGTATTTAACCAAACTAGCACGACTTAACCTAACCAATCGTCAATGCCGTACAGTATAAAGAATCCTCTTCTCTTAATATATAAAAATAAATAAATAAAAAAATATTAAAAAGTGGCGACAGATAACCCACAAGTACCATTTATATATATATATATATATATATATAACGTAAAGAACGACGCTTGTATAGGAGATATTCCGCGCAAGACGAGAGAGAGAGAACGGAACAAATGAAAAAATGAGGTAACCACCTGGGAATCGAACCCGGGATCTTCCGATTGCCGGTCAGACGCGATACCATTACACCATGGACCTCACTCTTCCAAATGCCGTAATTCTTCTACATACTCGCAGAAACCAATGCCCCAAGGGGGCACCTCCCGCATGCCGTAACATTATATACATTCAACTGCAAAGAACACGCAGTTGAATGTATATATATATATATATATATATATACAAATGAAAAATAAGGCACCCACCCGGGAATCGAACCCAGGATCTTCCGATTGCCGGTCAGACGTGCTAACCACTACACTACGGAGCCACGATAGTCAGAAGTTGTAATTCTCCTACATAGGGCAGAAACCAATGCCTTGAGAGGGCCCTCTCAAGGCATTGGTTTCTGCCCTATGTAGGAGAATTACAACTTCTGACTATCGTGGCTTCGTAGTGTAGTGGTTAGCACGTCTGACCGGCAATCGGAAGATCCTGGGTTCGATTCCCGGGCGGGTGCCTTATTTTTCATTTGTTTGTTATTTCTCTTCCTCGTGTGCAGAACACTCCTCTATACTTACGTCGTTTCTATACGTTAATATACTGCGCGGTCATTGCAGTTAAATGTGTGTGTGTATATATATATATATATATATATATAACCTTGGTTTTTGTTTCATTCTGACGAAGGTCAAGCTTATTATTCCACTTTGGTTAACAACTTAACGTGGAATCCACGACCCACCACAGGTGATCAAAAATTACAATGTCCTTGATCTCACGCTCTGCCAATCAGCAGCCTAGCGTTTTAGCCACTAAGCTACCCAGGCTACCCATTAATCTACGAGTACCAACTTATTTTTTCTGGAAGGATGAACAGCTGGGTAAGCTGCGCGCCGTCTGCTGTTGCCGGTGGATTCGTAACCAGCGATGCTAACCACTACACCACCGAGGCGTATATATATATATATATATATATATATATATATATATATATATATACACACACCAGGTGTCCCCCCCCCCCAAAAAAAAAGGCCCCTATTTCTAAATAAATGGTCAAAGCTAAAAAAAAAAGGAGTCTAGTCACAAAGGCAAACGCACTAAAGTAGGTACGTAAAGCATAGGAGTTTATTAACCTTAATTAAACAACACGTGAAGCGTAATCGCCATTCTTTTTCAAGCACAATATTCAACCTCACACAAATGTTTGACATAATTTTTGGAAATAGCTCAGCTGGGATGTTGTTGATTACCTCATAGACTTTGGTATTTATTTTTTCAAGTATCTTCGGCTTGGTAGAATAGATCCTGTCTTTTATGTAACCTCACAGAAAAAAAGTCAGTGGGGTGTGAGGTCAGGTGAGTATGGAGGCCATTTTACTAGCTCATGAAGGGAGATTAGTCGCCCGGAAAAATGTGAGTCTCACAAGCAGTGTGTGAAGGTGCTCTACCCTGCTCAAACCACTATGAATCTGGGGTAATGCAGTTATTTCCTTTACGGGAGAAACTAATTATTACTGGGAGCGGTAGAAATTAGGAAAAGTTATTGCTTTAAGTATGAAATGGTGAAAGAACGGTTTTAATATACAATACTTATTAGTTATTAAGTAATGAAAGATTAGAAATGTATAGGTATATGCGAGATAAAAACCCCAATCTCTTACCTTTCTGAAGAACAAACCCCAATCATAAAATATACATCTATTATAAAATAAGGGCAAATAAAAAATGGGGTCATTTTTTGGGGGCACCCTATATATATATATATATATATATATATATATATATATATATATATATATATATATATATATATATATATATATATATATATATATATATATATAAGATGATGATGATGAGATAATGATTGTTCGTTTATACACGCCTAAACGGTCAGGGTAATCTGACCAAGTTTAGGGTACACATTAAGAGAGAACAAGGGAAGGTTTTAGTAACACACGCGCCTCTTTCAGTCTTTAACTCGGTTGTTTCGCTGGATTTTTGCTGCGCAAGGCATTCGAGTATATACATATATATATATAGTACAAAAGAAGATAGTTTCAGACACAAAAACATAATTACAAAATGCTAAATCAGGAGGCAATTAAAAATATAAAGGCGAACAGTTATATAGGACTGCATATATATACAGTATATACACAGGGTAGCCCAAAAGTCTGTTGCCCCGAAAAAAAAAGTTTAGAATGCGTCAGGGCAACAGACTTTCGGGCCACCCTGTATATACAGTATATATAGTATATACACATTAAAATATATTTTCGAGCACATAAAATATGTATATAATAAGATAAGGAAATGCGATCGTGGAGGGAAATACAAGCGTAGAAGAACGAGAAATGTAGTTGGTTGTTAAATAATAAAGCGATAAAGTTTGGGAAAAAAAGCCAAATAGTGACATTAGAGTAGTCGAAAGAAAATGAAAGTCAAATCGTTAAAATCAAACTTGATTGCGACAAACAAGGTTGTTGTCTCTGATTTAAAAATAAAAATAACTATAATTAATGAGAGTAATACAGTAATAATAATAATAGTAATAATAACAATAATGATAAAGATAGTAATAGTAATTATGATGATAATGGTGGTAATGCTAATAGTGGTGAGAGAAAAGTCAATGATACTCGCTGTAATAAGGAGGGGAAAACTTAACTGTATTATAAAGGGGTACAATGGAGAAATAGTGAAATCGTAATAACAGAATAAGGAAAGAAAAGGTAAAGTATTAAAAGGTTTATTGAATTTTATTCTGGGTTTAGTTTCTTGAGAGGTTATTCCACCTTGAGACGTAGTTTTTTTTAACCTCTTAACGAATGAAGTTTTTGTAGGGTTAAGTTATAAGTGCGTGTATTGGAAACGGTACATATTCGACCAAGTGGTCTAAAAGAGGTTAAATTTTATTCTGTCTGAATTTACAAATGGTGTTTTTCCGTGTTATGTCTACAGATATATAAAACTTTATTCTAAAATAAATGCAGACCTGTATACGGACGGTTTGCGATTGCGGATACTTGGGGTTTTTGGTCCAGTTTGTGTAGAGGAAGCCTGAGGTAGTACGAATGTAGCTGTGATTGATAAAAGTAAATTTGTGCTGCCTTAAGCTAGTCACACATATGGGCTGGTCCAGCCTGGCTTGGACGAGTTCAAGTTGTATTGCATGGGTTGTAATGACTACACACACATTAGGGCTGGGAAGCTGGTACCAGCCCATGTGTGTGTATCAGTGATGTAGTCGAGACCACCATGGACGAGACCGAGACCGAGACCAGAAAAAAGGTCTCGAGACCGCGACCGAAACAGAGACTATATGCAATTTTTGCATGTATTCAATAAAAAACTTTTTTTGTTGTGTAATGCCTAATTCCTAAGCTCTGTACAAGTATTTCACATTCAATAATAAAGATTGTAAAGAGGTTATCAAGTGACAATTGCAAAATTTACTCATACTTTATTCACAATTCATAGTTTGTGACATTTTTTAGCAGTTAACTCCCTACTTAAAACAAGATAAGTGTTCGTTGCACTTGAGGAACATCACAGTGATGTAGTCGAGACCACCGAGACCGAGACCAGAAAAAAAGGTCTCGAGACCGATCTCGAGTCCTATATCACTGATATGTATTGTCATTACAACCCATGCAATACAACTTGAGCTGGTCCAGCCCAAATGTGTATGACGAGCTTTAGGGAGGAAACACACTTGCGGTGCAACTTGCTCCTGAAGAATCATGCACCAAGACTGATAATAACTGGAAGTGTCCGCAATACAAACTAACGAAAACTGCGATAAATTGAATAAGGATATGGATGTTCTTTTGACTAAACTAACACAGAACATTGTTGCTTTCAGTGGTGGTGAACGACGTACGGAAGCCTCGTCAGTACTTTGACATCCCTATTTGCTCGGTAATGCTGTTGCGAACTGCTCGTACCCTTAAATGGGCGTAGGGGCGGAATGATGCTTTATATGAAAAGATATTTAACTATTCATACTTCCACTAAAACTATAAATGCTTCTACAAATAAAAAATATATGAATATATACAGTATATATATATATATACACACACACTCCGATGTACTCCGATGATTTGGTGCTATTGAACTGTAGTCTTTATATAAACAATAAAACAGTTTGTAGAACATTCCTTTATTGAAAAAGAAGAAGAGAGAGCGAAAAAGACATTCGGGGGATTTCAAGCTTTTCTAGTCATCGCTGGCTCTAAAATGTATGAATTTAACCCTTTCAGGTACGGAAGAAATCGACCAGTTGCTGGGAAGATTTTTACTAAAAATCCTTTTATTAAAAGTTTTGTTTTAGTAGTAGAACGAAGGATGAAACGAGGGACAGACACGTCTCAGTGAAAGCAGACGGAAGTACAGAGGGTTGACAAAAGTAAATAGACACCTTTTTTTTATTCTTTTTTTAATTTATTTGATTGTAAAAGTCAATAAATAATAAAAAGTTTTCTTTTTAATCAATAAATTTAGAACCAACATAATTTTAGATATATTGATTCAATTAATTTTTAATTATTTATTGAATTTTATAAAATTTTAAAAAAAAATTGTAAAAAACAAAGGTTTTTATTTACTTTGTATTAATACAAAGTTACTACAAAGTATTACTATTAAACAAATTACACTGGGCAACAAAAAAAATTTTTTTTCGTGTCCCAAGAATGAAAATACCTTATTCTTATAGTATTTTCTGTGTTGAATCCAAATAAGTTTGTAAAATTTCTCTATCAGGTCTGGTTTTTGTGTGACGTGCAATTTAATTTTTAAAAACCCATATAGTTACGGTACATACTTATTAAAATATGATCGAAAAGACATACCTGTAGTTTAAAAAGTAGCTTGTTTTGATTTTCTGCTGTGCTTTGCCTCAGGCATGTCTCTCTTAAGAGTCCAGCAATAGTCAGCCAGCATACTGGGGCTCCGTTTGCCTTGGTAACGGTTTTCCATGGCAGAAATATCCTGATGAAAATGCTCACCATGTTCGTCGCTTACCGCACCCAGGTTTTCCGGAAAAAAGTCCAAGTGAGAGTCCAAGAAATGAACCTTTAATGACATATTGCACCCCATTGCTTGGTAAGACTTAAGAAGATGATCTACTATTTCAAGATAGTTTTCGGCCTAGTGATTTCCCAAAAAATTTGTGCAGACACTTTGAAACTCTGCCACGCAGCTTTCTCAACTTCATTCAACTCTCCTTCAAATCTCTCATCTCTTAACAATTCTCTGATCTGAGGGCCTACAAAAATGCCTTCTTTAATCTTGGCATCACTGATCCGGGGAAACTTATTTCTCAAGTATGTGAATCCTGTTTGCGCTTTATCCATCGCTTTAACAAAGTTTTTAATAAGTCCAAGCTTGATATGCAAAGGAGGAAGGTATACTTTCTCAGGGTCAACAAGTGAACTATTCACAACATTTTTCTTGCCTGGAACAAGTGAGGTGCGTTTTGGCCAATCCTTCTTAACGTAGTGGTTTTGCTTGTCCCTACTGTCCCACTCACATAAAAAACAACAGAACTTGGTGTAACCTAGCTGCAACCCTAGCAAAAGTGCAATGACCTTCAGATCTCCACAGATATTCCACTTATATTTCTGATACTGAAACTTTTCTAAGAGAACTTCATGTTGTCGTATGACTCTTTCATGTTTGCAGCATGTGCAATAGGTACAGAAGAAAATTTATTTCCGTTGTGAAGAAGGACTGCTTTCAAGCTGACTTTTGAGGAGTCAATGAACAATCGCCACTCATCCACGTTATGTTCATGACCAAGAGCCCCCATGACTGAATTAACATCTTTACAAAACACAAGTCCATCTTCATGGGAGAACCATTCTTTGAATTCATCATGGCGGCTACGGAAAAAACAAACTTTAGTGTCACGTTGCAGTAGATTGCAACCCTTTAATCTTGAACCTAAAAGTTCAGCCTGCTTCTTAGATAATTTCAAATCACGAACTAGATCATTTAGATCTCCTTGTGACAGTAAATGTGGTTCATTGGAGGAACAGGTAGCCTGGAATGTTGGATCAGAAATGTCTTCATCTTTTTTCCTCGTGATATGCTACATCTACGTTTGATTCCTCATCACTTAAACTTACATGTTCAGGAGGATTTGGTACTGGAAGTTGAGCACTGTGGGGAACTGGTCTCATTGCAGACGGTAGATTAGGGTATTTCATAAGGCTCTTTGTTTTTGAAATGATCCCCTTTGTATTTACCAGGCAGAAATAGCAGTCTGTTGTGTGATCTTTGGGTTCCCTCCAAATCATTGGAATAGCAAATGGCATGTGACGTGAACCGTTTAGCCATCCTGTAAGTAGTCTTACACATGTCACAACAAATGTGAGCGGCCCAACTCTTGTCCTGATCGCCTACTTTACATCCGAAATAAAGTTCATAGCATTTTTTACTAATGGTGTAAAGTTACGTTTCTGGGATTTTAAAGTTAGATCACCACATACATAACAAAAGGAATTAGGATGATTCAGACAGTTCCGCGGCATTACAAAACATCTATATGAATACAACACTGGTGTAAAATTAACAAGAAGCAACAGACACTAGCTGTTAACACTGTGACATTTACAAGCAGACTGACTTGGAGCTGCTCTACACACAGAAACTAGGCTCATGTCTGAACAGGTACAAACATGTTTCAACCTGCACAGTCTGCTGCTCCGACCAAATTTATCCTGCCAGCATTATCAGAACTTTCTCCCCAAAGGAATAAATTGTACTAATTTTACAGAAAAATTAATACAACATATATTAATATTAATATATTTTATTATAGTTATATTAATTAATATAATATATTATTATATTTATTATTTTATAATGTTTTATATTATAATATTGTTATATACTTAATTATATATACGGTAATATGTTATTATTTTTTTATCCGGTGATCATGCTAAATGAGGACAAATGAACATAGCGTCACAAGTAAACTAAGCCTGATAGAAAAAATCTGATTTCATATTTAGATTCAGCATGAAAAAGTACACTTAGAACACCCATCAAAACCCTTGTGACAAAATTGTTGTTGACCAGTGTTATTAAACAAATTATAGGCTAACGAAGAACAATGAAAAATTTGTTTATTTCATTTAAAAAAAAAAAATTGTTTATTAGACTTTTCATAGAGCATACAGCTACACGTAAGTGTTTTCTGTAAGTTAGGTTAGGTTAGATTTTTTGGAGCCCATTATGGATTTCGGCTAATATAATGGACCACCTGAAGATCTGTCACCCAAGTCTTCTCTAGTTAGCCTTATAAGGCTAACTAACGAAAATATCACGACATAACCTAACGAATCGTCAGGTCAACTGTACGCCCTTGACGATTGGTTAGGTTAGGTCGTGATATTTTCGTTAGTTAGCCTTATAAAGCTAATTAAAGAAGTCTGGGGGCCCTGATCTTCAGGTGATCCAATATAATTAGGCTAATCGCCCAAATATCTTTAGATATAAAGTGAGTCTATACGCTACACGAACTAGTCCCATGTTTAACTATTATCACTGGGGAACAAAAAAAAAATTTTTTCTTGGTGCCTGAGATTTTAGACCTTCTGGATATTTTCATGCCACTGATTCAGAAAATATCATCCATTTTGTTCTAGCAGCTCTAGTTTTTGAGATATTGTATAACGTCATTACCTACTTTATTACCCTTCTGGAACGGTATTATGAGTTGCTCGTAAATCTAAATGCATCTGTATAATTAAATTGTAGCTATGATTTTGCTGTTTTGCATGTGTATTTTACATGTACTAACTTGAATTCTTTCCTGTTACAGGTGTTGACATGGCTTCATCACGAAGAAAGTGTTTAAATCATCCAGATGTGTTTTGTTTTATCTGCGGAGAGTACACGTTCATTGAACAGAGAAAAACTATTACTGATTTTGTGAAAAAAGCTTATTTTGCCTATTTCAAAGTACAACTAGGGGACCAAGATAAGCCATGGGCTCCTCATGTTGTGTATAAAACGTGTACGGAGCATCTGCGGCAATGGACCAACGGAAAGAGGAGGTGCCTGATATTTGGTATACCAATGGTATGGAGAGAACAGAGAAACCACAGTGATGACTGTTACTTTTGTTTGGTGAATATAAAGGGCATCAATGGACGTAACCGGAGTAAATGGACGTATCCTGACATAGACTCAGCTAGACGGCCTGTTTCACATTCAGATGAGATACCTGTCCCATCATTCAGCCATCTTCCAGAGCTCCCTCAAGATGATGAATCTGCTACTGACAAAGAAAGCATATGTGGGCAAAATGACAGTGATTTCGAAGGACCGTCATCAGTTGCAGAAGGTTTTAGTCAACACGAATTAAACGACCTCATAAGGGACTTAAGTCTTTCGAAGAAATCGTCTGAATTGTTAGCTTCCAGGCTGGGAGAAAAAAATTTACTGCTGCCTGGAACCAAAATCACGTTATATCGCGACAGAGAAAAGGATTTACTGCCCTTCTTCTCAAAAGAGAACGATTTAGTTTTCTGCAACAATGTGCGCGGATTGCTGATGAAAATGGGCATATCGGAATACACACCAAGTGAATGGCGGTTATTCATAGATAGCTCCAAACGGAGCCTAAAATGTGTTCTTCTACACAACGGCAACAGATACAGATCAATCCCAATTGGTCACTCAGTCGGTATGAGAGAAGAGCACGGGACAGTCGCCCTAGTCCTAGAAAAGATATCATACCGAGACCACCAATGGGTGATCTGTGTGGATCTGAAGATGGTGAATTTTCTCCTGGGCCAGCAGAGCGGGTACACCAAGTACCCGTGCTTTATATGTCTCTGGGACAGTAGAGCTAAATGAACACTGGGTGAGAAGACAGTGGCCTCTGAGAGAAAACATGGTGGTTGGAGAAAAAAATATCATCAAAGAAGCTTTGGTTGACAGAGAAAGGATCATATTGCCACCACTGCACATCAAACTAGGTTTGATGAAACAATTTATAAAGGCTTTGAACAGAGATGGGACGTGTTTTGGCTACGTATGTAGAAAATTTCCTGCGCTGAGCATGGAAAAGCTGAAGGCAGGTATTTTCGATGGACCGCAAATCCGGGAACTCATGAAAGACCCGAGTTTCCAAGATTCAATGGACAACATTGAGGCACGTGCGTGGTCATCGTTTAGTATGGTTGTGAAGAATTTCCTTGCGAACTACAAGGCCGATAACTACGGTGAACTAGTGGAGAATATGCTCTCTTCTTTTTGTAAACTTGGCTGTAAAATGAGCATCAAACTGCATTACCTCCACAGTCATTTGGATCGTTTCCCATATAACCTCGGTGATCTAAGCGAGGAACAGGGTGAACGATTTCACCAAGAACTAAGGACCATGGAAGAACGGTACCGCGGACGATGGGATACTCACATGATGGCAGATTACTGCTGGAGCATCCAACGCGAATGTCCTGGCACATCTCATCGCAAGAAACCTCAGAAACGCGGTTTATGTGAGATGTCTCAATGAAAGAACTTTTTTTGCCGTTCGTGTCTCAAGCTTGTTTGAATTTAAGAAATATTTTTCGTACCTTATGCTTGTTTGATGTTAATACACTATTTTGCTGACATTCATCATACTTTTGTATTCAATTGACAACAACAGTGATTGCCAGTCAGCAATTATATAATATTTATACATTATATAGATATATATAGATATATATCATATCTTGATAAGCAGAGCTGATGGAGAAAAACTAATGTCATTTTTAGAATCAGCGACCTCAATATACCCAGAAACAGGTCTAACATCTAAGTCACCAAAAGTTGTGTTCCCCAGTGTTATTTATAGATTTATTTACAATTTATATTTAATAAAATTACTTATTCATTGCATAAAAGGCTATTTTGAATTTATTGATAATTTTTTATTTAAATAAAACCAAAAAAGTGTCCACTATTATTAACTTTTACCCAAATATTAAACGAATTAGCCGTTAAACATCCTGTGATGATTGATGAAACTATCTAATGAAGAATTATTTGAAATGAATCCCTTTGTAAAAGTTGTAACCTTTCTCAAAATTCCAAATTGATGAAACAAAATAGGAAATAAGAAACAAAAATGAGCAAGGTTGACAGAGTTTCAGATTCCGTTGTGTAGCTTCGAATTTCGACTATACTGAAGTCCCATTTAGAAAGAATTTATTACAATATTATAAAAACTAAAGTAATTTCAAATTATGGGACACAGATGTCCTTTGTGAATGAAAAGGTTAGTCATAAACTATACAAGTACAATACAAAGCGTATAAATGGATCACCTGAAGATCGCCCCCACCCCCCCAGAGTGTCCACCTGAAGATCTTCACCCCCAGTCCGATCCACCTGAAGATACTCCAACCCAGTCCGCTCAACGTGGAGATACTCCCCCTAGTTTTAATAAATAAAACAAACAATTCATTCTATGGGATATAATGCACGCTTAGGTTAATTGAATGCCCGGTTAGTTCAACTGTATGCCCTTGACGATTGGTTAGGTTAAGTTGTGATATTTTCGTAAAACTAACGAAAATATCACGACTTTACCTAACCAATCATCAGGGTGTACAGTTGACCTAACCGGGCATTCAGTTAACCTAACCTGGCATTCAGTTGACCTACCCTGGCATTCAATTAACCTAACCTGGCATATATATATATATATATATCGTATATACCCGAGTATAGGTCGATCTCGTGTATAGGTCGATCCTTGATTTTTGGCCAAGAAATCATTAATTTATCATATGCCTTGTGTATAGGTCGACCCCAGTTGTTGAGGGTAGTGGAACAACAAATTAGGGTAATAAAGCACCATATTACATGGCATATAAAACTCATTTCCAAAAACTAGAAACTGGCAACTGCGTCTAGGTGACCTTAAACACGTCATCATGTATAGACAGGTTACTGATAACCTACTGTGTAACAGCCATTTCCAATTGTGTCTTGTTACAGTATAGACGTGCCAGACCCATATTCTCTGTCAGCATGGATTCAAGAAGAAACAAGTTCACGGCAAAGTTCAAGCTCCGAGTAGTTGAATGCAGAACAGACTAACAACTGTGCAGCAGCAAGAAAATTTAGGATATCAGAAAAAATGTTAGAGACTGGAGAAAGCTGTACAGAATGTTTTTTTTCTATTCTATCCTTTGCTGAACTGAATCTTTGTATAAATTTGTAGTGAACAGTTACCATATGTCTTTTGTTTCAAATTTAATGAACAAAAATTGATGTATCTTTCTATAAATAAACTTTTAAAAATGTATTCATTTTATATTTTATATCATCCTGTGCTACCATTCTGTAATTTTAATAATTGGTACATATTTGGTAATTTTAATAATTGGTACATATTTGGTAATTTTAATAATTGGTACATATTTTATGTTTTCATTGTTTACTGGTACTAAATGTAAATATTTTTCATGTCTGAAGCTAACAGTAGCTCCTAGCCCTCCTCATCGTGCACGGATTTCAACCCCACGAAAATGTTACCCTTATATAGGTCGACCCCCTAATTTTTGCCTAAGAATTCAGTCTTAAAAACTCGACCTATACATGAGTATATACGGTGTGTATATGGATCACCTGAAGATTATCCCCCCAGCCCGATCCACCTGAAGATCTTTCCCCCTCCCCAGCTCTACCTAGGGGGGAAGATCTTCAGGTGATCCGTATAAATAAGCGAATGTTGTTATAATTTGTCTAAAATGTAATGATGAGATTATTTAACCCTATTCGCAACATCTCAGTCATATGATGGAGGGGACCTACTGATTTACGTGGGATCCGAACCACGGGTCGCTACATAATCTGGAGTGGAGGACGGTCTCCCATCCAACTACTATCCGACCCAATGTCGCTTAACTTCGCTGATCAACGGGAAATTGTATTGCGACATTGGCTATGATGTAGACCATAATTTGTGTAAGATCAAAACGAAACTATATTTCAGAAAATAATGGTTAATAGCTGTGGCTAGTCTAACTTAGCTTTATCCCTTAAACATGGACGAGTAAGCTAACATACTGTATAAGTTTAAATTAGTTTTTGGTGAATTGTGTTTCGGTTGATAGATTTTACTCGCATTCAAAACAATTGAAGTGAACTGTGGAAAATGTATGTTTTGGGTAAAAACTGCCGCTGAACTGTTTCGAAGACAGATGACTTATGCGTGAAAGGTTTCAGAAGTTGAGCAAATGGTGAATACCTGGAGGGGTATATATTTTATGCTGTTAATTTTGTATGACGTAAGAATAGTGGTGAGGAAGTTACTTCCTACGTAAGTATAGATGGGTTTTTACGTATAGGGTGGGCAAAACGTCTGGGCACCCTTTCAAAATATTTACATATCTAATTTATCTAATTTTGACATATCTCATATCTACATATTTAATTTGGCACATTTTAGTAATTTTTTGGGATCACCTGAAGATCAGGGCCCCCAGCCTTCTTTAGTTAGCTTTATAAGGCTAACTAACGAAAATATCACGACCTAACCTAACCAATCGTCAAGGACGTACAGTTGACCTAACGATTGGTTAGGTTAGGTCGTGATATTTTTGTTAGTCTTATAAGGCTAACTAAAGAAGGCTGAGGGCCCTGATCTTCAGGTGATCCATTTTTGGTTAAATTAAAAATTAAATTAAATGTTAAAAATGTCAATATGCAAGAAACTCTTCCTTTCATGTACACTATCTTATTTTGAAGGGGTGCCCAGACCTTTTTCCCACCCTGTGCAGTGATGTGTGAACGTTAATGTTGATAGTTTGATAGCGATATCAAAGAAAGGGAAGATGTTTTAACTTCTTGTTCCTCAGTACAACTTCTTTTTGTACTTACACTTGAGGTAATTCAAAAACTGGCTTGCATATTCCTTTCAAATTTCAATGGCGCTTCATTGACTTATCTTTTGCGTGTGAAAGCTTTGGACGTAAATGGCAATTTTCAAGCCACAATTATTCATATTAATGGTTTAGAAATAAGCAGACAAATGTGCATCTCAAAAGTCATCCCATTGCTAGAGAATTCTTTCTGCTTATGCAGTTTAATGTGAAAAACAGAAGTAAGTGTCAGTTAAAGCTACATTTAAGAGTATAAAAAACCCATCTCTATCTACGTTCCCTTCACCACATCCATTTCGCAGTGACTAAGTGCAGGACTGGTACAAACCCTGCTGAGGAGGAGGTAAGCGAAGAAAAAGATGAAAATGAGTGTAAAGAATAATACATTAAAACTAAACAAATGTTCAAATTGATGTCTTGTTTTGGGTCCTTTTCCTTAGGAGTGTAACTCACTTCCATGATAGTCATTGCGTGTTATTCTACCTGCAACATATTAAAAAAAGGTTCCAAAACAAGACACCAATTTGAACATTTGTTTTAACTCTAATGTATTACATCTGTAAATTTAATTTAAAATAAATTTTCCTATGAGACCGGACTTATGGGACACCCTGTATGCATATATATATATTACTACATCATTTAACTGAGTAGTTTACGAATTTCAGAATTTTTATCAACAATAAAAAATAATGTTTCAAAAATATATGAAATACTTTAACTGGATTTGAAGATAGAAGGTGTGTCAGAGATGAGGTCTCGTCTGAATTAAGAGGGAATGGATGGTGATGAAGCTGTAACGGGTCGCAATAAGCGACATGGGAATAGAATGGAGGAGAAAGAGCTCGTATGAGATCGTGAAAACGGAAGATTAAAGAACAAAAGTCACGTACGCGAAGAATGAGTAGAATCGGTGGATTCTGGGAAAGACGTAAGATGCCAAAGCCATATTCGACCTCCTCCGACCAGTCACTAGGCGAGTATCCTATTTCTAAACTTCGGAGTAACAACGAAAATTGAGGAATGAGATTATACTCCATAAGAAAAATGACATCGAATTGTTTTCCTCCACCGCCTCCTGGAGATCTGATCTATCGTTGAACTATCTCGTAAGTATCTATTATTATATATAGTACATATTATTATTTTTCAGGAAAAAAAAAAAAAAATTCTCGTAAGGGAGAGCTAGATGGATGAGTCTTAAAGGTGTTCCCTTTCAGGGTCATATTATAACACATTATTATTGAGTGTGCATCATTTTATCCTTTATTCTGCTTCTATTATTTTTTCCTTCATCCTATTATTACCCGTAGTTTTTCTATGTACGTTATTTAATAAGTACCTACGAAGGACATCAAGGAACGAGAATGACAAAATTGCACTGGTCAACAAAGATTTTTCATCAGAGTAAAATTTGTGGTGGCTGGATAGCATTTTTCACGCTGATTCCAAAACTGCATTCAGATTTTTTCTAGCACGTATAGTTTTCAAGATGAAGGCATATATATAACTACACAGATTTAACCATTTTAAATAGGCAAAATACTAATATTTCAACATTTGATTGTGTTTATTTTATTGTGTTTTTTTAGTTTATTCATCTTATTTATTTCAATTATCTTAATTATACATCTTATGTATTTCAGGTGTGAGCTTTTACGTCTAGCAGCATTGTGATTCAGGCAACAACGCCGTGCTTTGTGTGTCAAAAGATCAGTCCAGTCCAAGAACTTGTTGTGTCAAGTTGGTGTACATTGTTTTTGAATTTATAGTTTGCTCAGGTCAGTCAACATGCCTCGACAATGTAAGAATGACCCCGACAAGTTCTGTTTCGTATGCGGCCAGTTGACAACTAAAACACAGCGACGAAGTATTACAACCGACATTAAGAAAATATACAAGCTATACTTTGGTTGCCATCTAGGTGACCAAGATAAACCATGGGCGCCACATCAAATCTGTTCTGGCTGTTCAAATGGATTACGTGATTGGCTTAACAAAAAGAAAGCTTCAATGCCATTTGCCATACCCATGATATGGAGGGAGCCGAGAGATCATCATGAAGACTGTTATTTTTGTAGTGTGAACTTAATGGGGTTTTCTGCCAAGAACAAACACCAGATTGTATATCCAAACTTGGATTCAGCACGTAGACCAGTAAAACATGATGAAACATTGCCCATTCCAATTCCCCCAAGTGATAGGCTAGATTCTATCATAGATGACATGGAAAGTGATGAAGGTGCAACTGGCGTTTCCGGACCATCTACAGAACCAGAGTACACTTTTGAAGGTAGACATTTAGAGCCTAAAAAGTTAACCCAAGGACAGTTGAATGATCTTGTTAGAGACTTATCGCTGTCTAAAGAGAAATCAGAGCTTCTCGCCTCAAGACTAAAGGAGAACAATTTACTTGAGAACAATGTTCGTATTAGTTACTACCGAAAGCGGAATTTTGAATTAACAGCATTCTTTTCAGTAGACGGTCCTCTCTGTTATTGCCATGACATCAATGGACTATTTACAGCCATATCTCAGACGTATGTGGCATCTGAGTGGCGCCTCTTTATTGATTCGTCGCAGAGAAGCCTGAAAGCAGTTCTTTTGCATAATGGTAATATAATGCCATCCATCCCCATTGCCCATTCCGTCCATCTAAAAGAGACATATGACAATATGGATATACTACTTAAGGCAATCAAATACGACAGTCATCAATGGAATGTTTGTGGAGATCTAAAAGTTATAGGAATGCTTATGGGTATGCAGTCAGGATTCACAAAATTTTGTTGTTTCCTTTGCCTGTGGGACAGTCGCGCCACTATAGAACATTACACCAAAAGTGACTGGCCACTTAGGTATACATATGTCCCAGGGATAAGCAATGTCCAGTCTGTCCCTTTAGTGGATCCCCAAAAGATCTATCTGCCACCTCTTCACATTAAACTTGGTTTAATGAAGAATTTTGTTAAAGCAATGGGTAAAGTCAATTCTGAAGGGTTCCAATACCTTTCAAGGAAATTTCCGAAGGTTACTGCAGCAAAATTGAAGGAAGGAATTTTTGTTGGGCCACAAATAAGGGAGGTTTTGAATGACACTGAATTTGAAAAAGTCCTAAGTCCGCTGGAATTGAAGGCTTGGCTGGCGTTCAAATGGATATGTGAAAACTTTCTTGGAAGCAACAAGTCACCTGCGTATAAGGATGGAGTCAAGAACCTCCTTGATGCCTTCAAAGAAATGGTGTCGAATGTCGTTAAAAATTCACTTCCTGCATTCCCACTTAGATTTCTTTCCTGAAAACCTTGGTGCAGTGAGTGACGAGCAAGGAGAGCGGTTCCATCAAGATATTCAGATGATGGAGAAGCGCTACCAAGGATATTGGAATGAAAGCATGATGGCGGACCATTGTTGGATGCTGTATCGTGACAATCCAGGCCAAATTTACAAAAGGAAATCACACTCACAGCGCTTTTAATAAAATAATGTATATATTCTTTATTTATAAGTACATTGAATAAGGTATATGATGTATTTGTTGTTTAGCATTCCTAAGTGTGATCTATACATCCATAAATTTTCTTATAGCAATATCAAAAACTTAAAAATATGAAAACCAGTGTATCTATATAACTATACGAGCTAGAAAATAAATAAAACCAGATTCGGAATCAGCGCGAAAAATACATTAAGAAAAGTGTGATCATGTTTGTGATGAGAAAAAAAAGTTTCATTTTGTTGGCCAGTGTTGTTAGAGGCAAATTGGTTACCTCGGAAACCTATTATGTTTTTATTAGGGAAACTCTTTCGCTTGCTAAATGATTGACGTTATAATAAAGTAAAATAATGCAGCTCTAAATGACGAAAAAAAAACAAAAACAAGAAGTAGTCAGTCGTGCAGTTGAACCACGTCTAAATTTAAGTGTACAGAACACGATAATTCCATAAGCTAAAACAGCATTCAACAAATTTTGGTTCAAATAATATAAACTCTCACGGGTTATACTTGCGTAGGATTCTTTGTTAAAGAGTCTTCATTCTAATATAATTACGTCACTCTGTTCAGTGTATCTATTACATACCGTTAGTGATAATACTCGTAGATACAATGTTCGCTATTTACACACCTATATTTCTAACTGCCTATATTACTAATCTAATAGAGAATATAATGGAAACCAGCAATGATTCTCATTAAAAAAAAGTAAAACAGCAATAATTTCGTTCTACAGGGTGTTCCATAAGTCCCTTTACCCTTATATATATATATATATATATATATATATATATATATATATATATATACAGGGTGTCTCATAAGTCTGGAACCATAGGGTAAAATAAGTAATTCATGTTTTTCCGTTTATGCAAGTGCCCATGCTGTCTTTGAGTAAGGAAGAACGCATCCAGGTAATTCTGCTCCTAGGAAATCCGAGTCAGAGGGAGGTCGCTGAGGAATTTAACAGATTGTATCCGGACCGCGCGCCGATAACACACAGCTGTGTCGGCAAACTTGTAGCAAAGTTCAGGGAAACGGGATCCATAGGAGATAAACCACGCAGTGGACCTCCGAGGACATCCACCGACGATGACACAGCCACTACCATCCTCGCTCATTTCACAAACAGTCCCCAAAAGTCTCTTCGGCGCTTTTATTGTCATTTTTATAATTTTGCCCTATGGTTCCAGATTTACGGGACACCCTGTATATATAAAACATGGCAGTAAAGGCACTTATGGGACACCTTGTACTGCAAAGAATTTATTTATTTATCATAATTTATCATAAAGTTGCATACTTTAACATGTAAACGTTCTACTCTGAATACATCACAAAATAACGTTACTTTATCCTTTGAAAGAAAAAAAAAATTTTATATTCGTGTCCTAAAATAAACTTCAAAATTTCCTGTTTACAAAAACACATCGATATTCTCTTCTTAATTCTTGCGCTGATCACCTAAACAATAGCTTAAGTGCAGTAATCTATATAATTAGCCATTTAATAGTATATATATATATATATATATATATATATATATATATATATATATATAGAGAGAGAGAGAGAGAGAGAGAGAGAGAGAGAGAGAGAGAGAGAGAGATAAATGTGTGGTATGGGCGTGTGTAGGCAACTGGGCCGAAGTGAGGTCGTATTACTCCACGGGTGCAGTGAGGTCAATTTTTTTAGGACGTAACACTTTCTGGTACCATGGAACTTTAAAATATAATATATATATATATATATATATATATATATATATATATATATATATATAAAATATAGGATCAATCCCAGAATAGGCACCTGAAATCATTTTTAGGTGCTTAATCTGGGATTGAGGCAAAACACAGGTGCTTAATCTGGGATTGAGGAGAAAAAAATATAAACAGTTTTTAGAGATATAATTTCATTGTTTTTATCGATATTTGAAAAAATCAACTCTAACCTAACCTAACCTAACCTAATCTTTTGCTATATCTGTGGCAAGATAGATTTGCTTCAGATGGATTCAGAAACATTCGGGTTCATATTGCAGGAATTTATAATATCTAAAATTTTTCTTTATTCATTAAACCACTTTAAACTTTTTATAACTTTGCCTTTATTACATTTGTAATAAACTTTGTATAAACAATAAATTTTGTAATCATCAGGTTTTTTTATTTAATTCCTTGCAAGGTGCCTATTCTGGGATTGAGGTTAAACGCAGGTGCTTCATCTGGGATTGAGGTACATCAGGTGCCTATTCTGGGAATGACCCAAAATATATAAATATATTATATAATGCAAACCCACAGGGAAAAAGAAAAATGATTCCAAGGTCTTTCGTGTATTCAGAAGTACACCTCGTCAGGGATTCCCTGACGAGGTGTACTTCTGAATACACGAAAGGCCTTGGAATCATTTTTCTTTTTCCTTGTGGATTTGCATCATTCATTCATTTCACGTGTTTAATTGTGAAATTCATCTCATATATATATATATATATATATATATATATAACAATCTTGAAACATTTTTTTCTGTCAGGAAAAAAGGGAAGTTAGTTCTGATTAGGTTACGCTAGGTTAGGTTAGTTAAAATTTGGTTAGTTTAAATTAGTCTGGATTAACGAGTACTTCACTATTTAATGACTTAACACAAAACCTCCTTCGAACCTTCACTTGCGTCCGAAAGAGACGCCTTTCGATGGCACTAAGGTTAGGTTAGATTAACTTAGGTTGGCTAATTAGGTTCGTAATATATGGGTTTAAAAAAGTGGGCACCTCGCTTATGCGATGTGTGTGTGTGTGTGTGTGTGTGTGTGTGTGAAACATCAGAATTTATGTATGTATAATTTTTAAGTATAACTTGACAACTATTCTTAAAATCCATTGTCCCAATTCCAGTATTAAACACTTAGTTTACACTTATTTTTTCTACACTTAGTTTAAACTTAGCTTTTCTAAACACTATTTTAAGTTTTTTATTTTTTTACATTTTCCCAGAGACACTAAAGGAAATTTCAAGATTATTTGAGGTTTCTCACGTTACAACTTTCGGATCACCTGAAGAAGATCAGGGCCCACAACCTCAATTACCAAATGATATCTTCGTTAAAACTAACGAAAATATCACGACTTAACCTAAACAATCGTCAAGGGCGTACAGTTGACCTAACCGGGCATTCAATTTAATTTATTATTATATTTGGTAGTGTAAAGCAAAAAACAAGAATACATGGGGGCCCTGATCTTCAGGTGATCCCAACTTTCTCTTTTATTTGAGAAATATTTTTAAGCATTCACACAGTCTCAATTTGGGGACATTCAAAAATGTGTTATCAGTTATTAACTGACAAATTAATTAACAAAATTAATTAGGAAAAACGTATTGTTTTATATATATATATATATATATATATATATATATATATATATATATATATATATATATATATTAGGGTGTCTCTTATTGGGTAGTCAAAAATTGAAATGTTGAATTATTTTATCTGCGCCCCCTAAAATAGTTCCATTTAGCATAAAAACTAAAACTTGAAAGTTTGACACAAATTGGCTCATATTTAGGGGTCGCCCCCGGCTAATAAAAATGGTGACCATGGCATAATAGCTCCTGACATATGATTATGCTCATTATACACATAATTCCTTCCTTCTTTTTTAGTTTGATTCGTTTTTATAAGTATAGGCCTTCTTATTTATCATTGATCCTTTTCTAACCTATCCTTGATGTTATAATCCATCCTTTGGTCCTCAATCCTTCTTTATCCCAATCTTTTTTCTCCTATCCAAAATCCTTCCTGGCTCTTTTTTTATATACAATTAGCAATGAAGCATTGCTACAAAAAAAACCATTAGTTTATTATATAGAGATAAATTCAAAATGCCAGTGCTATTTACATACTTTAATTACTTTAATTAGCATTATTTCCTTATACAACATTTATTTAATATACAATGATTATACAATATGGTGTATTTTAAGGTGCGACCTCATTGATGGTTATTTTTTGAGAAGAACAGTTTTTGATGGAACTGGGTGACTCTGGCGGTGTTTTGCAACAATTTGGAGCAGGAACTGGAGCTGCTCTTCCCCCACTGTCAATTTCTTATTCAGCTCTTGAACTAAAGCTACTGCACGTTCTGCCCGGTCATTTACAACAGATAGAGCTGCAACAATAGCTCTGGCCCTTAAATATTCACAGTTGGATGTCCAAGTGCTGGGTGCCTTGTTCAGAAATCCTTCTGGGAAATTCAGCTTAGTAAAGAATTCTCTAGTATTTCTTGTAACAAGTTGGTGTAGTCCTTCACCAGAGCAGAAGGTCGATTCAGGAATCCGAGGACGCTTGGGTGGTCTATAAGTGGACTCATCTTCTAATGCCTTTACCATGCGTTTCTTTACATCTGTAGTAATTCGCTCATCAAAGAAAGCAAGACCAACTGCTTCTTCAGACAGGTACCATAAGTGGTTAGAGAGCTTTTTTTTAGTTGCATCAGAAATCTTTTTGTTAGGATAATTAATCAATGACCTCATAAGGAGCCAGTCATTAAATGGGGTTTCAATAGGGAGTGAGGATGTTGTCCAAGCCTAATAGCAAAATCAGTATAAATAATTGTGAAAAATATAAATAACATAGTTTATTATCTGATAATAGCAAAAAAGAAGTATAGTGATACACAGTTACACACCTTTTACTTATGACAGCAGAACAATGAATGATGACAAATAAACAATTGCAACATAAACTGGAGCATTCTTGATGAAACATGTTTAAACAGGTTGACCTTGTCTTATCAAGCAATATTTTCAGCTACAAACTTGACAATTATCTCTAATATATTCATTTAATTGAATTCATCATAAATATGATGATTAATTAATTAAAAACATATGTTTAGTATACTTGACAACTGCTAGTAATTTCAAATATTAATTGCATAACTAATAGCTATATTTTATGAACTTTAATAAGCGGGGGCGACCTCTAAACATTGTTCAATCCAAAAACAATTTTATATGTGATGTTTTTTCAACCAATGGAACTGGTTGAGGGGCGCAACCTAAAAAAATCAACACTTCGAAAATAAGAGACACCCTAATATATATATATAAATGGTGTGATGTTCCAAAAAAATGTCCCTATTTTCATTTGCCCGTTATTTTATAATAGATGTATATTTTATGATTGGGGTCTGTTCTTCAGAAAGGTAACAGATTGGGGGTTTTATCCCGCATATACCTATATATTTCTAATATTTCATTGCTTAATAACTAATAAATATTGTACATTAAAACCGTTCTTTCACCATTTCATACTTAAAGCAATAACTTTTCTTAATTTTTATCAAATTAGGAAACGATACTGCTACCAATAGACTATAGCTTAGTAAGGACATAGAAGGCCTTAATAGGCTATAATCTTTAAAGAAAGTCTCTAGTCTTCAGGAGCATGGAGTATCTCCACACACTGCTTATGAAACTCTCAACTTTTTGAGGAAACATTTTTCCGGGCAACTAATCTCCCTTCATTAGCCAGTGCAATGAACCCCATACTTACCTGACTTCACACTCACCCCTGACATTTTTTGTGAAATTACATAAAAGACAGGATCTATTCTACCAAGCTTAAAATGTTTGAAAAACTTAAAATCAAAGTTTATTAAGATAATCAACAACATCCCAGCTGAGCTATCTCCTAAAATTATGAACCTTACCTCATGAACCTTATGTTGTTTCGTGCGTTTGTCTCTCTTCACACGGAGGTCAAGCTGGTGGCCCCGCCTCTAGGTCTGGCTTGGTGGAGGAGCGAGTTGCTTTCTTGCGCTCTCCACCGTACATAGCCAGGCACGCCCTGCTCATCTGGTACCGTGATGAGCCAGGCATCCAGTCTTCTCTTGAAGACTTCAACTTTGACCCCCGTTACGTTTCTGAGGTCCTTTGGAAGCTGGTTGAAAAGTCTTGTCCCCCTGACAACCAAGCTATTTTCCTTCAGAGTTGAGGAGGTCCCTTGTCGGCCCTTTAATTTGGGAACACTACACATTCTGCCTTTCCTATTTTCCAGTGTTGTTTGAATGGTAATTGGGTTTAGTTTTAGGTTTGGTACCAGTTTTTCGATCATTTTCCATATGTAGATTATGGTGTACCTCTCTCTTCTTCTTTCCAGGGAGTACAGATCTAGTTTATGTAGTCTTTCCCAGTAGTTGAGTTCTTTGCAGCCATCAATCTTGGCTGTGAAATGCCTTTGCGTTCCTTCTAGTTTATCAGTTTCTTCCTTTTTATATGGGGACGTCAAAACGGAGCAGTATTCAATGTCAAACATTTGTGTTCGGTTGAATACTGTGTTAGAAAAAAATGACGATTACACTGACCATGTTGTTTAATTGAGGTTAATAGACTCCTATTGCGTTTGCTTTTGTCTACATTCCTTTATTTTTTTTAGCTTCCAACATTTATTTAGAAATACAAACATTTTTTTTAGACACCTGGTGTGTGTATATATATATATATATATATATATATATATATATATCAATGATACGTCAGGTCAACTGTGAAACCCTAAATATAACCAACGAATAACTGCTGTTGACGGAAAATTGGTAACTTCTTTGCATGTAAATTATGACGAAAGACAGAAACTTAGTATCTAAGTGCAAATATATCTGTAAAAAATTTATTTAAAATTCCCTTATGTCGTTGTTGTTTATGTTCAATGTTAAAATTTTTGGATATTTTACATCTGTTAATTAAATACCAATTTAAAATTTAGTTGAAAAATGTGAAGAGAAGTTGTCCACATTTGTTAAGGCCTCACGAACGTCACTGAAGCACATCTTGAAAAAGTGCTTGAAATGTCTAATGCTTTAGTGATGATGTGGTCCTTTAGGTAATGAACTTTCACAACTTTGATCCATCCGGTTGTTATTAATGTTAATAACACAACGGAGTTTTTAACCGAGGATTCTCACTATATGTCAAAATAATAATAATAATAATAATACTAATACTAATAATAATAATAATAATAATCTTTCTGAATCGGATCTTTCGGATCAGGATAAGGAAAGGATCTTTTCATTACTAATTAAACAGTGAATCTAGTTTTTTGCATACAGTACGAGACTTTTGTCAACACATAAATCACTCATTTAATCCTTTTTTACATAGAACTTGTCTAAGATTGAATAAAATCTTCTGGCGTTAGCCAAAAATGTATACAGTGAACTGGACATTCAGCAACAAATAAGGTTCTTTCTCTGAAGTTCCACATTGTATTACACTCATTACATTTGTCGAATTTCCTGGAAAAAAAAACGTTTTACATACTCTATAACGACTCTCAACTGAAAGAAATAACAGATTTGTGTAATTATTTTTCATGGCAAACAGTATAAGTAAATGTAACCCCATCAGGTTACGTATACATTTGATAGTAGTTTGAGAGGTTTTACATACTCTACTGCATTACCGTAACATTTTCCTTTTAAAAAATAAGTACAGGTAAAAATTAATCTATTACTTTCTATTTTCGGAAGATATTTTGCTAATTAATTATTAATTATAATTAAGATTTTAAGAATAAGCATTGTTCAGCTTTTTTACAACTCAAACGGTTACGTACGGAATCAATAATGATTTTAACTCCACTAAACATTTGTTGAATGGAAGCACTTGTTGCTGGAGCTCCAAACCACTGTCTTGTCATTTTTGCCAAATCTGTTCATCTGTTCTCGTTTTCGAGTTATCATTTCAACGGATTCTGATTCTCTTCAATACATTTCTCCTTTAAACAGGTATCTATAAACCTCATTATTGGGGATGCATCAACATTGAGGCGCTGTTGTTTGTGTGGTCAAGAAAATCTACAAGACTGGATTACAGAGCATGGGATGATGATTCCACAAGTTATCATTAATACCATATCACTCATTGACTCATTCTCAGTGAGTCATTGATACTGAGTTACCAAGCTAGTTTGATGTTCTAGAAGTGAAAGACGGTGAAAACCGATTGAAACCTCTGTATTTATATTTATGATCATGCAAACCTCATAGTTTCCTTTCAATAAGATTAGGATCTCAAATTACGCTCCGAATGTATGAGAAACAATATTATAATCGTTTTAAATCTGAATCGAATCACTCTGATATAGGAACAGAATCCGGAGTTAGCTCCGTTGCACCCATACTACTACAGTTACAGTCGGGATTACAACATCTGATCTACCTGACATTCTTTCGACAAGTATATTGTGGGTTAGATTAAACTAGGTTAAGCCAGCATAGTTTAGGTTAGGCGAGGTTAGGTTAGGTTAATTTCCTACAGTGTCGCTGCTATGATCTTGTGAACCGGTAGTTACAGCCGTTACAAATTAAAATGTAACTCATAAAAAACTCTATGGACTCTAAAACCCGTATTTTAATTACTAATATCGAAAAATTCCAATATTAAAGAAAAAATAAAGATAATTTTAAAAGGTAACTGACAATGATTTAATTTTGCAGAGAGAGAAATTTACTTCTAAATAATTCTATTCTAACAAATGATTCTTAAAGACAACTATTTTGAGTAAGTAAAGAGAGGAGCTAATGAAGGTAATTTTGTTTCTCTCTAGTTTTTCCATTTTTCTTTTTCTTTAGGAAATTTGCCTCTGTCTTTTCTAATTTAAACTCTTCTTTGAACACCATCATTTTTTCTTTGAACATTTTAAGTACTAATTTTTCGCTTCCATTTTCTTTGCCGTCAGAAATGTCTTTGTCTTTTTTTTTTTATTATTATTTATATTTTTTATTCAGTCTTTTCCTCTAGATTTTTCGGGGTGAAAGTTTTCCATTATTCAGTTACTCACTACCAACGTACTCTTCGTTCCTTATATTATACTATACTTAGACGATCATTAATAATAATACTAATAATAATAATAAATAATAACAATAATAATAATAATTAATTATTAATAAAATTATTACATTTTCCATTATCTTTTATTTTAACGTATTTTTATGTGTAATGTTGATTTTACGTGTTTTCATTTAAATTCGGCTTCTCTTTGAGCTGA
The DNA here is from genome assembly GCA_023014485.1 of Bathynomus jamesi. Lineage (NCBI taxonomy): Eukaryota > Metazoa > Arthropoda > Malacostraca > Isopoda > Cirolanidae > Bathynomus > Bathynomus jamesi. Next base: position 162,426 of record JAJOZX010004461.1, on the reverse strand, counting down.
GACCCACCCAATGCAGAATAAATATTTCCTTTAGTTTCTCAAGGACAGAAAAGAAAAACAACAGAGATTAAATGTGCGTCGCGCGAATTCCTTTCATTTGCTATTTTTATAATGTATAATTTAAACTCAATTTTTAAATAAAAATTAATGTCCTCTTATTTTTTCTGAGCTTTTTAATAAAATAAAATTATTATTATTTTATATATATATATATATATATATATATATATATATATATATATATATATATATATATATATATATATATATATATATAATCAAATCAAAGGCGAAATAAATATACTATTTAATTACGTATTCAATTTGGCTAATTTACATGAGTGAAATAAGAAAAAAAAATAACTCTCTACATACAATGACACAATTATAATGAACACTAAAACCTTTTGAACCCAATCTTCTTGTCGTACATCCGCTAAACTTATATTTACATCAACTAACACCTAATGCACGTCAGGTGTTATACCTCCTCCTTGCATTCTAATTAGGCGTGTGACATGGCAAAATATGACAAAATTGTTAGATTTAGTTTCCTGCCCTCGCAGTAAATGTGTTCTCCCTCGCACGGTGTGAGTAAATGGTGGAACGATCAATATTTGAGTGCCATATGTTAAGGAAAAAGGACGAATATTCATCGTATAATATCGCTACGCTTAGTTTTATATTACAAATATAAATTTGAAATTGTGTTTACCTGCTGTCTTTCCTCGCTGTTTAGGGAAAGTTTACGCTGTTCGTTCGTCGCTCAGTATAAGCAGAATGGCGCTCTTCCAGTGATAACAGCTCAAAGGCTCACGATAAATGATTTCTTCTTTACGGGGTTCTCACTACTGAGGATTGCACAAGACGATGTTAGACGCAATACACGGAACGAAACTTAACTTTCATTTTTGGTTTCACAACGATACATAGTGGTTTAAGTCGCATTCAATTCGAGTGTGGAGTTTCGGTTTGGCGGGATGCCTTGCGATCCTCCTGACGCAGGTCGGTTGATGGGAAAACAGCGGGGCGGCCACTACTTGTTGCTCCTCGTCGTCAGCTCCTCTCCCTTCCCCTCTCCTTCTCTCATCATCCCTCTTACCCCTACGCTCCCCTTCTCCGGCCTCCCTCTCCGCTTCTCCGATTCGTATACCCGTCCCCCAATTCCGACTCCTCTCTTCAACGCTACTGCATCCTCCGCGTTTATACTCTCTTCAATTACTTATATTCGTCTGCGCCTCTCTCTCTCTCTCTCTCTCTCTCTCTCTCTCTCTCTGTCTCTCTTATTCAATTCCTTTGAACAAAATCGTGTACTTAGAAATACAAACGATATCCGGTCATGGTATGGCTCTATTGATCAGAAGGGCTACCGAAGCCATTAAAGATGCAAACAGATAATGTGCTTGCTTCGCTCTTACACGTTCTCCCCCCAAAAAAACGCAAGATGGCGCTCCATGTAACAATATATAGCATTCTCTTTTATTCCTCTTTTCTTAGCAATGTTGCCTTAACGCGCAATATTGCAATTAATAAAAGAACAAATGAATAATATATATATGTGTGTGTGTGTGTGTGTGTGTGTGTGTGTGTGTGTGTGTGTGTACTCTTGCTGTGAGTGGTATAGCCATAAATGTGCTGACACGTTTAAAACCAGTTAATACTTCTTAACAGTGTGTTTAAGATCACTTTTTGTGCACACTTCTCACACCCATTAACGAAAATACTTCATTTTCAAAATTTATTAGTTCTGAAATGAAGTATTTCCTTAAATGGATAAATTATTTGTTTTATTTATTGTATTTTAACAGAGCTACGACGACTTTCTTTTAAATGCAGAATAACTTAATGATTTCTTTTTTGTTTTCTTTTTTTTTTAATGTTTTAAATGTTTTATTTTAAATTTATGCATATTTTTTCAAAAGTTAATGGTGGAAGAAAAGGTTAAAATGAAAAGTTTCAAAATTGTTTTTATTCTGTGCAAAAAACAAAAGAAAAATTTATATATATATATATATATATATATATATATATATATATATATATTTAGTGTTAAATTTACGCCATTTTTTGTAGATCATTCCTTCTTTAAAAGAAAAAAAATGACGCCTACGTTATCATTTAACTGGGGAAAAAAAAATATATATATATATGTTAAACAGACCGTGCATGGAACAAGGAACTCTTCTGGGAAAATTAAATCCACTATAGTCCGAATAAGTAATGGTAAATGACAAATACCATAGTTTTTCTTTTTCATGATGCTAGCCCGACGTGGGCAACGGGTCTCTCGCAAAGAGGTCCCATAAATATAGCTTCCCTCACCAGCTATCTGCAAAGCAGACAGGATCCAGCTTTGGGACATGGATCTAGGGTTTAAAGCAAGCCTAGTCCCACTACATTCAGAACCTCAATATAAGTAAAAGACTCGTTGCATTCACGTCGGATTGAATAAATCTGCCAGTTGAGGTTTAAGTTTTGGTTTTGGCTAAAAATATAATAGTTACCCCTTTTTCTTTGATTTATTCAATCCGACGTGAATGCAACGAGTCTTTTACTTATATTGAGGTTCTAAATGTAGTGGGTCTAGGCTGCTTTAAACCCTAGATCCATGTCCCAAAGCTGGATCCTGTCTGCTTTGCAGATAGCTGGTGAGGGAAGCTATATTTATGAGACCTCTTTGCGAGAGACCCGTTGCCCACGTCGGGCTTTCATCATGAAAAAGAAAAACTATGGTATTTGTCATTTACCATTACTTATTCGGACTATAGTGGATTTAATTATCCCAGAAGAGTTCCTTGTTTCATGCACGGTCTGTGTGTATCATATATATATATATATATATATATATATATATATAAAGAGGTTGGACAAAATAATGGAAACACTCCCGTTTCGGTGCTGTGTTTTCTGATATCATTAATGGAGTTATATAATTTATTAAGTTGTGCGCTAGTTATCGTACCGTATGTATTGCATTTCCTTAAACTACAAAGTTCCAACAAATATGATTAATTTTCCAGTGACAGCTGACCATAAAAACTTAATTGGCTGAACTAAAAATAAACATTTAATTTTTATTAATTTTACTTATTTTACATTTTTTATTACCTAAATTTATTTATATACGAAAAAAATATCTTCATTTCTTATCAAAATTAAATGTATACTAACCCTGTTTGATACACTTAATATAAATTAACATAGCAGATGTTCAATCTTACACTTTGAAATAGTATCGTAATATTGAAGGGACTTTGATTCTTCTGTGGAAATATTAAATTGACCAGGATTCGGAGCTATTGAAGAATAGGGACCCCAGCCTTCTTTAGTTAGCTTTATAAGGCTAACTAACAAAAATATCATGACCTAACCTAACCAATCGTCAAGGGCGTACAGTTAACCTAACGATTGGTTAGGTTAGGTCGTGATATTTTCATTAGTTAGCCTTATAAGCCTAACTAAAGAAGGCTGGGGTTCCTATTCTTCAATAGCTCCCAGGATTCTTCTTTGAAAACGAACGAATTTATTAATATAATTTTATTATTGTTCGTAGGTATAACAATCACTGTACATATTCCTCTAAACAAGATTACATTCTCCATCATGTGAGGAGTTAGTGCAGCCCTTCTGGCTCTTTCCAAAGCTCCAGCGAGCGAAAAAACGCCTTTCCACATCTGTTGTAGAAACAGGAATAGAAATGTATTTCCTATCAAGCATAGCTAACTTAGAAAGATCACCTGAAGATCAGGGCCCCCACCCCTCGTTAGTTAGCCTTATAAGACTAACCAACGAAAATATCACGACTTAACCTAACCAATCGTTAGGTCAACTGTATGCTCTTGACGATTGCAGACACATCAACCTTTGAAGTATGAAAATCCGTGAGATTTTGCCTGATTTTTGCCTGTGCGTGATTTTGATAACTGGAAGCATATCCCACAAAAGGGAGTTTGAGACTTAAAATCAGTGAGAGTTGACATGTCTGCGACTGGTTAGGTTAAGTCATGATATTTTCGTTAGTTAGCCTTATAAGGCTAACTAGCGAAAGCTGGGGGCCCTGATCTTCAGGTGATCCACTTATGATAGTCATTTTGATTTCCTCTCCAGTAATCTACGACGTCACCTGAAGAATTTTTCATCTGGAGATGTTATTCAAGTTCTGTTGAAACGGAGTGTAGGACAAAAGCTGCCCCAAGGACAAAAGCCCCCAAGGAAAAATAATAAGAATTTTTTTAATCATTATTTTTATTCTTTGTTATTTACAGTTTAAGTTTATAGTTTAGTTTATGTTTATAGTTTATGTATTTTGGCTCTCGTCATTTTCGTTTAAACTAAAGAAAATATCACAACTTAACCTAACCAATCATCAAGGGCGTACAGTTGACCTAACCGAGCATTCAGTTGACCTAACCGGGCATTCAGTTGACCTAACCGGGCGTTCAGTTGACCTAACCGGGCGTTCAGTTTACCTAACTGGGCGTTCAGTTGACCTAACTGGGCGTTCAGTTGACCTAACTGGGCGTTCAGTTGACATAACAGGTTAATATTGGTTATTTCACCTAAATATCTTCTGATCTTTTCAGATTAGATGTGACACCTGACTTGCCCTACCCAGCAATTTGTCCAGGGGGCTTTTGTCCGGACCCGGTTGAAACGTTGCTGGTTTTTGCTTTCTTAAACCGAGGAAACATGAATGCCAGAATGTTTAGATGCCTAAACTTTGTAATTTTAAGTAATCAGTACTGTGACTAAGGCCTACAGTAGATAGCTAGCAATTCTTCCCCTTTTTTTGCTTTTAAATAGGCCCTAGTCCTAATGCCCTGTTCATCCCGCATTTTTATCTCCCATGACGAGTGTTTATGAGCAAATTGCTCAGTGTCTGAATAATTGTTCTTGTTCAAAAAGTGTTCACACCGCAATTTACTCGAAGTCTGAACAATCTTGCTTACAGTTTTCGGATCACCTGAAGATCAGGGCCCCCAGCCTTCTTTAGTTAGCTTTATAAAGCTAACTAACGAAAATATCACGACCTAACCTAACCAATCGTCAAGGGCGTACAGTTGACCTAACGATTGGTTAGGTTAGGTCGTGATATTTTTGTTAGTTAGCCTTATAAGGCTAACTAAAGAACAGGTGATCCCAGTTTTCTTTGAAATTATTTAGAAAGTGATTTTAAAAAAAATAACAGAAATAAAATTATTTAACTTTTTGTATTCGAAATTAGGTACTTACGTATTATCGGGACTACCAAACTGTTTATTATGTATTTTTGCTCCCGCCATTTTCGTTTAAACTAACGAAAATATCACAACTTAACCTGGCTCTTTTCCGTTCTACCCAGCAACAAAAAATGAAATTATATATTATTTTCTACTGTAGTTTTACTTGCTCAATTCAATAATATATATCTTATTTTGGAGAAATTAATAACAAAAGAGTTATAGTCCGTTTATTTTATTTAAAAGTAGAGATTGCATTTAAGATTTCAATAAAAATGTCCTTTCCTTTTTGTCTTCTCCTCCACAGAAATTCACATAAATAAGAATCTATCATATTTCTAGATGTTCCCCAATGTCTCTCGTTCCTTTGTTTAGCTAAATCAACTGTACGCCCTTGACGATTGGTTAGGTTAGGTCGTGATATTTTCGTTAGTTAGCCTTATAAGGTTAACTAAAGAAGGCTCGGGTAGAACGTTATTTCCTTAACTATGTTTATGAAATTCCATTTATCATCCATAACAATATCTACAAAAGAGAGAAAAAAATTAATAATTATAACCATAACTAATTAAAGCACGAATACTTTCTCCAAAATAAAATATATATTATTGAATTCAGCAAGTAAAACTACACTAGAAATTGTTGCTGGGGTAGAACGGAAAAGATCCCTTAACCTAACCAATCACCAAAGGCGTACAGTTGACCTAACCGGGCATCAGTTAATTCAGTTAATTGAATGCCCGGTTAGGTCAACTGTACGCCGTTGATGAATGGTTAGGTTAAGTTGTGATATTTTCGTTAGTTTAAACGAAAATGACGAGCAAAAATAAAGATACTTGTAGGTTATCTCCCCCACACCAATTTTGACAGAATATTTTCGTTAAAACTAACGAAAATATCACGACTTAACCTAACCAATTATCAAGGGCGTACAGTTGATCTATTAGTAAATAGTAAATACTATTCCAGAAACAAACAATGTTATAATTAATAATAGATCAACTGTACGCCTTTGATAATTAATTGGTTAGGTTAAGTCGTGATATTTTCGTTGTTTTAACGAAAATATTCTGTCAAAATTGGTAGAGGGGAGATAGCCTACAAGTACCAAAATACATAATAAACAGTTTGGTAGTCCCGATAATACGTAAGTTTGGTAGTCCCGATAATACGTAAGTACCTGAAATTATTGTGAAATAACTTCAAAAACGTTATGGCTTACAAATGTCAATTAAGCTTATACGGAATTCAAGGTAACAATATAAGCATTATCTGTATCTATATATTCTTTTCATATATATTTTTACCGAAGAAAATATAGATAATACGCACAAGATTTATTTTATACTTCTCTAAATACCTCTTTAAGTTACCTCAAGATATATTAAACAGAAATGCTGCTGTGGGTAAAGGGTAAAATAAGATTTTGCAAAAATAAAGATTTTATTAATGATCCAACATCCATTATATATAAAACTAGCTAAGGCCTAGTCAGACTTGCATATATGAGCCATTAATTAAAACGTTTTATAATTAAGCCTAGGTAGTGATGTTAAAAAACCATTTTTTTTATGTCCATGTTGTTTTTTTTGTTTTTTTGTCGTTTTTTATTGTTTTTTTGTTTTTTTTGTTTTTTTTAATAATTAATATAGATATTGCCAATTTAATTATAAGGTATACTTTTGCAATGATATATATTATAAAAATAAAGAAATAAATAATAAAATAGGCCATATGGTACCAGTATAGAATGTCCTTTTCAGCCTATTTACAGAAAAAAACTGGCCTCTTTCTTGCACTGAAAGTCTTGTATCTTGAGATCCGTTAAACTTGCGAGAACACTGGCTGGGAGCTGACTGCCCATTGTCCAACCTTTCCAGGACTCTCCCATCCATGCCTCGGATTTTGAATCTCCCACTTAACTATCCTTTAGACCCGCGATGACATATTTTCCCCCCCGAGACCATCCATATATATACATACACATACACCCATATACATATATACCAATATATACATAAATACTTATATACACATATTTATATCTATTATATACCCCATACATACGCATACATCCAGAATTCCAGATACATACGCACGCATACTCACATATATACCTACACAAACTCATACACCTCTATTTCGCCCTTTCATTACCTCCGAGATCATTTAGCACATACAGTAATATCCATACAGCCAAAAGAAACTGATTAAGCACAGACAGAGCAGCAAAGCTAGTATTTATATCCCAAAATGCAAAATTCCAAGAAAGTGAAGTAAAACATGGTGCTACATTGGCTTCGTCAACATCCAAATCTGCAATAAGTACCAGTACCTGTGATATTGAAACTATATGCTCTAATCAATCTAGTGATAATGATTCTTCAATGGAAATAGAATCAGATAATGAAAGTTAAACAGCATTAGGTTAACACAAAGGTTAAAGAAAGAGATGAATATTTTTATTTTTTTTATTTTTCTATTTGGAATATATATATATACACACTGGTATTCTTGCCAATCACAATTATATATATTGTTTTATACCAGTATTATGTATTTTTTATTATGTATATTATACCTGGGTACCTGTGATATTGAAACTAGCATATATGCTCTACCCAATCTAGTGATGATTCTTCCATGGAAATGAAGGTTAAACAACATTAGGTTAACAAAAAGGTTCAAAAAAAGGTGAATATTTTCCTTTTCTATCTGGAATATATATATACTGGTACTCTTGCCAATCACAATTATGTATATTGTTTGAAACGAGGAAGAATGTTTTATGTTCCAGTTAAAAAATATATATACGTACATATAAAAATGAGGGTTTGTTTTTCCTTTCTATTATATACTTTTTGCGTGATTCAATTTTTCTAAAAGATGACTATATATACTAGGTATAACCGTATAAGCATGGTAGTATAGTAAATTATAGGTAATACTAATATACTTATTAGATTAAAGGAAGAAAAATATGGAATAAGTTTAAAACAATAAAAAACAAAAAAAAACAAAAAAACCAGACTACCTTCGTTTTAAGCAAAAAAAAATGACAAAAAAAACAAAAAAAACGACACAATAAAAAACGACTCACATCACTAGGCCTAGGCTGGCCTTAATCCCAGAATAACAACCTAATATGCTGCTAGTGGTCATAATTTCAATGAAATTACAGCTTCACAGGCTACAGTAGAGGACTAGGCTAGGATCAAATCCTTAACTTAGGGGTAGGTATAGTGAATCACCTGAAGATCCGTCACCCCAGCCTTTTTTAGTTAGCTTTATAAGGCTAACTAACGAAAATATCACGACCTGACCTAACCTAACCCATCTTCTCTTAACCCCCTACTCTTTCCTTTCTCTCGGGCTAACCTTAGAGTGAATCTTAGGGTCTTTGTTAGCCTTAGCTTCTGTAGATCTGTAGAACTGTACGCCCTTGACGATTGGTTAGGTTAGGTCGTGATATTTTCGTTAGTTAGCCTTATAAAGCTAACTAAAAAAGGCTGTGGTGACGGATTTTCAGGTGATCTGGTATAGTCTTATGTAATAATGTTATGCACACTTTTTTTTCGAAAAAAAATAGTAGCTTAAATAAACAAGCACTCAGCTCAAAGTCTCACTCAGTAGCCTACTCTTCATTCTTGTTCAATGAACAATTAAGAAATTAATGTTTGGAAATATTCTTGTTGGAACACGAACGAAACTTTGAACAAACTGTCACGGGTGACATTGTTCAAAAAGCTTTCACACTACACCGAAAAATGCTAAATCACATTGTTCATAAACACTTGTCATGGGTGACAAATGTTCAGTATGAATCGGGTATAAGGCGACCGGGTCCCATCGCCATGCCAACTTCATAATTTTAAATAGTGTATTTTAAATTATAACCAGGTCTTTTCAAATGAATAGCTTCATTTTGTTTCATTTTGTTTCATTTTCAAAATACAAACCACTTCACATAGCAGTAAAGGCCTACGAGGTTTTTAGCTCAAAGTAAGTAATTAGAAAACCACTTGATCACTGTCAATTAAGTTTGTTTTAAGCTGGTGTAATTAATAAATTTAGAAATCGGAGGACAATGGCAACTTGATATACTGTAGGTACCGTTTATGTCAAAGAAATTTGATAAAAAAAAAGAACAAAAACAAATACGTTGTTTTTTATTTGTCATTTAATTTTTGGTTTAAAAAAATTTCTGAAAAAAAAATCCTCAAAACCGATACAAATTCAAACCTGAATCCAGCAAACAAAAATCTTCGAACCCGAATCCGAATCCGCAAAAAAATTTCGAATCCAAATCCATATACAGTATATATATATATATATATAGAGAGAGAGAGAGAGTCACAAAGGTACACACGTCTAAATTAAGAAGCTCATACACTATAAAAAGTATTAAATTATTTCAATTGTTAAACCTAAATTGGTGTCAAATAATCCTTGGCCCATTAAGTAAATAGTTCAAACAAATACATTACTTTGGAAATGGTTTGCCTCATTATAAGTTCAGAATTACACGAGTAATGTAGTAATTTTGACTACTTAATGGCGGAATTTGACACCAGTTCTGGTTGCGATAATTAAATAGCTTTTACGGTGTAACCTCTTCCGTATTATGACTATTGCAACTGGATAGGACTTAGTATAATGTTTGGAGTTTCTTTTTTTCGAGTAGTACAGTATATACGATAATACGACATTTCACCACGCTTTGGTATCCACTTCATGTTAGTAAATAATCATGAAAAGATAACGATGGAAAATGTGGGAAATGCCGGTATCAGACAAGAGAGCTTATAATATATTTTCCACCACAACGAAGAAATTATTTTAAAACAGTTTAACTGTTACAAATGACCTGAAGACCTCTGAATATCGAGGCCGACAGCATATGCTCTGTTATCCAAACTATTTAACGACCTTATTTCCAATGTAGAATTACACTCTATCCCACTCTCCTTTCGCTGAAATCTCCATTTTAGGATATCTCAATGTTCATCACCACCCTTGGCTTTCCTCCCATTTCACTGACATCCCTGGTGAACTAGCTTACAACTTCTCTTTCTTGAATGACCTAGAGCAGATTGTACAGCACCCTACTCGTATCCCCGATCGCCTTGACGATAGGCCCAACATTCTGGATTTATTCCTCACCACTCACCCTTCTTCTTACTCAAACTTATTTCTCTGTTGGGCTCCTCCGACCACAATCTTATATCTTTTTCCTGTCCTATCGCTCCACTTCGGCCTTTTGATCGTCTCAAGAGGAGACGCCTTTGGCACTGATGATTGGGAGGCCTTAAGGCAGCACTTCTTTGATTTCCCATGAAATGATTAATGGTTCCGTGGCCGGGGCCCTTCCGAGTGTGCTGAGTGCATCACGGAAGTGATTCTCTCGGGCATGGAGGCGTACAGTCCATATTCTATTCCTACTACTAATGCAAAAAAACTTTGTTTTAACTTTACTTGTTCTAATGCTATCCGCAACAGAGAGGAGTCAGAAGGTACCGTTGCCATCCAACTCCTGACTCTCACTCAGTTTATATTTCTGCCCGGAATCGTGCAAAATTGTTCTCCGACTCGCCAAAAATTTCTTCATTAGACAAAAATGTGAAAACCAATCTAATTCTAATTCTTTGCGCACTTTCGGGCACCTACAAAAGAACATCTTCAACAACTTTACTTCTTTTTCTTTCCCTCCTCTTTTCCATTTTGTCGGCGCAATTGCCGTCTCTTCTCCTGATACAGCTGAACTCTTCGCTCAGACTTTCGCCTCCAACTCAACCCTGGACGATTCAGGCGCTATTCCTCCATCTCCTCCTCCCTCTGACTCAGTTATGTCTGAAATTAAAATCTCTTTCAAAGATGGTTTTTTTGCCCTCTCTGGGCACGGTCCTGATGATGTCCTGATGGTGTCCATCCTCTTATTCTCAAGAACTGTGCTTCTGTGCTGACACCCTGCCTAGGCAAACTCTTTCATCTTTGTCTTTCATCTGCTACTTTTCCTTCCTGCTGGAAATTTTCTTTCATTCAGCCTGTCCCAAAGAAGGGTGACCGCTCTCAACCCTCCAACTATCGTCCAATTGCTTTAATTTCTTGCCCTCCTAAAGTTTTTTAATCTATCCTTAATAGGAAGATTCTTAAACACCTCTCTTCTCACAATCTTCTTTCAAATGGTCAGTATGGGTTCCGCAAGGGACGCTCTACTGGTGATCTTCTTGCATTAGACTCTTGGTCATCTTCCTTTCGGAATTTCGGTGAAACGTTTGCTACTGCGCCTCACATGTCAAAAGCTTTTGATAGAGTCTGGCAAAAATCTTTAATTTCCAAACTGCCCTCCTTCGGTTTCTATCATTCTATCTGTGCCTTCCTCTTTGATTTCCTTTGTGGCCGATCTGTAGCTGCGGTTGTAAATGGCCACTGTTCTTCTCTGAAAACTATTTAATATTGGTGTTCCTCAGGGCTCTGTCCTGTCACCCACTCTTCCTTTTATTTATCAATGATCTATTATTTGCACGTCCTGCCCTATCTACTCCTATGCCGATGATTCCACCCTTCACTTCTCCACCCGTTTCACAAAGCGTCCCTCTCAACAGTCATTCCATGATTCGCGTAGGACGGCTACGGTGCACCTGACCTCTGTTTTCTACTATCCCTGAGTGGGGCAAAAAAAAGAACCGTGTTGCTTTCAATGCTTCAAAAACTCGGTTTCTTCATCCCCTTTTCTTCAACAATACATAACTCAATCTTTTCCTTCTTTTAATATTTTTGGGTGTTTCCTTTTCTCGTGATCTTTCCTGGAAAGCTCAAATAAACTCTCTTTCCAAAACAGCTTCCAAGAGGTTTGTTGTGCTGTACCGGCTCCGCAGTTTCTTCATCCCTACCCAGTTGCTGTCTCTGTACAGAGGTCTTCCCGGCCCCTGTACGAAATACGCTTTTCATGAGTTGGGTGGCTCAACTCACACAGCTCTACTTGACCAGATGGAATCAAAAACTTTTCGTCTCATTATTTTCCCGCCTTTTACTAACTGTCTTCAGTCTCTCTCTTCGTCCAATGTTGCTTCACTCTCTCTTTACTATCGCTGTTATAATGGATACTGCTCTTCTGAACTCACTAACTGTATGCCTTCTCTTTTAAGGAGAGCACGCAGTACCCGATTTTCGACACATTTTCATCCCTTTTCTGTCCAACTCTCTAATGTAAGGGTTAATCAGTATTTTCAACCTTTTATTTACTCAACCGGTCAACTCTGGAACAATCTTACTCAATCCATCTTTCCCTCTGTCTATGACCTCCAATCTTTCAAACGCAGAGTGTCCAGGCATCTCGAAAACCTTGGACCTTGATTTTGGCTCTCTTCTTCCTCTATGGGAAGGGGACCATTTTTGCAGGCATTCGCCCTTGGCTCCTCCTTCCTGCAAAAAAAAAAAATATTGGAAGTGTCCATCGCACTTTTGGATGTATAGATGAACATGTCGAGGCATGTTCATGCCCACAAGCTTTAGAATCTCTTATTTAATTATCATGTTCTCCGATGAATCGAGAGTTAAGTAGCTCGTTTTTTTAGGATCGAATGTAGGTGTGACATCCATCTGAAGCCTCCAATCCTCATTGTAAAATATGGCTGAACAGATGTTATAATACGGTCGACAATTTGTATGGAGGTTAAACGCATTTAGTGTTTGTAGATGACTATTTAAATTCCGTTAGATACGTGGAAATTTCAAAGTCATCTACATTAACTATACCACAAATGTATTCCTAAATTTGATTGGTACTGATATATTTTCGAGGAAGATGAATGTTCCGTATCGTACATAAGAGACAAGGCATTAAAATTTTTTTCCTGGGTACCCGAAGGCCCTTACATTGCACCACAGATTACAGAATTACCAGAGAATCAAATAGAGTTACATTCTGCTTAGCAACCAGACGTTGCTACGAACACTTCTAAGAAATAGTTCATCTTTAATTCATACAGAAATTAAATCTGCGATACCTATGCAATGCATTGTAGTAGTGACTTAATATTCATTGCATATAACCTGACCATTTTTTGAAAAGTTCTTAGCAATGGTTGGTTGCTAATCAAATTAGTTTATACAAAAGGGCCTATCTGGTCATTAGTTAATCTGGTTATTTAAACAGTATCTCCATTATTCAAAAATCAAAAAAGCAATAAGGATATTAATTGATACTGATTTTCACGATCATTGGAGAGCATTCTTTAAGTAATTAACCTATTAACCGCCATTGTACCTTTAAGGGTACACATGTTAACAATACAATTGAAGTTAGAACTTAAAAGTGAGATTTTAAAATTAAAATTTTTAATTTTTATATTTTAATCTTAATTTTTCTTTATCAAATAACTATTCCATATTTATTTAAAGTCTTTGAAGCTGAATATATCAAGAAATATCAAGAAATACAAAAAAAAATAGGGATCACCTGAAGTTTAGGGCCTCCAGCCTTCGTTAGTGAACTTTATAAGGCTAACTAACGAAAATATCACGACCTAACCTAACCAATCGTCAAGGGCGTACAGTTGACCTAACGATTGGCTAAGTTAAGTCGTGATATTTTCGTTAGTTAACCTTATAAGGCTAACTAAAGAAGACTGGGGGGGGGGGGTCTAATCTTCAGGTGATCCAAAAAAGGATAGTTTTGGACCTTAATGGGTAAGAAAGTTAAAATTATTAAAGATAAAAGATGTAATCAAATTGGAACATTTTATTTGCATTTACAAATATCTGAACAAAATTAATAACTTATAATAGGTAAATAAATATTTTGTAACTCATCAAGAAATTCGCTCATGTTATTAGATCGTCCTCATTCCCAAAATTCCCTATTTTCATTGGATTGAAACTAGGGAATGATTTATTCACAAATATTCATAATATTACTAATCTAAGTACGTTTGTAATCAAGTTAGATTTCTCTTAATAAAAAGGATTACCAATAATTCTTCTTTAGGATTAAATGTACATACTGTATTACTTGTCTCATTTCTCGTAATTAATTATAATTTCTTTGAACTGTATTTTAAATATACCTGTAATATACCTGTATTTTAAATATACCTATAATAATGACTTTTAAGATTTAATACGAGTATACGTTGTATGCAGTAATTCACCTCTCATATTCAGCTATACTTTCGTTTGTGTATTTTTAATTAATTAATACTTTTTACTAAAATATTTATACATTCATTAATTAGTTATAACTACCTATAATATGTTTATATTTTGGTTAATGCGAGAGCCCAGTAAAGCCTAAATCTTAAATAAAAATTAGGCAGGAGACAGGGAGTGCTGGAACTCCCGTTTCTCCTGTCACTGTCCTCCTTAGCTGATCTTTTTCAGTCTCATCTGCACTGTGAGCAGCCGAACATGCTCTCAAACACACACTTCTCCCCCTCTATTCTTTACTACACAATCTTTCCAAAATTTAAAAAAAAAATAATAGCATCGTGAACCTCGGAAACCTTGATTTTAGCTCTCTCTTTCTTATAAAGGGGGCATTTTTGCGAGCACCCGCCCTTGGCCCTCCTTTCTATATATATATATATATATATATATATATATATATATATATATATAGAGTGTGTATATATACTGTAATAGTTATGTGTTTTGCACAACCAACATGCTTATTTCGACGAAAGCATTTATTTAGAAACTGCTGCAATGTAACTACTACAGTGAGAGATAAGTGGTCAGCAGTATTAATGTATATTGTGCAGTTCAGTTTGGCACTGCGTTTGCTGACAATAAACACACAGAGTGACATAATTATGTTGACATTATTTTCTGTTAGCATCGGCTTCGGTGGGGTGGGGTAGGGGGGGGTATTTTAAAAAGAAACTATACCATTACATTAAAAGGTCTTCCACGAGTTATATATATACACACACACACATATATATATATATATATATATATATATATATATATACACAGAGAAAGAGAGAGAGAGAATATTAGTGTATTCCCGTCGGTCATATTTTCAATATACTTTTACTCTTTATGTACAAAAGAAAACGTCTCATTTAATACCATTGAATTACTTTGATTTCTGTATATTTAACTACTTAACTAATTACATTGAAAGCATACATTATAACTATGTATTTTTTCTCCAATTTAAAACAGAAAATCATAAATTAAAAGTTAAAGCAGTCTCTCTCTCTCTCTCTCTCTCTCTCTCTCTCTCTCTCTCTCTCTCCTCTCTCTCTCTCTCTCTCCTCTCCTCTCTCTCTCTCTCTCTCCCCCCGCAGGGGGTATAAAGGTTATGCACGTTCCTTCTGCGTGTTGTAAACTTTATACTTGGGGTGTGACAGCCCTCCGGTCCCGAGTCGTGGGATTCTAGAGAAATTGGCTGCCAATTCCTTTAGGTTCTCTCTCTTTCGGGAGGGCGGGTGAAGTCTGTTGTACAAACCTGTCCCGTGGGTTACTAGGACCCCTTCCCATCCCACTCTGTCCTTTTAGCTTAGGTTAGGGATGTTCTCCTCTGACTGCAAAGAAAAACTTTTAGTATTGTCTTTTTCTCTACTGTTATGATTAGGATGCTACTGCTATCTCATGCGTGGGAAGAGAGGCTTCGAACCTCTATAAATAACACCATTTAACTTCAGTTGTAGGTAAATATTTAGAGGGGATAATAGCGAGTAGGATTGTTGACCATTTGGATTCCTACAAGCTACTTGGGGACTCCAACATGGGTTTAGACGGCATAGGTCGTGTCTCACCATCATGCTCGAGTTTTTCTACGTCATGTTGAGTGAGTATGATAAGAGTAGGGAGATTGATTAGAAGGCCTTTGATAAGGTACCTCACCGCCGGCTAATGGCCGAAGTGCGCGCGCTGGGTATTGGTGGGGAAGTAGGTAGGTGGATTGGAAACTGGCGAAAAATGACACAAAGTTAATCCTTTCGTTAGGCATATGGGCTACAATCGACGCTTATGTGACGCGGGTTCAAAGATGTCGATTTTAGAAGCATGTTTAGTTCAAATGATAACCCAACTCGCAACAATGGTTAGAAGTTGGATTTGAAACGATTTAGGACTAGTATATGTGGGAATTATTTTAACACGTTGATAGTTTAAGATTAAAACATAAGAAAACTCTGCAGGAGTTCGCTTGCACGGTGTCTCTGTGAGCAAGGTAAATATAGAGCTATTTATATATTCTCCACTTTCCGTAAAATTTCCTTGGCTACTTTTCCAGGTCAAGGTTTTTCTTCAACCTTTTTCCGTACCTGCCTCTGGCAGGGAGGGAGTGGAGGGTGGGGAGAGAGCCTTCTACTTTTCTATCCAGTTTTCTACTACTGCTAGGATAGGTAAAAGAAAAATAAACTTTTAATAACAGGAATAGTTCCTCGGTGGATTAGTTCAAGAAAAGGTTAGACCAAATCTTGCACACTATTTGAGTGTGTAGAAAATTTTCCCTGGCACCCGTTGCCATTGGTACCTCCTCGGTATGGGCCGCAAGGCCTTTTGAGGTACTTCTTTTCCTTGTAACTCCTTGTAACTCCTTGTAACTCTCTCTCTCTCTCTCTCTCTCTGGAGGGAAGCCAACGTGACCCCTATCTTTAAGAAAGGGGATCACGAAAGTCCAGGGAACTATCGTCCCATTAGTCTCACTTCAGTTGTAGGTAAATTATAATTATTAGAAGGGATAATAGCTGATAGGATCGTTGACCATTTGGATTCCTACAAGCTGCTTGGGGACTCCCAACATGGGTTTAGACGGCATAGGTCGTGTCTCACCAACTTGCTCGAGTTTTTCCACGTCATGTTGAGTGAGTATGATAAGAGTAGGGCGATTGATATACTTTATCTCGACTTTCAGAAAGCCTTTGATAAGGTACCTCACCGCCGGCTAATGGCGAAAGTGCGCGCGCTGGGTATCGGTGGGGAAATAGGTAGGTGGATTGAAAACTGGCTGAGGAATAGGCGGCAGAGGGTTGTAATTAAAGGGGCTAGTTCGGGTTGGGCCTCGGTCACTAGTGGGGTTCCTCAGGGTTCCGTTTTGGGGCCACTGTTGTTTATCATTTACATAAATGATATCGACGGTGGCATCGTCAGTCGGATCGCCAAATTCGCTGATGACACCAAACTTGGGGCCAATGTTGGTACGCCCGAAGCGATCGAGGAACTGCGTGCGGACCTAGGTAGGATAGGAGAGTGGTCCGAAAAATGGCAAATGCCGTTTAACTTGGGTAAATGCAAAGTGATGCACATTGGCTACGCCAATCCCAAGTCGGACTAATCGATGTGGGTAGTAATATCGAGGTGACTGATTTAGAAAAGGACTTGGTGTGCTAATTAGCAGCGACCTTAAGTTTACGAAACAGTGTGTAGAGGTGGAAAAGAAAGCCCAGAAACTATTGGGTTATATCAGGAGGCAATTTCAGTTTCGGAACAAGGAGATTGTGCTCTCACTGTACAATTCCTTGTTCGGCCGCACCTGGAGTATGCTGTGCAGTTCTGGTCGCCCACCCTCAGGAAAGATATTGAGAGGCTGGAGCGAGTGCAGGCGAGGGCCACAAAGTTAATACCTTCCGTTAGGCATATGGGTTACAATCGACGGTTACGCGCCCTGAACTTGTTTTCGCTTGAAACTCGGAGGCTGCGCGGTCAACTGATCGAGGTTTTCAAGCTCTTACGCGGGTTCAACGATGTCGATTTTAGAAGTATGTTTAGTTTAAATGATAACCCAACTCGTAACAATGGTTGGAAGTTGGATTTGAAAAGGTTTAGGACTAGTGTGTGGGAATTACTTTACGTATAAGATCTGTGACACATGGAACAGGTTACTTTCGGAAGTTGTGAACAGTTCCTCTGTGGATCAGTTCAAGAAAAGGTTAGACCGAATCTTGCACACTATTTGAGTGTGTACAAAATTTTCCCTGGCACCCGTTGCCATTGGTACCTCCTCGGTATGGGCCGCAAGGCTTTTTGAGGTACTTCTTTTCCTTGTAACTCCTTGTAACTCTCTCTCTCTCGTCACTGGCCTCACCGTTGACAAATAGTTGGGCGGGAGTGATCATGGTCTGATTAGGTTCTGTGACTGCGTCCCTCGGGTGAAGCGTAGTAACTCGATAGGCAGTAAGCTCGATCTACGGTGGGCAGACTTTCTTGGCCTCCGGGATAGCGTAGATGAGATGGGGTTAGAGGTCAGCGGCGATGTTGAGGGAGTGTGGAGTGCATTCCGGGACGAGTTTATGGTGCTGCAGTCTGCTGCCATACCCTCAAAACCGGTCACCCCTGCTTCAACGCAGCCCAAGTGGTTCAGTCGGGACATCGCTTCGGCTATCCGAAATAGGAAAGCTGCGTATAGGAGGGCGAAGGCCAATCGTTCCCATGAGAACACTGAGGCGTATGTCCGCCTGTGCAGGGAAGTGAAGGCGAAGGTTAGGCTAGCCAAACGTAACGAAGAACTCCGGGTGGCAAGCCTCTGCAAGGGGAACCCTTAGGAGTTCTTCAGTTATGTTAATAGTAGAAAGCCCATTAGAAGCATGATAGGCCCCCGTTAAAGGACCACAGCGGCGCGCTGCGGACATCGCTAATGTGCTGAATGAGTACTTTGCAGGAGTATTCACGGGGGAGGACACCTGCGTCATCCCCGAGCCAGGTGTCAGGCACGAAGATGCTGGCCTGGGTAGTGTTCGGTGTACTACGACAGTCGGTGCCGATAGAATAGACAAACTGAGCACGTTTAAGGCTCCTGGGGCAGACCAGTTCCTCCCCAAAGTCTTGCGGGAAGTGCGCGACCAGGTGGCTCCCCACCTGGCTACAGCCTTCAACAAATCGTTGGAGACGGGCCAGGTGCCTGGTGACTGGAGGGAAGCCAATGTGACTCGTATCTTTAAGAAAGGGGATCACGAAAGTCCAGGGAACTATCGTCCCATTAGTCTCACTTCGGTTGTAGGTAAATTATTATTAGAGGGGATAATAGCGGGTAGGATCGTTGACCATTTGGATTCCTACAAGCTGCTTGGGAACTTCCAACATGGGTTTAGACGGCATAAGTCGTGTCTCACCAAGTTGCTCGAGTTTTTCCACGTCATGTGGAGTGAGTACGATAAGAGTAGGACGATTGATATACTTTATTTCGACTTTCAGAAAGCCTTTGATAAGGTACCTCACCGCCGGCTAATGGCCAAAGTCCGCGCGCTGGGTATCGGTGGGGAAGTAGGTAGCTGGATTGAAAACTGGCTGAAGAATAGGCGGCAGAGGGTTGTTAAAGGGGCTAGCTCGTGTTGGACCTCGGTCACTAGCGGGGTTCCTCAGGGTTCCGTTTTGGGGCCACTGTTGTTTAGCATTTACATAAATGATATCGACGCTGGCATCGTCAGTATGATCGCCAAATTCGCTGATGACACCAAGCTTGGGGCCAATGTTGGGACGCCCGAAGCGATCAAGTAACTGCGTGCGGACCTAGGTAGGATAGGAGAGTGGTCCGAAAAATGGCAAATGTCGTTTAACTTGGGTAAATGCAAGGTGATGCACATTGGCTACGCCAATCTCAAGTCGGACTACTCAATGTTGGGGAGTAATATCGAGGCCACTGATTTGGAAAAGAATTTGGGTGTGCTAATTAACAGCGACCTTAAGTTTACCAATCAGTGCGTAGAGTTGGAAAAGAAGGGCCAGAAGCTGTTGGGTTATATGAGGAGGCAATTTCGATTTCGGAACAAGGAGATTGTGCTCTCTCTGTACAATTCCCTGGTTCGGCCGCACCTGGAGTATGCTGTGCAGTTCTGGTCGCCCACCCTCAGGAAAGATATTGACAGGCTGGAGCGAGTGCAGGCGAGGGCTACAAAGTTAATCCCTTCCGTTAGACATATGGGCTACAATCGACGCTTACGCACCCTGAATTTGTTTTCGCTTGAAACTCGGAGGCTGCGCGGTCAACTCATCGAGGTTTTCAAGCTCTTACACGGGTTCAACGGTGTCGATTTTAGAAGCATGTTTAGTTTAAATGATAACCCAACTCGCAACAATGATTGGAAGTTGGATTTGAAACGGTTTAGCACTAGTGTGTGTGGAAATTACTTCACCTATAAGATCTGTGACACGTGGAACAAGTTACCTTCAGAAGTTGTGAACAGTTCCTCTGTGGATCAGTTCAAGAAAAGATTAGACCGAATCTTGCACACTATTTGAGGGTGTAAGAATTTTTCCCTGGCACCCGTTGCCATTGGTACTTCCTCGGTATTGGCCGCAAGGCCTTTTGAGGTACTTCTTTTTCTTGTAACTCTCTCTCTCTCTCTCTCTCTCTCTCTCTCTCTCTCTCTCTCTCTCTCTCTCTCCTCTTCTCTCTCTCTCTCTCTCTCTCTCATATATATATATATATATACACACAAGGTACTTTAAAGAAAAGTGCCAAAAATCTTTCAACGTTCTTTTTTCCTTTATGAAAACAAACAACTGTTCCCACTAATGAAGATGTGACAATTTGCATGCAAATATCGCGGAGCCAACCAGACCAGGTGACTTTAGTATAGACAGCTTCTAAACGATTTTCGTCTTCCCACCGACGTCAACTGATGGAGTTCTCTGTTTAAAAATTCATTGCATTTCTAATGGAGAGGTTCCGCTATGAAATTTTTGTCTCCCCTTTTTTTTTTTTTTTTTAATCTACTCTGGTTCGTTGTGTTTTCTGCGCTTATTTATGAATTTGCTTTAGACAGTTACATCTGTAAAGGAAAGGAATTAGGCGCAATTTTTCTATTTATGATACAGCTATATACAAGTATATATGATTGTGAGATCAGTGAAATAAATGTTTTCAGTAACTGAGTAAAGTAAAGCAGTTTATTAGAGAACAGTTTATTAAGATTCACAGTACAAGTTTCGATAATTCACGTATCATCTTTCAGCTGTATAATGATAGACCCAAACAAAAGTAAAGTACTTAAGTATTGGAAGGGTTGGGGATCAAGTAATTGGGGCGTGGTTTGTTATGACCTTCCTAATCACCAGAATAAATCTATAGTTTCTCTTTCATAGGTTAAAGTTTGGAAGAGTGTCAATCAATTAAAGCAGACTCGACCATTAATCTCTTATTGTAATCATTTGAGTTAAAAACTATTTTCCGTTCATTTCAATCAAATAAATTATTATTATTATGTTTAAAAACTGTACTAAATTCGTTAACAAACCTAACATCGAATAAACAGGTAAAAATTTGGAAAAGCGATTGGCTTTTCCAAATATTTACCTGTTTGTTCGATATAGTTTTTGTGACAGTTCTTACAAAGAACTTTGTAGATACCTTCCTACCGACTTATCATTCATATCAGTTTTGTTTTTATTTATCTGGCTGCTAAATGTCTGTGGGAAACTAAATGTTATTTTATAACTATTATTTTTTAGAAATTTTTTGGGGGATTCTCTTTGCGTTTAGTATATGGTGCGACAATACGACAATATATGATATTTGCAATTATTATTATTATTATTTACATTTCCATCATTATCATTAAAATAATTACTTTCCTATTTTAATTACACGTGAAAAATTTCTTTGTAACTACATAATATAATGAATGAAATACTTCGGATAATCTAAGACGCCAAAGATATTTTTTGTTTTGTTTTTTATTTCAAAATCTAAATATGGTGGATCGCATAATCTGCAAATTCTGAGTACATTGACGAGATAAGTGATTTTTTAACTTGATCACTGTGGCTTGAAAAGAAATGTATGTAAGAATCTATGTATGTGGATTTACGATAAACAGAAAATTCAAGGTTACCGTTACTGGTTTTGTGTATGAGGGTGTCAAGAAACGGAAGTTTCGTTTCTTTATTATACAAATTTGAACTTAACTGATAGATGCAGGGGCGTCCGGTAGCTCACCGGTTATGGTGATCGCTGTGGCGCCGGTTCGCTCCCTGCCGGTGGCATCGGGTGGAGTCAAGGTGGTCGCTTACTCGTTTACTCCGTTTCTGTTCTGGCTCAGGTGACCTTTAGGGCAAACTCACCCCTACATCGTGGGGAAACGAGCTTCTTGGAATTTCTTGCATGATGGATGCAGCGAGTTAAGTTTCTCAAAATATTCATCAAAGTTTTGTAGTTCCGGTCACATTAAAAAGGTATCGTCAGTATAAACATGAACTATGAGAGATTATTGTAGATAACAACTCGGATTCAAACTATTCCATAAGTAAACAACCGA